>MU226403.1:1769613-1805797 GCA_018584345.1 Thuja plicata | reverse complement strand
ATGCATTTCTTGGTATCATGTCCCTTGATGCGATGATAATCACAATACTCATTATCTCTATACCAAACAGGTTTAGGTTGATTCTCATCAAAAGGTTGAGTATTTGGGTAAACTATCATTCCTTGATTTGTGAGTTGTTTGAAGATCACATCTAAAGGCTCTGCTAAAGTTGTAAATTGTTGTCACTTTCGATTATCATTGTTATTGTTATAGTTGTTGCGAGGGAACAAGAATGATTGATTACGTGGTTGTTGATTATTTTGATTTTGATTATTGTTTTGATTCTGATTGTTCTGATTCTGATTCTGATTTTGGTTGTTGTTGCGGTACTAATTTTGACTCTAATTGTTATTGTGATTGTTGGATGCTTGAAAATTTTGAACATGCTTGGCATCAGTCACTCCATCATTGACAACTCCTTTGTTCTTACTCCAAAATTTTGGTTTATCATTATTGGAAGGAGTATAATGTTTCATGCTACCTCTTTGCAAAAGGCCATCTTCAATGTCCTTTCCCTTCTTGACAAGGGATTCAAAGGTATCAGGTGAAGCCATCTTCATTTGGAAGGACATCTCAGAGATTAAATTCTTTGTGAAGATGTTGATTAAGTGACTATCAGGTATTTTCCATGGCATGCAATTCATAATATGTCTCCATCATTGTAAGAAACTAGCAAAGGTTTCTCCATTCTTTTGTTTAGTATTGCATAAATCACTGAGTGTTGCTTGATGCTCAATGTTATATGAATATTTCCCAACAAAATTCTCTGCAAGGTCAGAGAAGGTAGAGATTGACCCATAAGGAAGGGCCATGAACCATTCCAAGGCTGCGCCTCTAAGACTCCTAGTGAAAAGTCTTTTTAAATAATTCTCATTATAAGCAACCTCTTGACATGCGATGTAAAATTCTTTGAGATGTTGGAGAGGACATGTCTCTCCCTTTTATTTTTTGAATTTAGGCATCTCAAAGTTTGGTGGGAATGGTTGCATTATGATAGACTTGTCAAATGGGTAGGGACAAATCTCTTCAAAAGAAAACTCCTTCTTGCCCCCACTTTGTAAACCTTGTACAATAGTTTTGAGCTCATTAAATTATTGGGTGAAATCTAGAGTAATTTGTGTGAAAAATAGGGGTACATAACCTCCACCTCCTCCAAATTGTGCAGCTGAAAATCCCATGGAGGTCATACCAATCATAGGAGAAGGTATATATTGATAGGCTCATGATGTATTGTTTACGGATGTTTTTTCCCCCATTGTTTGAAACAAGGAAGACAAGGGCATAGAAACTTGCCCTATGTTGTTGACATTAGCACTTGCTCCTTGAGTCATTGTTGTTTGAGTGCTATTGTGCATAGTATTTTTTGGAAAAGCACTTATGATTTGTTGGATTTGTTCAGGTTTCAATTGGGGTATTGATGCGGTTGTTGATACAGGTGCTGATATTGGTATTGATATAGGTGGTTCATTAACAGGTCCTTTACCAATGTCACATGATGATGTAGCATTTGAAGTAGAAGCCATGGCTACTGTAGTAGTAGAAGTGACTTTAGTGACATTTTTTGGTAAGGAGTGTTTCATAAAAGTCAATAGGAACTGTGACACCATTATGGATGAGTTTCATAAATATCTCATCATTGTTATGCAAGATGGCCTTCTCAACCATTTCCAAATTGTAGGGGTTTCTAAGGAAGTAAATCACTTGGTTGGGTCTTTCTTCTTGGTCCACTAATTCCATTTCTTCAGCCACTTCCTCAGCTCGTACCCCACTTCCATTAAAGTATTGTGTGGCAAATGGGTTCTCTTCATGATTAGTGTTGGATGTTGTTCGCCTCATGTTTCTAGCTTGGGATCGAGTGACAAACATACAATGGTATAAGAATGAAAGACAAGGAGATGAAATGGAGCAAAGATCTTTGATTGGATTTGATTGATTGATTGATTGATTGGATTGAAGATAGAAGATTGTTTTGATTGAAGATTGATTTGATTGGATAATTGATTTAAAGGTTTTTGGGGAAAAACCTAAGAATGTTAAACCTTATGATGATACAAACATAAAGGATTTAAAGTAATACCTATTCTACTTGAAGATGGACTTGTGATCTCAAGAAAAATGGGATATCACTATGGGATTTAAATTACTTGAGACAGACTGATGGTCTACAAGAAATATTGTGTTTGTTTGAGGATGAAGGTTTACAATACTTTGATTAAGGTCTTTCAACCTAAAGATTTGATTTGATTTTGATCTAATGCTCCAAAGGAAGGATGATGATGGAAGAAGTGGAAGAATGATCCAGAAGCCAGGTGTTACCTAATCGTATTGTTCAAGAGTGACAAAAGCTTTATTGAGTGAAAACTTGGCCATAAATTTGTAAACGTTATTGTTGTAGATGATTTTGTCAAGTTTTTCACGATGTTCAATACCTTGTTTGATGGATGTTGCAATGTGTTGGAATTCCTTGGATTTACGGGTGGTTTCCTTTTTCTCCCTAAGGACTAGAGATGTAGGAAGTTTAACTTTCTTGTGCTTCTTAAAACTAGTCATGTCATGGAAAATAATTTTGGCCAAGTGAATGAATGATTTAGGACAATTGGTTCTAGGGTCCTGGAGATGGTCAAATTTTGATTATCTTGGCTAATTTTTGAAGCTCACTATTTTGAAGCAGAGATGGCAGTCTCAAATGCAGACGGTGATCTTCACAAATAGTGATCTGCGCAGATGGTGATCTGTGTAGACGGCGGATCCAGAGTGGAGACGACTGACTAAGACTAAGGTAGTGTGTTAAAATTCTGGGTAGATTTTTGATGTTCAGTCTGATTTTGAGTAAATTGTTCAATGGTAAGAACTGATTTTAAGAACAAGCAAACCAGAAAATAACAAACACATGTCTTAAAACAATCCAACAAGGGACAAAGAAACCTTGAGGGATACCATAAAATGTGACATTAAGGGATCTTGCTTTAACTTTGTAACATTTTGATTGTGCATGTTCAAGTGATTCTTTCAAACCACTTATGTTTTTACTTGGTCTAGCACATCAAAAAATAGTTCAAACAATAGATATCTTAGGAATTTGGCTTCACATGAAATATTATAGGCCCATTTCTTGGTAGTCCTTTAGCTCACACAGCATGTCACCCCCAGAAGGGCGCCTATTTTTTTACCTTTTGCCAGGTATTG
The DNA here is from genome assembly GCA_018584345.1 of Thuja plicata. Lineage (NCBI taxonomy): Eukaryota > Viridiplantae > Streptophyta > Pinopsida > Cupressales > Cupressaceae > Thuja > Thuja plicata. Next base: position 1,802,611 of record MU226403.1, on the reverse strand, counting down.
TTGCCGTGCTACAAAGATCTCTTTCGCAACACAATACCCTGGGACATGTATGATGGGAATCTTGGGGGGAGATTCTTCCCTCCCCTTGCACTATAATAAGTCACCATTCGGAGGTGAATCGGGTAGGCTACTACTTTATGGTTGCTAGTAAGATTTCGTGGCATCCCCGCAATCAGTTTGTACAGCGTGAGACACTTAAGTCTCTAGTTCAACCATACCAGTATGCTGAGGATATTCACTTAGTATGGACTACCATTGAACATGACCCACCTGAGCTTGAAGGGATAAAAAGGACCTTTGAGTCACACTTTATTTCTATACCGGCCGAAGGGATTACCGGTTTGAGGTCATCCTCTAAAGGGGAAGCACTCCCTCTAGACAAGCCTCTCTAGAAGCTTTATTAAGCTAAGTTTTCTCTTCACCCAAGATCCATGAAGGTGAGGGGAGAGGATACGGCTATAGTTTAATCAAAGCATCACTTAATTTAAAGGGTTTTAACTAATGACAAATAACTCGAAAGAAGTGTTGAGAAACACTTCTTCAAACACACCAAAAAGAGTTCATTTCCAAATTGAACCTAATTAAAACAACTAAGTATTTTCTACCTAAGTAAAAGACACAATAGTGTGTTTAATCATACATGTTCAATTCATTTCCCACTCAGCAAAAAGAAAATCTTGAAAGATGTGTTTGATTCACATTAAGTCATTCAAGAATTGTGAGATTCATTCCCTTAAACATTCAAGATTGAGTGAGGTTCATTTTTATGCAACATACATTCCAAGAAAAGTGATTAAACATACAAGTTCATTTAAATATCCCTCAGAAAATCAATCACAGAACCTACATGAACTGGTTAGTAGTTTGGAATCTCAAATGTGTTAAAAAACATAAAACTCAGAAAAAATAGACGCAGACAGTGGATTATCACAGACAGTGATCTGCACAGACGGTGATCTACGCAGATGGTGATCTGCGAAAATGGTGGAATACCTGCGCAGACAACAGAAAAGAGACAGTTAGATTTTTATAAAAAGGAAACAGACCTATTAAAAATGAGAAATAGCATTTTTTTTCAAATTATTCAACATTTAACCCTTAAAAAGTTTATCTCTATCAGAAACCAGAGAGTTAAAAATACTGAAAATTAATCAAAAATAGTTTTAAAACCATAGTTTGATAAGTCATTTTTAGACAGGTGGAGACAGTGAAGATTCTGCATAGATGATCGAGTTTCGCAGATGACCGAGTTTTGAAGATGGTGATCTGCGGAGATGGTGACTCCAGAGCGGAGATGGGTCTGCGTTAGAGTTCTCTGAACTACGAAATTCTGCAAAAAAATGTTAGAAAATAAGGGACGTGGGTCCCACAGGGTGTGCCAAAATGTATATGCTAGAAACCTACCTATTGGGAGGACGCTCAGACATGCAAACATTAGAGATATACATCAATAAACTACATTACATATCTAAAGACATACTCTAAAACAAGACTTCCACCATAACCTCAGATGAGCTGAACAAGGGCACCTAATGCCTTATTGATTTTCTCTTAGAGAGGTGTGTGGGTGTGCTCTCCCAACACAATATTACAAATTCCACTATGATCTGTTGAATGCAACTAAGAGAATGAATAAATCAAGAACAAGTATGAGGAACTTGTCTCAAGTGTTCATTCAACATGATAATGCAATGCTAAAACTAAAATGATATGTAAGATCTAACTAAGATAATAGAACTAGATTCATTCCATTATAAACCTAAGATGTGATATCTAGATTTCATAATGAAACAAACATGAAAATGAACTAATGATTACTATGAAATTCCAAATTGCTTAAGAAATCCTAGAAACAAACTAGCATGATAACAATGCATAAAAATGAGAGATGATTTGCTCTTGAGAAAGGCCTCTATTTATAGAGTTTTTAGAGGAGAGAGAGGGCTTGGATGAGGTGGAGCTCATGTGGAATCCACATAGGTTCCACATGAGGGACACATAAGTCATGCAAGAGGTCCACTTTGCTCACACATGTGTGAGCAACTTTGTATGTGATGGCTCAAAGTGTTCTTAAAGTACACATGTGAAGGATCTTGTAAGAAGGTGTAAGAGTTTTAGTCCAATGAAACACTTTTAGAAAGTGTAAGAAGGTGTCATCATGGGTGTAAGAAACCTTGTTGGCACCAAATAAGGATTATTTGGAAATGTCAATTTTTAGAAATTTGCTCACACATGTGTGAGCAAATAATTAGGACTAGTTGTTGTAGGAATAAAGAAATTAGCCTAATTAACCTTAGTTAATTAGTGGGTAGGTTTATTTGGTGAGAGTGATGTGAGATAGGGTAGGATCTAGGTTCAAATTAGCTTAATCCAAATTAGATTTAGATTAATTGTGGTTTACTAGAATTTAGGTCATGTGAAGGAACAAATAAATTAAAAATTTATTTAAAGGGAATCAATGAGGGATAATGTATTAAATAAGATTTAATACATTAAAAGGGGGAGTATTTAAATTACATTTAAATACTAAGGAGAATGAATCATATTTAATTAAATAGATAGAAGAATATAACAAATATAATAAAATAAAATTAACTATAATGTTATGGGAATATTAATTAAATTAATATAAAGATGATTTTGGATGTCTACACCTGTAGGTTCATTATTTTATAGTACAATATTTTCCCCATAAATATTTATTAGTTTATATTACTTTTATGTTCTATTTGGACCTATTCTGGAAACTTTGGAGTCATTGATTTCAGTGTTGGGTAACTGTTTGGCTTGGGCTTTGGTCTATATCTTCCAACCTTGATCCTGTTCTCTGTCTGCATCTTTGTACCTCTCTGAATGTTCATTTTATTTCTTGAAGTTGACCATAATGTTGTACTTAAGGTGTCTTGAGTATGTGACATCCTTTTACTATTCTTATGTTGTTTATGGTTAAGGTTAGGGCTCATCCTGGTGGTCTGAGTACACAATAGAGTTTCCTAAACCTCTGAAATAAAGCATTTTAAGTATTTCAATTCTTTTGTCATGTTTTGGATAGGGGACTAGGTACCCTAGGCGAGTGGATCACCATATGTACCAAGACCCAAAGTAGTTTCCAGGGGATCTTATAGGTGAGTTTGTAATCAAGCGATAAATTTAAAATTAACTTGAGAGGAGGAGTTCAAAATACAATGAAAGACACATAATAATGCCCACATAGTCATGTTGGAGTACCGGGACCATGGGTAACTTCCAGGATGGATCCCTATTCATAAAGCGGGACTGGGGTTACATGGTTTCCAATAAGTATCCCAATAAATAGGATATGTGATGACCTAAGAATGAAAGGAGAGAACATCACTCATTACAGTAGCATAATCAAAGAGGTTGTTAATGCTATCCATGGAGTAGGAGGAGTAATTGAGGAAGAAATAGTGGTAAGTAAAATTCTAAGAACCTTACTACCTGTTTATGCTATTAGAGTATATGCAATTCAATAAATTAAAGCAATAAAAAATAGTAATGTTACTCTTGATAATTTTATTTTTAGACTTATTTCATTTGAGATGAACAACTATGATAATAGTGTCTTACCAACTATTGAGTCTGCATTCAAATCTTCTCTAAAAATAAGCAAATCTAGTAACAAACACACTATGAGAAATGATAGTAAAAGTGATAGTGATGAAAAATAACTTGATGAACTAGAAGCACTCATGGATAGAACATTACATAGAGGTAAAGGAAGGTACAAAGGTAAATTACCCTTGGTCTATTTTAATTGCAAAGAAATTGGACATTTTGTTGCAAGATGACCTAACAAGAGAAAGGATGAAAGAAAAAATGACAGATATTATGAAAAGAAGTTTGATAGAAGTGATGATCAAGACTACAAAGCAACTGAAACTTTGACAGAAGAGATAACTAAGACTACAAAGACAAAGGAAATATGGATTTTTACCTGGTTGAAAATAAAGCCAAAAATACTGACACTAATTCTGATGAAGATGTTGAGGTAGTATTTGTTGCTATGAAGGATGATTCAGATGAAGAAGAAAGGTATGTTGAAATTGCACTCATATATAAAGTTAGAAAAAATGATGTCTAGATTATTGATAGTGGTTGTACTCATGACATGGCTAGAGATAAAGAAAAGTTTGAAACTTTTCAATATTATAATGGTGGATCAATAAGGATGGGTAATGACTCACCTTCCCCAGTTGAAGGAAAAATAAACTAATCAGATGTGAAAATGCATATTGGGTGAAAGGACTTAACTATAATCTATTGAGTGTTTCACAGCTGAACAACACAGGACACCGAGTTGCATTTGAGAACAAAAAGGTAATGATGTATAATGGATCAGGAAAGTTGATCGGTACTGGTGGGAAGGTACCTCGAATATACATTTTCCTTACAAAGATGATGTGTGTGCTTTTCATGAAGTTGAGATATTTGAGGAGTGTCACCATGACATTGATTCAAATGACTATGAATGGGATACCCCTAAGACTTAAAAAGCCTTTTGTTTAAATACCATCTTTTCCCAATTTAACCAACTATCCTTACGCAATAGACCCACAGATTGACAAGTCTAGATAGAAGACTTTTGGAATTAATCTAAGACCTTTAACACTTCCTTACCAAAATCCCATGAGTCATTAATAGAATCTTATATTAAAATCATCATAACTATCCATGTATCCTACATATAAGACAATGACAACATTTCCCTAGTATACCCTAAGCTAATAGATTGGGACCAACAAGATCAATTGAACATAGACATTTTTTAGAATGAAAAAGACATCATTGTGTTCTTGAGACTCTAAAATTATATACCTATTGGAGATCACAAACCTATTTTCACCATTGATCTCAACCAATTTGCATATTTTGGTGAGATGTGTTAGTCCTTCAGATGGAAAATTGACAATAATGAAAATATAATTTTTTTAGGTGAAAACTAAAAGGCATATTTTGACCAATAAAAAGTTTAAAAAATGACGTATCCAAAAGAAAAAACCTCTTAGAGGCACCTGAGGAAGGATGACTAGACATACTCCCAATAAATCAAGATAAATCAGAACTTTTAGTAGACAAAACACTAAAAATAATCTAGGCATTCAAAAGACCAAGAGACTTAGACATACTCAAACATGCCTAAATTGGATTGAGAGTTATTCCTAAATCACTTGTCACTTAAGCTAGGAGCACAACTGGTTAAACAAAATATCTAAAATATGCATTTGAATATTGCATTACTAGTTGAGGCCAAGTTGAAAAAGCTAGCCGACTTTCCCCTTCCAAATATAGAAATAATAGTAGATCTAACAACTAGGATGTACAAAATATTGTCACTAATGGAAGGACTCTCCTGATACAACCATACCAGAATCACACCTATAGATGAACCTAAAATATTTTTCACATGTACATGGGACACTTATTATTGCAACGTGATGTCATTTGAGTTAAAGAATGTAGGCACAACTTATCAATGAGCAATGCCCACAATATTTCATGACATGATGCACATTACTATGGAAGACTATGTTGACAACATTCTTGCAAAATACCTAGAAAGAAACAAACACTTGGCTATCCTTTCCAGGGTATTTGATAGGTTATAAAAATATAAGGTTTGTTTAAACCCCAAGAAGTGTGTATTTAGGGTTACTTAAAGGAAACTTCTAGGATTTATTGTGTCACATTGTGGGAATGAATTCGATCTATTGAAATTCCAACCAATCATTGAAATGAAACTACCCAAAAACATCCCTTAGTTAAGAGGCTTACAAGATAATTTGCAATCCATTAGAAGGTTCATTTTACAACTTGCAAATAAGTGTCACCCATTTCAACATTTTCTTCATAAGGGGTTCCCCTTTGTATCGACTTAAGAATGTCAAGCTACATCTCAAGCACTAAAATATTATCTCCTCTTAACATTAGTGCTCAAGTCCCCTATATCAGATAAGCCACTCCTATTTTATATATCAACAACACAAAATTATTTAGGGGATTTATTCTCTCAACATGACTTAGAAGGAAAAGAATGAGCTATTTACTACATCATCTAGATACTTGTGGCGTATGAACTTAACTACACTACACTAGAAAGGGTATGCCTTGTTGTAGTATTTTCTTCATAGAATCAGACACTAGATGTTAAGCCACAAGATATTGCTTGTTTCCAAAATTGATTCATTAAAGTATCTATGATAAAATAAGCACGAATTAGGCAACCATTTAAATTGGTCATGATTTTGAGAAAGTTTTACATTGAGTATGTGGATAGAAAATCCATCAAAGATCAAGTCATTGCAGATCAACTAGCAGGTGCACTAGTACTAACAAAACATCTCATGTTAGTTGAATTCCTAGATGAGAGTATATTCACTATAGAGGAAAAAATATAGAGGAAGCTATATTTTGATGTGTCACATTCATAAAAAGGATCATGTGATGGGGTGGTATTCATTACATTACAAGGAGATTCCATTCCCAGGTCATACAAATTGAATTTATATTGCATAAATAATATTATAGAGTATGAGGCTCTAATTATGGGGATAAAAATAGTAGTTCAATGGAAAATAAAGCACTTGCAGGTATGTGGTGATTTACAGATTATCATTAACTAATTTAATGATAACTATGATACAAAAGATAAAATTTTAATCCTATATAAAGCCATGATAGAGGATTTCAAGAAATATTTTGATCACATATCTTTTGAGAAAGACCCTTGAATCCATAATAAATCCGAAAATGCAATGACAATAGTGGGATCTTTGTTATACATGCCCCATGATGTTGAATTCCTAGTAGAACAACTTATGGTTCCTACTTTTGAAGTCCTAAAAACTGAGTTCATGTGTGAAATTGTTGATCCCAATTCCCCTTCGTACCAATATATATATATTCCTACCTTAAAGACCAATACATATCCCTAGATCTATCTTTCAACCAAAATAAAAACTTCACAAGGCAAGCCTCTCATTATGTTATTATTGCTGAAACACTTTATATGAAATGCCTAGATGGTACACTCCTCTGATGTCTTGAATTTGATGGAGCAGACATGGTGTTAGCATAGGTACATGAAGGTATCTATGGTTCCCATCCTAGTGTCCTAACCCTAGCAAAGAAACTCTTGAGAATTGGGTACTATTAGCCTTCTTTGTATAATGACATTGTTCACAAATACCATAAGTATCAGATACACAAAGACCTTATTCATGCACTACCAAAAGAATTGTAGCCCATCACATCACCATGGCTATTCTTGCAATGGGGACTCAATATTATTAGTAAAATACACCCAACCTCAAGTAATGGTCATAAATACATCATTATCACCACTAATTATTTTACAAAGTGGATCAAAACTATACCAATGACCTACATAACTGGTAAATAAATATCAAATTTTATCCTTAATTATATTATATCTCAGCATGGAGTACCCTAAACCATTTCACAGACAATGATACTCCTTTCAAGAATAATAATGTTGAAGACCTTTGTACCTAATTCCACATCTAACATTAATTTTCTTCTTGATATTATCCATAAAGTAATGGTTAATATGGGGCATCTAACAAAACCATATTGAGAATCCTTAAGAAGATCCTCGATAAAATTCATTGAGAATAATACATCTAGTTAAATCCTACCTTATGGGCCTACCAAACTAGATTTCAAACACCCACAAGATCCACACCTTATCCATTAGTCTGTGGAGTCAAATCCATCTTACCAATTGAGGTAGAGATACCCTCATTGCGAGTGTCCCTACAAAATATCATTACTGATAAAGATTATCATGTATCTCGACTGCATGAGTTAGAGTTACCTAATGTAAAGTGAACAAATACACTATATCACTTACATGCATACCAAAACCGTCTTTGTAGAAGTTACAATAAGAAAGTTTGAGTCAAGTTCTTTGAGGTTTGAAACTTGGTGCTAATGGAAAATTAGATCAACCTAGTTGAAAGATAAAAGCCTGACAAGTTTGAAGCTAATTGGCTTGGTCCTTATGTCATCACAATAGTCTATGGATTAGGTTCTTATAAATTATCTATACTAGAGGTCCAACCTCTATCAGACCCTATTAATAGCTTGCGCCTGCATAAGTTCTACACATAACTCTCAGAGTATCTATTTTCATAAATGTCCTAAAAAATACAAAAACAAATTAATAAAAAGTTTAAAAATACAATAAACCAAAAAATTAAAAAATGGTCACCTTGTGTAAAACCTGACAAACACGGGTCTTGTGTGAAACCAAAAAAATATAAATAAAGATAAATAATTTATCCTGCGGTGAAAATCATAGTGACGCCTTGGGAAAGTACCATGGTGAAAACTGATCAATCTGACACCATGTATAAAGATCATTCCTCCACTATCTATTTTCATTTTAAACTTATGTCATTAGTCATTTCATCCTCATTCCTTTAACACTTATGTAATAATTTCCTTATTTACCCATATATTGCTTGAAATTCATCGGTCATCCTTGTCAGTCCTACTCTTTTTCCTACAACGAGTCAATCCATCATACTTATCCATAATAAGTCACATTTTATCTTGATTGGGGGAAAGTACAATGTCATGATCCTAAAAAGTCCTTAAAAAATCCAAAAAATGATAAAATGTCTTGAAAAAATATTTAAAAATGATAAAATGTCATGAAAAAAAATCCAAAAAACTAAGTGTCCTGAAAAAATCCAAAAAATGATGAAATGTCCTAAAAAAACCCTAAAAATCATAAAAAAACATCAAAACACTATAATAAAGTTTGTTTTTGTCACTTCTCCATTGTCAATAATATAATCCTTTTGCATTTATATGCATTAAAAAAATGTCAAATGCAACAAGTTAGAGTTTCACAAAATCGTGTGTTAACTAACAAACTTGTCAACTAGTCCTCAATCAAAGTGATCAAATTTTCTTATCAATCGGTCAAGTCTTAGTCAATCCTTTTGTCATCATGTCTTATATAGAGGATGGATATACTTGAAACCAGACAGGTAAGTCTTATACAAGGTACCTCAATCCTGAAACCAAACATTATTATCATCATCAATGTCATTGTCAAACAAACACATAACACAAACACAAAATCAATATAGTTGTTGATTTGTTGTCCAAGTTAGTCTTATCTTATTTTGATTTTCACAAGTCATGTTCCTATGCATTTATAGGATATCCATAAGTGATTAGAGATGTCGGGATGGTTCAAGGCTTTATTTTTATTTGTTAATGTAAGACCAGAAAAAGTCATTAGAGCATATCTAGGAGATCACAAACCCTAATCAATATGCTACCTATCTAATCTATCATGAAAGCCATTCAAAAAAAGAGTTGATAACCAATAAAAAATTAAACACTAAGAACTCCTTTCAAATGTAACTCCCATGTCCTCCTTTATTCTCCATAATTAGATTTAATGTTTGCTCTTTGACAATAACAATTGCACAAAGACACAAAATCCAAGTTTGCAAGTGAGAATACTAGGAGAGAGTGATCTAACCTTGAAAGAATGAAATGCATCCCATTTTATAGAAAATGAGAGTCATTTAGGTGAGATTGCACAAAATCAATGCATAAATGCAGATTTTGGTTGGTAGGATGTTAGGAAGCATGATATGGGGGAGATCAAATAAGGAGATATTGAGGATATTCTTGAAGCACCTTAATAGGGATGTGAATCCTCAATTAAGGGATATGGTAATTAGGTAGGATTACGAATCATTAAGCCATTTAATAATTCAATATCCTCAATATTCCTCACAAAATCCATAATTAGATTTATGAAATAATGAAAATCTCATAAATTGAAATTATCCAATTAATTAATAAAAATTAATTAATTGTTGAGACTTAGGGAAAAGGGGAATAAATAATGTCTATTTATTTATTCAATTAGGACCTAGGGATAAACTATGGGTTATTCATCCCAAGGGGGAAATTAGTGAATTATTGATCGAATTGATGGTGTTGATGTTGAATTCAAATGTTTTTTATGATATTGATAAGGTTTAGGATCTGTTCTGAGGGTTCCAAAATAGTTTAGGAAATCATGAGGCATCGATGAGCTTTGACAATGTGCTTGCGTAATGATGTTTGGAAATGATTGAAAAGCACCAGTGAACTTTGATGGCATCATAGGATTGAAATAGAAATGGGGAAACATCGATGATCTTGGAAAATGTTCCCAAAATGATAATGATTAGAAATAGTATTGATGAACATGGACAACACTATTGAATTGATATTGATAGATTGATAATGATACCACTGATGAACTTTGACAATGTTATCAAATAGTTGATTAAGGGGATACGAAGCATTGATGAAATTGGGCAATGCACCTGAAATGATGACAAGATTGATCAAATTTTGAATAGGGTTTTGATTGGTTTGGAAATTGGGTTAATTAGGCATCAATGATCTTTGACAATACCCCAGAATGGTTGGAATGAGTCCAAACAATTTTGAAAGTGATTAGGAATAGAATAGAATGGGTTTGAATTGATTTAGGAAGGTATGGAATGGTTTAGGATCGAATAGGATCAGTTTCGGGCTGATCGGAATTGATTAGGAAAATGATTGATTTGGCCAAAATGAGAGAAATGTCAGTAGTTGATGACATGGAAGAATGACACAATATTAGTGAATGATAAAGATAAAACACACAATATAGAAGACATGTTAAAAAGGGGGCATATGCAATGAACCATTTTTAGGTGTCTACATTTTGCCCCTCTTTGAGACAATGTGATTTTTAGGTGTCTAGATTTTTCCCGTCTTTTTAGGTGTCTACAGTCAATTGTTTGTGGGGTGTTTGTCATGAAGTCTAAGGAAATCTATTTTGGGTGTCTATGATAGGCATTTGCACATATGAGAAAATTATCTAATTCAAAAAATATTGCAAATAACAATAATGCTCATGGCTACCATTGCAGATATGTCGACCCTTAACATCCATACCCTTAGATGGATTGGTTAATATTCCTTGTTTGTTCAAAGTTCCTATTATATGCAAAGGCATCTCATTTCAATGTGTCAATATCTTGATGAGGACATACCCATTTTTCCTAAGTGCCTATTATATGCAAATAGAACATCCCATCTTGATTTGTCAATATCTTGATGTGGACATGCCCATTTTTCTAAATAAAATGGTTCGATGATGAAAAATAATTTCTCAACATCTAAAACGTTTAGGTAGGAGTACAGAACCAAAGACACAATGTGAGAAAAATTTGATAGAGAAACATGAAGGTAGCTTAGGAAGAGGGGATTATAATAGAGGTAGAGGTTCAAGCAGTAGTGGAAGAGGAAGGAATAGTGGTCAAGGAAGAGGATCATACTTTGCATCCATGAAATGCTACCACTGTAACCAGTTAGAACATCCATCTTATAGATGTCTAGAGAAGGGGTATACTTCACAAGGAAGTGAAAGAAGGATAAGTTATGTCCAAGAAGAGACATCTAGTAACAAGCATGAAGAGGTACCTTTAGAGTCAAAAGAGGGATAAACTATTATGGTTAGAAGAACACTCATCAAAGAACCTATTAGAGAAGAGCCCAGTCAGAGAAGAGCATTTTTTAGAATGAAGTGAAACTTTTTGGGGAAAGTTTATTAATTCATCACTGAGTCAAAATATTGTGTCAGAGGAAGTAGTTAGCAAGATCAAGTTTCAAAGGATTCCACACAACAATACTTATAGACTCACCTAGTTGAACAAGGGGCAACATGTCCTGTTAATGAGTAGGCATGGATAGATTTCACCATTTGGAGGTATAAGGATGAGTGCTATGTGAAATATTACCAATGGAAACATTTCATCTCCTATTGGGAAGTTCTTGGAAGTTTGATAGGAAAGCCATGCATGATGTGGCTAAGAATTCCTATTCATTCAGGAAGGATGAAGTTACATTCAAGATACAGTCCTTGTTAGAAGAAAGGTCAATAGGACCTAATGTTCTTTTGGTATGTGAGAAATAATTCTTGGAGACCCTAAAAGAAGGTGAAGGAGTAGGGTTTGCACTAATTTTGAAGCCTAAAGAAGAATAGACAGAGAAGAAGATAGAGTTTCCTATGGAGATTCAAGAGACGTTGAAACAATTCTAAGATATAGTAAGTGATAGAAAAATAGATATCCTACCCCCTAAAAGAGCCATTAGCCATCAAATACATTTTGTCCTAGGAGATACACTTACCAATAGAGCTTCTTACAATGGATCCAAGAAAGGTGGAGGCAATCATCAATTGGCCTACTCCTAAGTCTGCTGTAGAGGTGAGAATTTTGCATGGTCTGGCTCAATAGTACAGAAAGTTCATTAAGCACTCCAGTGCTATATGTAACACCTATGTTAGACACCATAAAGAGCTGTATGAGAACCAAGTTCCAATGGAATGACCAAGCAGATCATGGTTTTTAAATGTTGAAGAAGAAGATTTCTACTCATCCCATCTTAGTTATCCATATTTTTGAGAAACTCTTTACAGTGGAGTGTGATGGTAGAAACATTTCCATAGGGCCTGTCTTCGGCCAGGAGGGAAGACCAATTTCTTTTCATAGTGAGAAGATCAATGATGCAAAGAGGAAGTACTCTTCCTATGACCTAGAGTTGTATGGACTTAAGGAAATGAAGAAACTACCTCCTTCCTAATGAATTTTTGGTTATACAGACAACCAGGCCCTTATTTTCCTAAATTCCCAAGATAAACGCAATCACAAGCATATGAAATGGGTGGAGTATATGCAATCATATACATTCACCATCAAGCACAAGAAGGGGCAAAAAAATAAATTTGTTGATGCACTAAGTGGAATAATCTTGATAGTACAAGAGGTACAATTACAAAGAACAGGTATTGACAGCTTCAAGGACCTATACTCGGAGGATGGAGACTTTTTAGAGGCCTATAAGATATGTAAGGAGAACCAAAACCATTTTCATGGTGAGTTCTCTGATTATAGTTTGCAAAATGAATTTTTATTTATAGGAGGTCATGTTTGTGTACCTAGGGGGTCAATGAGGGTAAATTGGATTCAAGAAAATCATAATTGAGCCCTTAGTGGACATTTTGGAGTTAATAAAACTCAAGAGTTAGTTCAAAGATACTATTATTAGCCAAGAATGAATCATGATATTAGGAAGTATGTAGAGTGTTGTATTTTTTTCCAAAAGGCTAAGGGAACATTTTATAATGTTGGTCTCTATCAATCCCTTCCCATTCCAAGAAGACCATGGGAGTGTCTTAGCATGGATTTCATGGTTGGCTTACCAAGGAAAAAAAAAGGGTATGATAGCATCGATGTCATAGTAGATAGGTTCAGTTAAATGGCACATTTTGTACCTTGCAAGACTATCCATGATGATTTTCAGATTGCTTAATTGTTTTTCAAAGAAGTTGTGTGCATTCATGGACTATCTCTCAGTATAGTATCAGACAGAGAAAAAAATTATGAGTCATTTTTGGAAAAAATTATAGCACAAGCTTGACACCAATCTATCTTTTGGATCAGCCTACCATCCTCAAACAGATGGTTACACTGAAGTGGTAAGTAGGAGCATCCAAATATGCATACAATGATATAGTCAACAAGAGAACTAGCAGAAGCCCATTTGAAGTAGTCTATGGTATGCATCCAAGGGGTATTCTTGAGCTCAGAGAGTTGGCAGATGGAACTTCAAGGAGTGGGTATGCTGAAGACTTTGACCATGCAATGAAAGAAGTTCATGATTCAGTCAAGAAGTCACTGACATAGAACATTGCCAAAATCAAGAATAAATTTGATGAGAAGAAGAAGGAACTTCAATTATAAGTAGGATATCTTGTGATGGTGCACTTGAACAAGGAAAGGTTATAGAAGGGATAACCCAACAAGTTACAAATGAGAAGGTTGGGACCTTGTGTTATTCTGGTTAAGTATGGAAACAATGCCTACAAGGTGGAGCTTTTTGAAAACATTGGACTATCTCATGTATTCAATGTAGAAAAATTATTACTCTAAAAGGGTACAGTTCCTAATGTAGATTAAAGTCTCATAGAGGTGACCAGTGAAATAGAAGAACTTCAGTTACCCTCTATATCTAAGCCTAAAAAAGAGAAGATATTGAGTTCTAGAGTGAGAAAAAAGACTAGGCATAAGATCTATTGGGATAATTTGATCAAATGTTAGGGAAAATAAGATGCTGAGGCTACATGGGTCCAGGAGGTAGAGTTTCAAAATTTAGGTATTGATCTTAACTTATTCAATTCAGTGGTGATTTAAGTTCTTTTTGTTTGGGAGAATGGTGCAGGAACACCTAGGACTTAAGCTCAAAGTCTTACTCAATTTTATCTTGGAATTACCCTAATCAATTCATAGGTAGATTTAGGACTCTCTTATTATATAGGGTGTGTTTCTATAATTTCTAGGCTAGACCTAATCTAATTTAGAAGTGTTTTTCTTGAAATTTAGTGGTTTTGTGTTTTAGTCTCTTTTTGAGGCTTGGCATTGGAATTTGGGCCAAAAGACATAAATAGGTTAGGAAAGAGTTAAATTGAGCCTAAAATGGATTCTATCATTTTAATCCATAATTTATTGAAGATTGGAGTTCATTTGATTATGTTAGACTCAAAGTTGTTAAAATTATCAAAATGTTGTCATGACAACTTTTGCAATTTTGCAAAATTGTATGACAACATTCTCCTAACCAAGACAAAGAAGGATTTTTAAGGAATGCTTGGTATCTCAACCACCTACACCTAAGAGGATGATTTATATAATACCTAAGGATCCCAAATCCTGAGGTTGGAGAAATTTATAAGTTTTTGAAGTAGTTTATTTTGCACTATATTTCTGGTTTTTTGAACAGTTTGAGCCATTTTCAATAAAAGTTAATTTTAATGAATTTAATCCAATCACTTCATCATGGATTATTGTAATTGGGACTATGTACTTTCATTTTTCATAGATTATAAGTTTCTTTCATATCATTTTTTTACTTTTATAAATAGTTTTGTAATTTAGCCAGTCACTGGCATGTCCAGGATTGAGTTGTAAAGAAATGGCTCCCACATGAAACCCTACAAAGGAATAATCATGGGATTTTTGTACATGTTAGGGGAACCTATATATAGTGTAAATATTTTTTGTGGAGTTATAGAAGTGTCAGTTTCTATTTTTGCAAAAAACCCTAGGCGAGTCCAGTGAAACCCGACTAGGATCTTGTACATGAAAAAGTGTGTTTGAATGTAGGAGTTAGAGTGTGGAGTTGGATAAAAGAGCTTGGAAGGAATCTTTGGACTATTACAGAGACCCTTGGGAAGGATTGACACTTGATCAATCCATTTGATCACATTTTGAATCTTAGAAACCTTCACTGGTTCTTGCAGTTCCCAATTATGATCCCTAAAATCCCTTGAATATAGGAAGCACTTATATGGAAAAGTTGAGGAAGGGAGACCTAGTAAATCCTAGAGAAATCCATAAAGGGTATGTGGATTTTATATTTTTTTAGTGGGTTGTTTTGGTTTATTTTACAAGAAAGGTCAAAAGCTATCTAATTAGGCATAATTGAGACCTACTAGGCCTAATAGACATATGAAGCAAAACTTGAACTTGATGCAAAAGAGATTGATAGAGAAAACCAAAGGGATCAAAATGGAGTTTTTAGTGATAGTAGAAGGCACTTGAACCCATAAAAACACATATTAGGAAAAGATAACAAGAAAGAGCCATTGAATGGAAGCTAGAGGAGATAGGAAGTTGGTTACTCAATGAAGATAGATACCTAGTGAAGCACTAAAGTTTTGCACCTTAAAGGGAGACATTGGAGAAGTCCTATAAAGTTTGGAAAGGAATTGGAGGATCCTAGGAGGTAGTATTAGGATCTTGGAAGGATTAGGAAGTCAGGGAGTCCTAATCAAGAAAGTACAAGCAAGCTAGTTAGTATATATCAATGTCCATTGTCAAATCAATAGGATTATTCTTACCTTGATCATCTTTGACAACTTCATCAGTAATGTTCTCTTTTAACTTCTCAGCTTGAGATTCAATCTCTTTGATTTTGAATATATCTCTCTTTTTTTCATCAGTTTCTAACTGTAATTGCTCCAATTCTCCTATCATAATCCTTAAAGATCTTCCTTTCACAAGGAATCATTTAGAATATTGTTTCAATGTCTCTTCAATTTTTTGTACAGATAGATTTAGTACAGTTAGAAAAATAGATCTTTCTCTCATTTTTTTTCTACATTCATAGCATATTTCCATCTTGCATCTATGTTATTGTATAACTCAATAGGTAAAAACATGATAAATTAAAGTGGTGTATATCTAAATTTGTGTAAAGAGTAAACAATTGCATCTTCAATTTTTACCTTGTTCTCTTTACGTTGAGTGTTGTATTTTTCTTGCTTCATTGCTCTGGATGTTCCATAATTCTTCATTGTGTCTTGAATTTCATCTAGACTTCATAGTGGTGGAGGTGATTTCTTCACAACTTTGAATTTTCTTAAATCTATAGTCTCTGTGTCACTGCCTAGTGTTAGCTTCAGCCTTCTCCTTGGTCTAGTGTTTTCTTTCTTTCTTCTTACATATGTTTTCCCTTTCGGTTCAACATAATTCTTCTTTTCTTTCAGTGAGGTTGTAGACCTTGTTGATGTTCTAATATATTTGGGGCTCGGTGAAGGCTTCAATAGTTGTGGTTTCTTTCCTTCCACTTCAGAGGGACCTGCCCCATCTTCTTCATCATCAATTCCCAAATTCTTAGACAATGTAGCAATCATCTTGCTAGATTTTCTTTGAATTTTAGGTATCAAGATACCTTGCTTAATCTTAGCCTTAACTTCTTCATATGTTCCATATCTCTTGGCTCTTTTATCTGCAAGCTTAGCTAACATAGTCTCAATTTTTTGAGATGCAATGTCTATGTCCATATCGTATCCCATAGGCTATATCCATATACTTCTAGGCTCAACTACCTTGACAATACATGAGTCAGTGTCTACCTCAAAGAAAATAGTGTTATGATATTTCTCAACTAATTGAGGTAGAACTCTAAATTTTAGATGCATTCTTGTTTGTAATTTAGAGAAGCAATCATTCATAACAACATCAAGATTCTTTTCTTGATTCTAAATGTACTCATTGATTTGATAAATGATAGGATTATCAACATTCAATGTCACATTTCCAATAGATGGAAAGAAGTTCTCAAAATAAAAGTATATGGATACCAGTAGTGAGCCAAACTTCAATGTGCTTGTCTTTTCTTTCCTTATAGTGTCCATGTTGTCTTCAGGTTGTTTCAATAATATCTTACATAGATCAATCTGCATATCTTTCTTTACAATCTTGTAAGCCAAATCAACATTTCCACAAGGTACCTTGTCCACTCAGAATGATTGGAATACTTGGTAGGACAAGATGCTACATAAAAATTTCAACTCAGGGTCTTCAACAGTAGAAATATTTAGACCTCTCCCATCCCATTTAGCTTTGGTTAACTCACTCAACTTGTTCTTCTCAATTTGTCTGATAACTTTAGGCTTGTCTCCAATCAGATAACCAAATACAATGTAAAACACATCCTTTTTTATCTTCATCAGTTGATCTAGCCATATAAATTGGCCATGTACTCAACTAAGGACCATCCTTATCAACTTGGTTTTGAATACCCTCAGGTTATGCAGGGCATGTATCAAACCTTTTGAATCTAGATGAACATGATCTCTCTTTAGTTTCTCGCTTGTACATAACTTCTGGTAAGATGAATCAATTTTTTCTTCACATGTCTATTCAACTTTACAATGGATGAATGTGCAAACATCCTCTATCAATAAAACTATCCAAAATGGAAGAAAGTGCTCCCATCATGTCTATTTTAGCTACCTTAGTAGGCAGAAATTTATATTTAGATTCACGGGCTCAACATTCTCAACTACAACTGGGTTTTGATCTTTCGGGGCTATATCTTCTTGTCAAACAAAAATCTTTCAAACTAGGGTTTGCATGTACAACTTGGTTGCACCAACACAGCTAGGGAAACACCAAAAATTCCTTAAGTAGATTCAAATGTGCTAAAAATAGTTTAGTATTGCCTTCACAATCACTCAAATTTTCTTGAAGACTCAATCCTGCAACTTTGTTCACAATGCTCTTAGAAAATGGTAAGAAAAAATAATAGATGATGAGGTCTATTTATAGATTTTTTTGGGTTTAGGGTTTCTAACGATCATAGAAGTAACAATTAATGCTCAACCGACTTACTTATTGATTTCCTATCATTTCCTTTTATTGAATGATTCAACATTATAATTCCTTTCACTGAATAAATATGAAATATAAAATCAACAATATGTATCCAAATGCATCTAATTATGCTCATATGGATCTCTACACATATACTAGGAACCAATTTAAGATTTGAAATTTTAACTTTCAGTTCCTACTCATACCTCTTAACTGATTAGGCAGAGTTGGTTGCACCCTATCTAGAGGATGAGGTGCCTTCAACTATCCCAAATTATGTTCCATAATCCATGGTCTTTCTTCTCCATGGCTTATTCATCTGATCTCTCATTTCTTCAATATTCACTTTTGGTTTCTCAGATGTTCTTCCTTAGTAGAAGTGTTCCTTTGTATCTACGGTCTTTGGTAAGGTGACCTAACTCATGACAATGGAAGCATGTCATGCTAGGGTCTCTCCAAGATATCCTATTGTTCCTGCCATGTACAAACATGTAGTTTGTAGCAATATGACCATATCTTACATAGAATAAACATGGTATCCTTGTGTTATAGTCCCATTGTATAGATGTACCCTATTGGTTGCTTGGCATATTTTTTCAGTTCAGTACCCATTTTTCATTTCTCTTTTGTGATTTGCATTCTTTATATTTGTGACCATATTTTTTGCAGTTATTGTAGTATCTATCAAACTTTGGCTTTCTTGTATTGTTTTCAGTCTTTGATCTACATTCAAGTGCTAAGTTCCCATACTTATTATAGTTATATAAATATCCATCAAACTTGGGTGAACTCAGAATTACCCCTTTTTCTTTTGAATACATTTGCAGTATGCCCAGGTTTCCCATGCTAGTGGAAACTAGGCTTGTTTGACTTTAGTGGGGTATAAGTTTATTGATTGTCAACTTGTTTAGAGGAATCACCTCTCTTAGTAGCGCTCTTACTATTTAATCTCATTTTATTTTTGTCTTTCAGTTTTCTTTGACCTTTAAGTTGTGCATCCAACGCTCTCACTATTTCTTCATTTCTCTTTAGTACCTCATTGGATTTTCATATTTCAGTTCTCTAGCCAATCTATCAGCTTCACACTTTCGTGCTTGATTCTCAAATTATTTCCTGGTCAACTCTAGATTTGATCTCACTATTTGGTCAGTCATATTATAGAGTACTTGTGTTATCCTCATGATCTCATAATCTTCTTAGCTATTCTTATCTCAAACTATCTTTTGTCTTCTTCAACTAATTTCAATGCATCTTCAACTGCTCCCTTAGATTCAAGTGTCTCACTCATTCTCAATTCTTGTGCTTCTTGATCTATATTTTCCAAGCTCTGTTGCTTGGTGAGTTTCTTATTTATTTCCATGAGTTCTACAATGGCTAAATCATATTAATCACTCAGACTACTATTAGATGTTATCTCAAGAGTATCAACATGCTCTTGTGTGGATTTCATTTCACTACACAACTGCTATCTCACTTTTATGGACTTTTCTAACTTTCTTTTCAGATCTTCAATCACTTCTTTTGCACTCTCCAACTCAAACTCAAGACTATCAATCTTATTAGATTACTTGTAATTTTCCATAGTCACGATCTTTAATCTTAGATGGTTAAACCCGTATCTCAAGAGTCCAAACTCTGATACCAATTGGTGCATTAATCTATGGAAAGGTAAGTGCTGAGAGGGGATAGGTGAATCAGTACTTCTAAAACTTATAACTAGTATTCTTTACTCTTCACCAAACTAAATATCATTCATTAAAACATTGAAAAGAATGAAAAGTAAATTAGAAAATGATGATAGATAAATGCATGATTTTTGGTCACATAGAAATCCTTTGTTAGAGTGAAAAACTATGGTGGGGATGGCACCCACAATCCTTCAACACTACAGTATAAAGGTTGCTCAGTTAGAGCTACAATTTTAGCTAGTTCTGATAGCTTACCATGTTAGGAGTATTATACTCGGTTAAGAGTACAAAATACTTATTCAGTATACCTTGTTAAAGGATTTTACAATCTCTCATCTAAAATATGTACCTAGTTAGAGGATTTACACTATAAGACCTATTAGGGCCTACCCACTGAATGGGATTTCTACTCTCCTAACTATTACAAATATGTCTACAAGTATGCATCAACCATAATGTTGTTCAGACTCTTTATGCTCTGTAAGTGCATTACCTCATTTTGCACTTGGTAACTTATCTATTTTGTACCTTACAACTTTTGCATTCTAACTCCTTTAGCTCTATCGCAGTAATTGCTTCTTTCTCTACAATATTCACCATCATCTTTCATCTTCATTTTTTTTTTCCTTTTATATTATCTTAAGGTGGTTAACCTAATTTAGATCCTTCTTCTTCTACGGTGGAGTTGAAGCAGTGCAAGGTTGGTTTCATTCCCAATTCAAATATTATGCTTGTCTTTCATTGGTTGAGTTTCCTCGTGATCAAGTGTAATCATGTTATTTCAATCCAAATGTTCTACCTAACTTCTATCTTGAATACTGTGAAATTTTTCCCGCTCAACGTCCAGGTTCAATGTATTCAAATTTTAAATGTTACATCATCTCTAGTGTATTCGGTAATGTGCTATTATCTTTCTTGGTGATGTAATGTCTCCTCGGTGACTAACTATGCTTGGTGACTCGATGACTAACACTAATCAATAACTATGACTTCTTAACCCAGTTCTAATAACTCTTTGGTGCTTGGTGTCCTTGATATTATTCTTTATCAACTGTCTACCTTAGTTTATTATTCCTTTTATTGATTATCTCCATTGACTATGATGACTTTGACAAAACTAATGACAATAAACTATCTTATTGGAGTATCAGGTATAAGTTCATCATAGATAAACTATAAGGATATTCCAATTGCAACTATAATTTGGAATTGAGTGCCAAAAATGGGGAATTATAGTAAACAAAAAAAAGGGAATTATATAATAATATGAATACTATTAACACATGGGAAGTATATCAGCATATACAAGACACGTGACAAAGTTTTTTCCAGTAATGCCAAAGGGGAAGATTGTTAGAAATCATTGGCATTATAATGTGTTTTGTCATTGATTTCAAATAGAAAAGTAATTCTTATCAGTATAACTATCGAATAGAAGGGAAATTTATTAGAATAAGGAGTTCAACTATAAGAAGCTGACAACTATTGGTCATAAGGAAATTCACGAAGCACCCGATAGTAGGAAGAATAGGAAAATAGTTTATGGACTAATCGAGATCAATTTTTTTATTAACCCTAAGATCAAAGGTTAGGAATGAAGGATGAGTAAAGGAGATTCAAAGATAAAATATTAAGGAACAGATTATGAAGAGAGTTATTGAGAAGAAGTTACAAGGATGAATTGAGCAGAGAAACAAATCGAGTAGAGAAGAACTCAGAATAGAGATCTTGAGCATAAGGGATCTGGCAAGCTTTGGAAGGAAGCGTATATAGGTCAATTAATATCTTGTGAAGAATCCTAAAATTTTCTACAAGGTATTGTAAATCCATTAACTAGGTAGTCTCTAACAAGACTGATATGTTCATATTGTGTGAGCTTTTCCTAAATCCTTTAACAGGGTGAATGTCGTACAGGGGGGATTAAATATCTTAGTAGATTAATCTTAATAGGATTTTAGATACACTTAACAATGTATCAATAACTCCTAACTAGGTGACTCACTCAAAAGGTTACATATTGTAAGCCTTAACAAACAAAATATGTTCCTGTAGTGAAGAGTTGTGGGTGTCATTCCCACTGTAGTTTTTCCCTCTAACCAAGGATTTGTGCATTATAAAAAATCTGTGTATTATAGGTGTTTGAATTTATTTATTTATTTGTTATTGTTATTTATTTTATGATTTTAAGTTAAAACATATTGGTAATACTGTGGACACTATCAGTTAATGTTAATATCGATTGATGTTTAATGGTTTAAAGTTCAATCATGTGCAAAAGAGGTATAAGTTTGTTAGTATTGATTCACCCCCCCCCCACTTCTCAGTACATAATATTTCCAAGTAACATATATTTCATCATAACATTGTAATGAAGGTCAGATATTTTATGCAATAAAGCTATATGATGTTGTAGCTTCATTTATGGTGTGATTATTTTTCTATCTATGATAAATTTATGAATTTTTGCATGCTTGTTCATTTCTTTTAAACAGCCGACTGCATTTTATTGTGAATACATCTGTGATTGATTACTTAGAGTTTGGTATTTTTAATTCATTATTTTGTGATGAATGATTGAAAATATTTGTTAAAATTGGTTAAAAGATAAATTTTTCTCATGTGTGCATTCATCTGGTGGCTTCACGGTCTGATAGATTTAGAAAATCTTGCATTGGGGTAAAATCTCTTCAAAAGATTGTGGTGCAAGAGCACCTAGGCTAATCCATAGTTCTAGTTTTTGATGTGGCTTGTACTAACCCTAGCCAATTCAGTCATGTTTATTTTTTCCTTAGAATTTCTTGCAAGAGTGTACCTAGGTGGATTTGACTAGGATCAATCCAAGCTAGTGGTTTTGTGTTTTAAGTGTGTTTAGTGCTAGTTTAACCTAAAAGTGGGAAATTGGATCCAAAAGCCTTAAAAGCTTAGGATAGGTTAGAAATGTGACTAAAATTTCCTCTATGATGTTTTTACATCAATTCATGTTGATTAGAGGTCATTAGGTTATGTTTCAAGCAAAGATGTAAAAGTTGTCAAAACGTTGCATGACAACATTTGGCAGTATTGGATTCTTTTGAAGTATGATGATGGTTTGTTGTTGTAACAGCCTATAATCATGGGGAAATCATATTTTTACATAGATTATCCCATTTCCTAAGGCAAGTGGATGTGATGTAAGATTTGAATTTGCAAGAAGAAGCTTTGTTCACTATTTTTTCTCACAGTCGACTACTTTTGTGTATGAGTGTTGGTAGATGGATTGAATAGCTAGATCCAATGTTGCATTGTTATGGTAGAGATATTTTTAAGCCCTTTTTTTTATATTTCAAGTTTCTATGAGTTCATTAGATTATTCTTTTAAATTATTATGTAAGTTACACAGTTGTTAGTGCTGACAGAGTGGAATTGAGAAAAATGGCTCCCTAATAGATTCCAATTGTGCATTTCATGATGGTCTAGATGAATATGGTAGGAGAGCCTCTTTATAGTGTATACATGAGTGTAGGATTCTAGGAGATCAAGGTAGCTATTTTTCAAGGCAATCTCTAGGTGATTCCTATGCACCCGGTTAGGTGTTTGCCTGAGAAATATTAATTTTTTATTGCAGGAGAAAGAGTGGAAAAATGGAACCAAGTGTGGTTTCATAAGAAAAGAGGTCCTATAGATACCTCCTATCAAGATTAGGCATTTTCTAATCCATTCAAATACATTTCTATGTAGAAGTCAGCAAACTGCACCAAAATAGCCAAATTAGCCCTATTAGCCCTGAATTCTAGGAACTCATTGTACAGAGACCCTAGAACCCTACGACCTTCAAAATACTTGATGTCTTGGAAAAGGGTGTCAGAATATCTAATTTGATTTTGGGGTTATTTGGGAAAATTGTGAAAGAAGTGTGAAAACTCATTGATTAGGGCTAATTGACCTATTATGCCTAAAAGACCAAATCCATTGATTGTCTTGAGATCATTTGAAAAATCATTATTTCCCTATTCAAATGGAATAATAGGGAGTGCAATAATTTTTCTTAGCATTAATTACACCCCTTGAAACAGTTGTGATGAAGATAAGTTGAAAATGCACTTGGATTATTCCAAGAAGGAGTAAGGGATTGAAGAGCACTTTGTGATAGTTACCCCAAGGTGAAGCACAAAAGTGACCAACTCATAGAGTGGTGATAAAGAAGTCCTAGGATAGTTGATAAAGTGCTTGAAATATCCTAGAAGAGAGGGTAGGATCTTGTGAAGGCTAGGAACAATGAGAGTCCTAGTTAGGCTTGTGTAAGCACACCTTGAGTGTTTCTATTAGATTGGTATCAGAGCCAATAAGATTTCTCTTGTGGTGAATGCTTCAACTAGAAGAGTCACTAGGAGAGTCTATAATGGTGAAAAATGAAGATCTTGTAAAGAAAGTGGATGAGAAAGAACAAGAGAATAGATTTATTAGAGAGAGATTGGCCCAACTAGAACACAAAGTGAACCAAGTGGAATAAAATACTGAAGAAGTCAAAGATAAAGTTGAAGGAAAGAGTAAAGAGATAGCCTTAGATGATGAGGTCCCTGAAGCTAACCCTGTCCTCACTAAAGAACCATTCTTGAAGGCACTAAAATCTTTGATTGGAAAGGCATTGGAAGGATTTCCTATCTTTATTGGAAAGATGTAACTAGAGATAGACCTAGATTGGATTAAAGGACTAGAAAATCACTTTGAATGTGATGGTATAACTGAAGCTTAGAAAGTGAAAGTGGCAAAGGATAGACTTAGAGGGTCTATACTCACTTGGTGGAAATTTATCCAAGATGAGAGAGAGAAGGAATAAAAAGACCCATTACTACTTGGAAAGTTATGGTGACCAAAATCAAAGAATAATATGTACCTAAAGACTATGAAATTCAGTTACATAAAAGGAGAAAAAGTCTTAGACAAAAAGACTTGGATGTTAAATCTTACACTGAAGAGTTTCAATAGTTATGCATGAGATCAAGAATTGCAGAAGAGGAAAGTGTTAAGGTAGCTAGATAACTTAATGGTCTTAAATGGACTATCCAAGATGAATTGAGTTTTCTTAATCCTCCCAATATTCAGAGATGCCACCAACTTGTAGTAAAGGTGGAAGAGAAATTGAGAAAGAAACAAGACTCAAGTAATACCATAGGCAGAGGTAGAGGAAGAGATGGCAAATGTCAAAGGATTGGATATGGTGGTAGAAGTTTGGAGTCCAAGACTCAAGGAGAAACCAAGCTGAATGAACAAAAAGAGGGAAGTTCAAGCAGAGGAAGATTCAATAGAAGAAGAGGCTCTAATACAAATTGGAGACAAAGAGGCAATAGCCAAGGAAGAGGTTCCTATTTTGCAACTATGAAATTCTATCACTACAACCAAATGGGACATCCTGCCTATAGGTGTCCAAAGAAAGGCTCTACTTCTCAAGGAAGTGAAAAGAGGGTAAATATTGTGCAAGAGGAGTCTAGTGGTGGAATAAACACCCTAAAGTACCCTTAGAATCAGAGGAAGGAGAAAATATGATGATAAGGAGAACACTGATCAAAGAACCAGTGAGAGAGGAGCCAAGCTAGAGAAGATCACTTTTCAGAGTGAAGTGCAAGATGATGGGTAAATCAATTAGATTCATCATAGAAATAGGGTATACTCAAAACATTGTGTTAGAGGAGGAAATTAGTAAACTGGAGATGAAGAGGATTCCACATAGTAACCCATACAAGGTTACTTGGTTGAAAAAAGGACAACATGTCCTTGTGAATGAACAAGCATGGGTGGACTTCTCAATTGGAAGATATAAAGATAAGGTATTGTGTGATGTCAATCCTATGGATGCATGTCACCTTCTCCTTAGAAGGCCATGGAAATTTGACAGACAATCCATGCATGATGGAGCTAAGAATACATATTCTTTCAAAAAGGATGGTGTGACTTTAAAAATCTAGTCACTGCTAGAAGAAGGAGAAGTGAAAACCTCGGGCCCTAATGTCCTATTGGTGAGTTAGAAGGAGTTCTTAGAAGCTCTAAAAGAAGGAGAAAAAGTAGCATATGCTTTGGTTTTGAAGCCAAAGGAAGAAGATGCAGAAAGGACAGTCAAGAAGATAGAGATTCTTGAAGAAGTACAAGAGTTTCTTAAGGAGTACAGAGACATTGTCAGTGATGGACAACCAGAAAGCCTACCCCCTAAGAGATCTATTACTCACAAAATTGACTTTATCCCATGAGATACCCTTCCTAAAAAATATGATTATAAGATGACCCCTCAACAAAATGAGAAAATTGCCAAGTAAATCCAAGAGCTCCTGAACCAAGGCCTCATTAGAAAGAGTATAAGCCCATGTGTCATACCCACTATCCTAGCACCCAAAAATGGAGGAACTTGGAGGCTATGCACTGATTCCATATATATTAACCCAATCACCATTAGGTATAGGTTTTCTATTCCTAGGATAGAAGACCTAATGGACTGTTTAGGAGGAGCAAAGTATTTTACAAAGATGGACCTAAAGAGTGGTTATCATCAAATTATGGTCAATGAAGGAGATGAATGGAAGACTACCTTCAAAATGACAAAAGGTTTATATGAATGGCTTGTGATTCCATTTGGGCTATCAAATGCCCCATCTACATTCATGAGGCTGATGAAAAAAGTACTCAAGGACTACATTGGTAAGTTTGTTGTAGTGTATTTGGATGATATCTTAATCTTTAGTAGAACTAAAGAAGAACACTTAAAGCATCTACAAATTATGTTCAAGAGACTGCATGAAGAAAAGCTAATGATCAACTTGGATAACTGTGAATTCATAAAGTAGGAGCTAGTGTATCTTGGTTTGGTGTTGTCTCGTGGAAACCTTAAGATGGATCCAAGCAAGGTGGTATCCATTATCAACTGGCCTACTCCCAAAACTACAATAAAGGTGAGAAGCTTTCATGGTTTAGCTCAATATTATAGGAAGTTCATTAAGTATTTTATTGCTATTTGTGCCTCTATGCTAGACACCATAAAGGGTAGGATGAAAAATAATTTTGTATGGAATGAGAAAGCTAACCAAGGATTTGATTTGTTGAAGAAGAATATTGTCACTCAACCCATATTAACATTACCAAGTTTTGAGAAACTTTTCACAGTTGAGTGTGATGCTAGAAATGTTGCTATTGGGGAGGTTTTAAGCCAAGAGGGGAGACCAGTGGCTTTTCACAATGAGAAGCTCAGTGATGCAAAGAGGAAGTATTCTTCTGATGAATTAGAGATGTATGATCTAGTCCAAGCACTATGGAAATGGAGGCACTATCTGCTTCCAAAGTAATTTGTGGTGTATCTAGACAATCAAGCACTTAACTTTCTGAATTCACAAGACAAGCTCAATCACAAGCACATGAAATGGGTGGAGTACTTGTAGGATTACACATTCAACATCAAACACAAAAAAAAGATTACAGAACAAAGTGGTTGATGTACTTAGTAGAAGACTTCTAATAGTACAAGAAGTACAACTGCAGAGCATGGGTATTGAGAGTTTCAAGGACATATATGCAGAAGATGAAGACTTTACATAGATATACAAGGTATGTAAAGAGTATAAGAATCATTTCCATGCTGAATTTTTTGAATATACTATGCAAATTGATTTATTATTTAAAGGAAGTTAGTTATGTGTCCCTAGAGGATCAAATAGGGAGAATCTAATTCAAGAAAAGCACAATGGTGCACTTAGTGGTCACTTTGGAGTCAATAAGACCCAAGAGTTAGTGCAAAGGTTTTAATTTTGGCCTAAAATAAATTTAGATATCAGAAAGTATGTTAAATTTTGTGTAGTGTGTCAAAAATCCAAAGGCACATCATCCAATGTAGACCTTTATCAACCTCTCCCCATTCCAAGTAGACCTTGGGAATGTTTGAGCATCAATTTTGTTGTGGGATTACCAAAGACAAAACAAGGATTGGAAAATATCTATGTCATAGTGGACAGATTCAATAAGATGGAATAGTTTGTCCCATGCAAGATAGTGCTTGATTCTTGTCACATTGTACACCTATTCTTGAAGGAAGTGGTGAGAATCCATGGGTTACCCTTAAGCATATTCTTAGATAGAGACACTAAATACATGCGTCACTTTTGGAAGACATTGTGGCACAAATCGGGAATAAATTTTTCCTTTGGGTTTGCATATCACCCTTAGATAGATGGTCAAATTGGGGTGGTAAATAGAAGCCTAGGGAACCTATTTAAGTGTCTCACTAAAGAGTATGGTCAATCTTGGGACCAACTCTTAGGATAGACATAGTATGCATATAATGATACTATAAATAGAACTACTGGAAAGAGTCCCTTGAAATTTTTTATGGTCTGCACCTTAGAGGGATATTTGAGCTTCGAGAACTAAAATATGGAGCCAAGGGTAGTGGTTATGCAGAATACTTTGTACACTCTATGAAAGAGGTGCATGAAATAGTGAGAATGTCTCTAACAGAGGACACTGCAAAGATCAAGAAAAAGGTGGATGAAAGGAAGAAGGAAGTCCAATTATAGGTAGGGGATCTTTTTATGGTCCATTTGAACAAGGAAAGACTATAAAAGAGAGTACCACACAAGTTTCAGATGAGAAGATCGGGGCCATGTACTATTCTAGCCAAATATGGTAACAATGCATGTAAGGTTGAGCTCCTTGAGGATATTGATTTGTCTCTGGTCTTTGATGTTGTAGATATGGTCCTCTATAAGGGGCCTAATCTAGATCCAAAGTAGAGCCTTACTAAGGTTATACAAGAGGTGGAAGACCTGAATTTAACACCTACACCACCTAAGAAGGCAGAGAAGATACTTGATTTCAGGGCCTACAAGAAGACCAACTAGAAAGATACTATGAACATATGATCAAATGACATGTCCAAGGAGATGCATAGGCCACTTGGATAAAGGAGACAAAGTTTAAGAAGTTATAAATTGATTCCAACTTGCTCAATCAAAGGATGGATTGAAATTTTTCATTTGGGGAGAATGGTGCAGGAGCACTTAGGATAATCCCTAGTTTCAGTTTTTTATGTGGCTTGTACTAACCTTAGCAAAGTCAGTAGTGTTTATTTTGGACTTTGAAGCTATTTCAAGAGTGTACCTAGGTGGATTTGACTAGGATCAATCCAACCTAGTGGTTTTGTGTTTTAAGTGTGTTTAGTGCTAGTTTAGCCTAAAAGTGGGAAATTGGGTCCAAAAGACTTAAAAGCTTAGGCTAGGTTAGAAATGTTCCTAAAAAGGCCTCTAGGATGTTTTACATCAATTCATGTTTATTGGAGGTCATTAGGATATGTTTTAAGCAAAGATGTAAAAGTTATCAAGATGTTGCATGACAACATTTGCAACTTTTAAAAGTTGCATGACAACATTTGGTAGTATTGGATTATTTCAAAGTATGATGATGATTTGTTGTTGTAATGGCCTATAATAATGGGGAAAACATATTTATACATAGAGGATCCCATTTTTGGAGGCAAGTGGATGTGATGTAAGATTTGAATTTGCAAGAAGAAGCTCTGCTCACTATTTTTGCTCACAGTCGACTACTTTTGTGTATGAGTGTTGGTAGATGAATTGAATAGATAGATCTAGTGTTTCATTAGTGTGGTAGAAATAGTTTTAATCACTTTTTGTTTAGATTTAAATTTTATTTGAGTTCATTAGATTAGTCTTTTAAATTATTTTGTAAGTTGCATAGTTGCTAGTGCTGACAAAGTGGAATTGAGAAAAATGGCTCCCCCATAGATTCCAGTCATGAATTTCATCATGGTATAGATGAATATGGTAGGGGAGACATTTTTATAGTGTATACATGAGTATAGGAGTCCAGGAGAGAAAGGTATCTATTTTTCAAGGCAAGCCCTAGGCGAGTCCTATACACCCGGTTAGGTGTTTGCCTGAGAACTAATGATTTTTTACTGCAGAGGAAAGATTGGAAAAATGGAACCAAGTGTGGTTTCGTAAGAACATAGGTCCTATAGATACCTCCTAGAAATATTAGGCATTTTATAATCCATTTAGATAAATTTCTAAGTAGAAGTCAGTAGACTGCACCAAAATAGCTAAATTAGCCCTATTAGCCCTGAGTTCTAGGAGCCCACTGTATAGAGGCCCTAGAACCCTAAGACCTACAAAATCCTTAATTTCTTGGAAAAGGGTGTCATAATATCCAATTTTTTGGGGGGGTTATTTGGGAGAATTGTGAAAGAAGTGTGAAAAACTCACTGATTATGACTAATTGACCTATTAGGCCTAAAAGACCAAATCCATTGATTGTCTTGAGATCATTTGAAAAAGAATTGATTATGTATTCAAATGGGATCATATGGAGTGAAATAATTTGTCTTATCATTAATTACACCCACTACAACACTTGTGATGAAGAGAAGTTGAAAATGCACTTGGAGTCTTCCAAGAAGAAGTAAGGGATTGAAGAACACTTTGTTGATAGTTACCCCAAGGTGAAGCACAAAAGTGACCAACTCCTAGAGTGGTGTTAGAGAAGTCCTAGGCTAGTTGAGAAAGGGCTTGAAACATCCTATAAAAGAGGGTAGGATCTTGTGAAGGCTAGGAAAAGTGAGAGTCCTAGTTAGGCTTGTTCAAGCACACCTTGAGTGTTTCTATCAGATTGCATCTGCTGAACATGGAATTGTGATCAGATTTGATTCATGTTACGTGGGTTTTCAACTTTTTCATCATTTATTTTGCAATCGTGATCTAATGATGGTTTATTTTTGTTATATTTTATTTTTGTAAATTTTCTCACAACCTTTGTTATCAAATATTTTGATCTTTGTTTGAAATTGGTTAAACTAGGCAGTTATTTTAGGTTTTAAAATTAGATTTGCATCATTAGGAAATTGCATACATTGGTAAAATTGAGAAAATACAAAAAAGAGTACTAAAGTTTTTTGTGCAGCCTAAAGTTAAAATGTACCAGCAAAGGACTCCTTGTGAACATTTACATTTATCTTCAAATGATTTACCAATAGGTTGTACCACCACCATGAAGAACCTTGGGAGTAACTTCGCTATTCTTTCAAGAGAGGAAATTGGATCTCAAATTCATAGCACTTGACTACCCAAATGATAAGTGAGGCCATTGTTGACCACCCCTCCACTAATGTGATTGTTTCCAATTACCATGTGG
Source organism: Thuja plicata (assembly GCA_018584345.1). Taxonomy (NCBI): domain Eukaryota; kingdom Viridiplantae; phylum Streptophyta; class Pinopsida; order Cupressales; family Cupressaceae; genus Thuja; species Thuja plicata. The sequence continues at coordinate 1,771,494 of MU226403.1, read as the reverse complement.
TGGTTGCCACTAATTTTGGGGTTGTTGCCAAGTATTTTTATGTTGCTTCCAATTCTCTTGAGGCGGTTTCTATTGAGGTGTATGATTTTGGTAGTTTGGCCACTAAGGGTGTGGGTTATTCTATCATGCCCTAAAATTTAGTGCCAAAAAATGCAACAATTTTTTTTTTGAAAGGTTTAAATAAAGTCATAAAGTGCACACTACATAAATAACCAAGCTTAATATTCGAAAGCTAAGGGTATTCAGTTAGGGTGTTAGGTTATATATACTAGAACCACAAGTAGGGTTAAGGGGAATCATGACTGCATGTCAACCTCCCTTAGCCCAACTTGTCAAAACAAAATAGGTTAAAGTAGTTCAAGGATAAAAAATGATCGACGTTCATTAATCCACTAAGGTTACCCCTATAGCCAACCATAGCATCTACATTTAGACAAAGGCAATTAAGGTTGTCATGTCGAGTTTTGAATTGATTATTAATATTGTTTGATGATGTGAGGGGAATACTGCCTATGATTTACATTGAGGATTAATTAAATATTAGCATTTTAATTATTTACGTATACCTGATTTAAAATCTCACTAAGGGAATAACATTATGAAGTTGAACTGTAAATATTATTTTTAAAATGGCCATTATACTGGCCACATATGTTGACCATATAAAAATAACATTAACGAGTTGGATACTTTTATTGACATTTATCTATTAAAATTTAACCCCTAAAAAAAAAGATTGTGCTTTTAAAAGTTATCCCTCCATACTAAATTTGAAATTTTGATTATACTTAATTGATGTTATCTTTACTTCAAGTTTATACCTTGCTATAGTCTCATAGAAAATAAGGTCGTTTATATAAATAAATGTAAAATGAATATATTTTAATTTTAAATATCCCAAATGTTATTTGCCATGCCATAACATTAAAATATTACATCCATCAACAATATCTCAAGTCAACTTTATATAAAAATTAAATTTTACAAGGCACTAATCAAATTTTTCTTTTTATAAAAGAAATGGAAAAAGCTTCCCACTAAAAGCCTCCTCTTTCAAAAAAATAAGACAACAATGATCTCTTTTTGTTTTCCCCCAAAATTGCATGCCCTAACCCTAATTCAAAATAAGAAGTAACAAAACAAACACTAGTTATCATTTCTACCCCAAATTCTTTTCCATTCTGCTTTCACAACACTAGGAGTAATTTTCTTGTTTTATCATGTTCTTAGTCTCTTCTATGTTGCAGGTATGGAGCAGAGAAATGCTACTACAAGAAGAACACAATATACATTTTATATATAAATGTATATACATCTTTTGCATATACATATATATACAAAATATATATTTGTATTGTAAGGTGCGAACCCTATCCACACTGGGTTGCAGAAATCTCATTTTTAAGCATGGCGGCCGACTATACTTATCTGTTGCCGCAAGTTTTTTTTTTGTGGGCGGCGGAATGAAATCGCGCCCCTCGATTATTAGCAGATGGACGAGCTGTTAGGTGCGGCCACTGGCCACACCACAGACCGCGGTCGCAAGGGCCACAGGTGTGGTCGGAGGTGCCGGCGCACAGCAGGGGGTAGGCCCCTTCCCCTCCGCTGCCTTCCTTAAAGGATCCCCTCCGCCGCCTTCCTTAAAGGAAGAGTAGGGGAGGATGGGGGTCGCGACCTCCTCCCCCATATTTTTGGTATATATATAATTTTTATATTAATTTTTTTTTTTTTAATTTATTTAAAACATATTAATATATAAATATATATATATATATATATTCATAAATATGTGGATATTGATATAAACGGTAAAAAAACTAGAATATAACAGATTTATTATTGTTAAAGGAATTTTTATTTTTACCTCATATATATATATGT
>MU226403.1:1712303-1730101 GCA_018584345.1 Thuja plicata | reverse complement strand
TTTCAATTGTTTTAAATTTGTAAAATTTTCAAAGGCATATAAGGAAAGAAATGACTTCTTCTTCCATTGTTAATATAACATGTTTGAACAAAAAAAATTATGTTCTTTTGACTAAGGTTAAAGTGCCTAGATTTTGGGGCATGATAGGAAGAAACCAAAAAGTTAGAAGAAACCAAGGGACAGTCATCCGTCAGTAAGGCTAAGCAGGAAAGTGACTCTAAGTCTATAGAGTCAGATACTCCATTACCAACACCAGCTAAGAATCCTAGAACCACAGCTGCTTCAAGGAATAGAAGTCAAATATCTAAGGACACAAGTCCTTCACCATTGAAGAAAGGTCAAGTAAGGACCCACAAGAGGAAATTGACAACATAGAAGAGAGGGCCAACAAAGAGAACAAAGTTCATTAGAACTAGGGAAGATATTGAGGACACCAAATAGGATGAAGGTGTTCACAAGGAGAAGAGTAAGATCCCTAAAACCATTGATGAGGTATGTGCACCAATGATTAAATTAGGATAAATTAATGAGTCAAAAGTTAGAAGATGGTTAGCTCTAGATCCCTTGGACCAAAACAAGATTGAAGAGGCAATCATCAAAATGATGAGTACATTTAAATATGTACCAGTATAATTATATGACAAAATGCCCAATGTACTATATGATAGAATATCTTCTAGATGGACCTATGCATTGAAGAATGAGAAAGAGGTAAGGTAAAGATTCTTTGTATCCCTTATGCCTCCCAAATCCAAAATGGAAGAAATCAAGGAGATGATGGAGAAACATGCATAGGAGTTCTCACCCAATATGAGAGCTTAAAAGATACTTGATGGAAAGCTAATAGAACTAGAGAAGGACAACAACAAAATTTGGAGTAAGATAATCAATATAACTACTAAGGAAACAAGTCCCGAGCCATAGAGAGATCTAACTGAGAATCAAGAAATCAAGGATGATCAGGCTACTGAGAGCACAGAACCAATTATCATCAAAGATGTTGAATTGGAGAAAGAGGAACTGGACACCACAGGAAACAAGGATATCGATGTTTCATATGAGACATGGCTGGACACCACTATGGACAACATTGTGGACAACATATTCATTGACATAAGTGATGATCTAGCAGAAGAATTATAAAAATATGAAGATGTCACTATTACCAAGGATAAGACCAACAAACAGGACACTACGATTGACATTTCACAAGTGAACATATTAAGAAACATGCCAATATTGATGCAAGCCATAAATATACTTAAAGAAAAAGAAAAATCACCTGACAAAGATTCAAGAATTCCTGAGGATGTAGGGGATGAAGGAAAGAAAGACAACACTGATGACTAGAATGTCATCAGAGACTCCCAAATTGTAACCAAAACTGACAAGGTTACAAAAGGAGATTCAAAGAAAACAAATGGAGACACTACTGAGAAGGATACATAGACAAAGGAAGATGAAATACATAGGATACCGATGAAGGAGCTAAAATAAAAGATGACACTCCTAAGGAAACCAAAAAGGTTTCTATAGATAATGTCAAGGTTGATGTGGAGATGTCCACTCAAAACCAACAAGCTGACACCGAGACACAACAAAAAAAAAGGTAACACCCCAAATCACTTCATCCAACATAATAGACAAAACCAAGAAGATGGCTATGGTCCTACACTCAAGTGAAACTCAGAAGAAGAAGAAGAAGAAGAAGAAGAAATCCAAAAAGACTAAGTTGGAATTCACTCTAGATGAAATAATTGAGATACCCAAATGTGACCCAACTACACTGGACTATGAAGCACTTAAAGAGTACAGTGAAATATGCCAAAGGAAGGCACTACATGATAAGCCAAGAAAGGAGCACAGAGACTCCATGGTACAAGAGATAACTAGGGACATCTTGCATCAGATTGTACCCGATGTTGATGTTGATCATAATAAACCTATCCTTGATCAACTAGCCACTCTCACCAAAGCCATCACAACACAGAACATTGATGCAGAAAAGGAAATTAAGGAGAGAGCAGAGCAGAAATATCATCACAGACTTATTGAGAAAATCAGCCAGGCAGTGGTAGAAAATAAGGTAAAGCTTTCAGAATTAGTAAGTGAATTAGATCCAATAACTTCTGAAGCTATTTCCTTGATACAAGAATTGAGCACAATTGATAAATTCACTAAGGATCATAGTGATAAAATAGAAAAGTTAGATTCTGATCTAGCTACTAGTGCTAAAGGCTTAACCACCGAGGATAATGCAATAAAGTTGCATTATGATAAAATTGTTGAGATAAAAAGGTTAAGACAAGAACTGTGGGAAGCAGAAACACAATTTAGGGAAGAGGTTACCGAACTCTAGGCTCAACTTCTACCAAGGCTTACACTACTTCAACAACATATCATTTTAGCAAGGCAACTGATAGCCACCCTCAAGATGTCTGTAGCAGACAACATCTACAATATGCATGCAAGGATAACACTTAAGCACATGGCTCAAGACAACCTAAAGGAAAAATGGGAGAATATGATGGAGGACATGAAGTCCTCATACTCTCATATTTTTGATAAGCTATAGGTATAAACCTTTGCCCTTAATATCAAAAAAGGGGGAAAATAATGATAGGTATAGATGGGAAACTATACAATACAGAAAAACAAAAAAAAAGGAGTATAATGATATGATATGATATATACAGCACAAGGTGAAAAATAAAAAAGTATCATGTACATACACTTATACTATACCAGCATATGCATACAGGGAGTCATGAAATGACTAAGAAATATATATGGTGTACATACTATACATTTTGGTAGTATTTTGCACATATCAATTTTTGATACTAATGTCAAAAGGGGAGATTGATGACATTATTTTTCCATTAGTATGAAAAGAACACTTTCTGTAAACATACACCGAAAGACAGGACAAGAGAAAACTAAAAATACAGATATCATAGATCACCAAAAATTGCTAAGTACAAAGAAAAATGATGAAATAGTTTTGTGTGTAAACCAAAAATGCAAAGTGAAAAGAATAAATAAAAACCCAAAAGTGGAACATGAGAGACAGTTCAAGAAAGGAACACTGAGAGACAGTCAAACTAATTTTAGAGCATAATCAACTGACAGAAACCAAAAGTCAGTTGTAGCCCGCAAAAACTGGATCTGACTTCCACGTCAGATAAAACATTCATATTCTATTTATAGAGTCTTGATTTGTTTTAAAACCAATAATTTAGGGACAAGAAACATTATTGTAAGTGTTTTAATTAGTCTAACTAATTTAAAACATAGACTAAAAGATTAAGGTCAAGTTGTAAACCTATGATCTTGGAGTTAATATTGTTCTACGTAAAACTTAATTAGGTCAATCTATCTTATAAATAGATGTTGTAATCATTCACTATTATGTCTGAGAGGATCAATGAAGCCTACGAGCACATCTATGGAACAGACTCAAAGTTTCAAGAACAAGAACAACAAAAGGTGAATTTGGTTATCAAGAACCAAGAACAAAGGCTACTGAGCAATAGAGGTATTATTCAATCACATTAGGTGATACACTTATACATGTAATCTTAAATGGATCTATAATCAGAAATAGGAGATTGCATACACTCAAGTCAAATTGTAAAAATCCTTTCAAGGAAGGTGGATTTAACCATCCAATTGTAAATCTCTTAACTGAGTGCACACTAAACAATGTTGCTAAAGCTCTTAGTAGAGTAGACTTTAATAGGTCTCCATAGATACTCCTAACAGGGTAGATCATCAGAAGTGATCAAATTGTAAGCCTTAACCGGCCCCTTCCAATCTATAGATAGTGAAGAATTTTTGGGTGCCATCCCCACCACAGTGTTTACTTCCTAACAGGAGTTTTCTATGTTATAATATCTTGTGTTATGTGTCAATTATTTTCATGAATGTTTCTATGAATGATCACATGTTTGATTAAGTTAATAGAATTGATATGTCTTACATCAAGATAGTATAAAATAGATGGTTGGATAAACAATTGATTACTTAAAGGATAAAGGTTAAAAGATACAAAAAATTTAGAGGTACTAATTCACCCCTCCCCTCTCAGTACACACTTCCCATCCAACAATGATATCATCAATAAATATTTCAGCAATTAGAATATTACCATCGGTATCTTCTTTTAAGTATAGATTGCTATTTTCACTTGTTCTTACAAATTCAAATCTTATGAAATAGGAGTGAATTCTTTCATACCAGGCTCTAGGTGATTGTTTCAATCCATATAAGGCTTTATGTAGTCTACATACCATGTTTCTCTTGTCTAGAATAACAAACCATTCTGGTCATTCAATGTATACCTCTTCTTCCAGTATTCCATTTAGGAATACATTTTTGACATCCATATGGTATACCTTGAATCTTTTGTATGCAGCATAAGCAAGAAGAATTCTAACTCCTTATATTCTAGCAATGGGTGCAAAGGTTTCACCATAATCAATACCTTCTTCTTGTTCATATCCCTTGCATACTAATCTTGCTTTATTCCTTGTAACTTCTCCATTCTCATTCATCTTATTTCTGAATATCCATTTGGTATCGATGACATTCTTGTCATTAGGTCTCGGTACTAGTGTCCATGTACTCTTATTCTCAATTTTTTCTATTTATTTATTCATAGCACTAACCCATTCTTCATTTTCAAGTGCATTATTAACATATTTAGGCTCAAAATCATAAAGTAAACATCTAGTGTTTAGTGACTTACTTCTTTTTCTCATTCCAACCATCTTGTCTCCTATGATCTGATTTTGTGGATGATGTCTTATGACATACTTGATAAGTTTCGGTTCAGCTCTTTGTCCATCATTTTGATCACCATCTTGAACTTCATTCTAATCTCCATCACTCGGAACATCATCTTGAGGATTTTCTTGATTTTCAATAATTGCAGCTTGATGCTCAAGTGCAATGATCTGTTGCTCAGGAGAAATACACTATTGCTCGAGTAGAGTGTCAAGTTCTTCAGTGTAAACAAACTTGTTGTAGTCTTATGGTTCTTTTCTACTTTCCTTATCATTCTTTTCTGCAAATTCATCTATTCTTACATTTTCACTTTCAATGATCTTGTTAGATGATTTGTTAAGACATTTATAAGCCTTACTTTTGGTGGAATACCCTAGAAAGATACCTTCATCAATTTTGGAGTCAAGCTTTCCATTGACTGCCAAAGATTCTGAAGTAACTTACATTGGGTGTGTAACCATACCAAATCTCATAGGGTGTTTTCTTTGTGTCCTTCAATTGTACTTTGTTCAATGTGTAGACAACAATACTGACAGCTTCCCTTGAGAAAGTTTGAGTGATGCTTTTCTCAATCATCAGTGTTCTTGCACAATCAACAATGGATCTATTTCTCCTTTCAACAATTCCATTTTGTTGTGGTGTTCTTGGTGCAGAAATCTATCTTTTAATTCCATGCTCATTGTAATAGTTAGTGAATTCATCTTAAATAAATTCCCCTCCTCTATTTGATCTTAAGCATTTCAATTCCTTACCACTTTTTTTTTCTACCATATCCTTATACCATTTAAACATCTTGAATTATTTTGATTTATCTTTTAAGAACATAACTGTCATCATTCTACAATAATCATCTACAAAGAGAATGAAATACCTATCTCCATAGTAACTCTTTTTCCTCATGGGTCCACATAAATTATTTTTGACTAATTCTATAATGGCATTAGATGTATGGGCTTTACTCTTGAAACTAGACTTTGTCATGTTACCTTTTTGACAGTTCTTGCACATGACATGCTCGGTAAGCCTCTGAATCTTATTTTATTACTTATCTTTATCATGTTTTCAAAATACACATGACACAATCTCTTATGCCACAACCATATTTCTTCATTTCTATCCATTAAACAAGTGGCGTTAATTTCATCAAGATAGAAAAGGTTACCTTTCGTCTGTTAACCAGTTCCGATCAACCTTCCTGATTCATTGAAGGTATTTTCCTTCTTATTCTTAAATGATACTCAGTGATGTTGGAAAGTGATCAATTTTGTGTAATTTGATTCACTTTTTGGTTTTCATTTATGGCAACACATCTGGGTTACAGATCGATTCCTATAAAGATAAGATTTTTTGATTTAGAAATCGACTAAGTATAGAAGCAGAGATACAAAAGTATTTTGGATATCAAAGATCAAGATTGATGATTTAGGGCAAGGGAGATTAGAGGAATATAGTATGGGGTATGTGTGACCTCCACCTAAGATCTATTTGGTTTTGGTAATGTCTACGGTGAATTAGAAATAATTGAAGACAGACAGACTGCAACAGAATAGTGATACAGAGCAGTTGGACAATAGCAAAGATTGAGAGAGTGTGACATGGACTCCACGCAATCAGAGTTGGATTATGGTTGTTGAGAACCTACACTTTGATTATGTAAGAGAATCTACTATACATTTATTATTTTCCTTACTAAATGTATTTTAACTGAGAGACAACTTTGTAATATTTGTAATATTCATATTAGGAGCCGACTTTGTAAAGTTGTGAGATATATATGTAAAATATTTTTGATAAAGATACATGTTGGTTGGATGAGTGTGTTGAGTGAATAGTAGAGTAGAGAATGAAAGAGACCATTGAATAACTATAAAGGAACTATCTAAGCACTAGTGATTCTTTTTTTGTTCATGACTGAGAACACTTTGTAAATAGAATTACTTTGTAAGAGATGTAAGCTCAGTTGGCCCCTAACAGGGTGTTCTGAACCTTTAATAGGGTTGTAATTCCTTTAACAATAAAATGTACTGTGTAATATTCATCTTCTAATAGGGCTAGGTCTCCTAACAAGGAAATTATACTTTAGTACATGCTTGTGGGTACCATCCCCACTGGGGTTTTCCCTTGGCCAAGGTTTCCTCAAAAACAAAATATGGTATTATGAGTACTGTGTCATTTTCTTACATTATTTTCTTTATTGTAGGTTTATGGTTAATGTTTAAATGGTTGAATAATTTAATTAAGTGATATAATACTGATTCACCCCCCCCCCCTCTAAGTATTATCCAATCCTAACAATTGNTTAATTAAGTGATATAATACTGATTCCCCCCCCCCCCCTCTAAGTATTATCCAATCCTAACAATTGGTATTAGAGATTCTGGCCCTTGGAGAGAAAGTCTAACAGCTTGAGGGAGATCAGAATGGATTTGGACAGTTTGCAAGAAAACTTTGATGTTGCACTTGAAGACCTTAACAAAGAAAAAGCAGAAAATGGAGAGTTGAGATTCAACATGCAAAGATCTGATACATTTATAAATAAACTCAAGGAACAACTTGAGCTTTCCAAAATTCAAAGACAAGATCTTATGGTTTAGATAAAAGAGGATTCAGATGAAGACAATTTAGATCAAGTAAGGAAACTAAAAGTAGAGAATGAAACTCTAAAACTTGAGAATGAGACTATGACTAAAGAAATATAGATACAGAAGGATGCTAAGAAGAAAGTTGAAGAAGCTTTAAATAGTGCATTAGATCAAATGAAGAATAAGGCTGACAACTACAAGAACAAGTATCTAGAAATGGAGAGATACAATCAAATTATAAAAGGTGAACTTGTTGAAGCAAAGAAAAAAATTGAGAAACTTCACACCAGCAGTGGTTTGATTGATGAACAGGGAGACAGATAGAAACCTAAAGGTGATATGACTAGAATTGGCTTCAATAAAGCTGAATGTTCAAAGAATCAGGAAGAGAAATAAAATGAGAAGATTGATGCTGAGAAGCCTTCTATTGAAGAACCTAGAGAGAAGATCAGACCCTTCAGAGGTAGATGCTTTGGTTGCAACAAATTTGGACACATAAAGAGAGACTACAAAGATAATGCCCCTTTTAGAACTTTTTCTAGTTATTGTTTTAATTTTAATGGATATGGGCACAAGAAAGCAGAATGTTGAAAACCTAATCAATCTGGATATAGACAAGACAATGGAAGAGAATCTACAGTGAAACCTACATGCTAAAAATGTAATAATAGTGGACACATTGCAAACTACTGTAAATAGCAAGTTAATTAGGAAATAAGACCTCCTATATGTTACAAATGCAATAATCTAGGACATATAGAAAAATTTTGTAGGTATAATGGATTAGACAATAGAATAGTACCACCTCCTATGAATTCATAGAAGAATGGAAATGATATTGGTAAGAGTGTTGTAGATTTGAAGAATGATTTTGAAATTTTTTTTAAGAAAGAAAAAGATAACAACAGTGGTAACATATGGAAGATCAAAGAAACAAGTGAGACATCAGTTCAGGGAGAGTCAGTAGATGCTACTGGATCTTCGCCTGATGGTAGTAAAATAGGATCAACCTAATTGGCCAATCAAGCGCTTAGGGGGAGCATTGGATATAGACATCAGAATATATCCTGCCCCAAAATTTATGGATTGAGATTGAGCAAGCTTAGGTATGAACTTGGCTGACATCATGAAATATACATCTAAGAATGCAACATTAGCCGACACATATATTTTGTTCGTGAGATCTAACAGCCAACTAGACAGTATTGAGTAAAGTGAAATTATGACTTAAAATTATATAAAGAACCATTTGATGACCTATCTCTTTACCATTTGATGAAGAGAGAGCTAGGGAGATCAGAGAGAAGAAAGATTCAGTCTATTCTACAATTGCCATGCATGATTGATTGAAGCATAAACTTGGAATTCAGCAGAAGAAAGGTATTTAGATCATCTAGATATTGATGAACCTATTATTTTTTATGTTGTAGATCAATGTAGGTAAAAATTTAAGAAATGTCCATTCAATTCCTATGAAGAGGATACCGAAGTAGCATTTTCTCAAACCCCTTATGGCGTATTACACATAGAAGATATTAGGGCTTACATACATTGTAAGTATGATATACTGGGAATGGATGAGAGATCAACTGAGATGGAGTATATGAATAATAATGGAATCATGAAAGAAGAATACAAACACATTGATCAGTTGAGCATAATGAAAATTATGGACTTATGTGAATTCGACAAAGATGAATGGTTCAAGATATTGTTGAGAAGGGTACATGATCAATTCATTTGGATAGGTGATCAGCTTGTGAAGATTTGTAGTGACCTAATTCATGAAATCACTGGAGTGGACAACACCAGAATCATTCCTATTGTAGAAAAACATGTAAAGAAAGAAGTTGAAACCATAACTCACTCTAAATGGGACATGTGGGCAATGACTATGAATGACATCTTTCAACAAGATGTGACACTGATTTCTATGATACTTGGATATAAATTATACTACAGTAGTAGACCTCACTCAGTAGCTGTAGGAGTAATCATGATGGCATGGACAATGGTGAAGGAAAATGTGAAATATAACCTATGCAAAGTTTTGGCACATCAATTTCTTGAAAATGTGAAACTAGTGAAGAAAGACAGAACTAAGACCTTCAAATTTGGCTCACTATTGATGCATGTGTTTATACACATCAAGCACAAGTTTCCTGGCTTGCACCCTAGTGGTTAGAAATCAGGGATACCTACTGGTATTCTAATTTCATAGAGCTACAAAAGACAGAATAGTACATGGGTTGATGGGGAATTATTTGCTATGATCAATATCCTTCAGAGATGAATGAAAACTAGGTACAGGATACATGAGGATATTGTTGAAAAATACAAGGATAAAATCTATTTCATGGTTGAAATTGATTGTGTATTTTTTGAAGTAGTCACACCTAGAAAGAAATGGTGTTATCCCATGGGTTATGAAGTAAGTTCAGAGGTACTTACCATGCAAGTAGAACATGTTCTTGCATCAGAAGTTGATATATCAAAAGAAAGATGGGGAACATATGAGGAGAAATCAGCTAAGGTGAGAGAGGAACATACTAGAGGTATGAGGAAAAGAAAAATTTAAAACCTTGTGCATGAATGTGGTGTAAAAGAAGGATTGATAGAAAAAGAACTGAAAGAAGTGAAAAAGAAAATGACTGATAGATCTCTTGGACTGGAAATTGAAAGTACTATAGCCCTCCCCACTCCTAAGGTAGTAATGGTAGATATTCCACCTCCTCCATCACAAAATACATCACAAACTGAGAACATTACTCCTAGAGTAAACACCAGATCGAGCATCCATACATCACCTAAAGAATAGAGAACAATGAGAAAAGAGAAGAAAAATGAGAAGCACATATGGAAGCCTGACATGAAGATGATATAGAAGAGAGAAATAGAACAAGGTAAACTAGTCACAATTGATAGATACTATGACAGGTATGGAGATTCACACAAGATTAAGATTGAAGACATTGTGATTGATCATTTACTTACTTTCAAAAAGACTCTATTATAAATTGAAGGAAGTATACCTAAAGACTTGTATGGGAGATTGGAGACAAGAAAACACTTAGCAAAGATTGAGGATGATACGGTCAGGAATCAAGAAATTGATAACATAATCCCTATAATATCCTTACAAGAAAGAGAAAGAATATTCAAGGAATTGAAATATTTACTAAGGATCAAGTTAAGATTGTTGAAAATCATGGCGAGGAAGTATGATGAAGTCACTAAGGAAACTTAGAAGGCAATAGAGAAAATATTGATAACACTACTTCTGAAAAGCCTCCACCTCCTAAGACCACTTTGCTTACACAATTAGGAATGGGAGAAATCTCAAAATCAAATGAGACAAATGCTGAGAAAGTGAAGTAGATCCACAACTAGATTTCTATGTTTCTGGTGTGCCAGTGACTCCTGACACATCACAAGATGAAAAGGACCCATTTGCAGGGAATGTGGACAACACTATAGTAGATGAAGTAGAACAGGAAGAGAAAGTAGAGCATAAAAAGGAAGAAGAAGAGAAGACAAAACAGAAAGAGGATGAATAGAAAGAGGTAACACATCGTCTATCTCATTGTTGGCAAGTAGTGATGTTAATATTGATAGCATGGATAAAGATGAGTTGGTTAAATTGGCATTTATTGCACTAAAAAAATTTAAGGAAATATCATAACAAAAAGGTGACAAAAAGGCTAAAGTGATTACAAGACAAATTGATACTGTGAACAAATTGCTTCCAGTACCTATTCTTTTCTAGCACAAAGATGACATTGAAAATTTGAGAATAAAACTTGATGAATTTGATGGGAATATGATAATTTGATAAAGATTATAGAGGAGAAGGCAGAGAAAAAATATTCAGAGAAGAAGCTATCAAAAGTTTGCAAGTCAATCACATGGGACCTAGGCATTGTGAAAACTTGTTTGGAAAATGCAAAGAGTTGCCTTGGACATGGAAGAAAATTGTTTAGATACTGCATGAATCCTATTAGGAATGTTCAGAAGGTGGAAGACATTATTTCCAAAGAGAGGGTAACTTTGAATAGTATGATGGACAGTTGTGAAGCATCTTCACAATATGTAACAAAGTTAGAGAAGGAAGTCACAAGAATTTTGGCAAAACTCATTGTATTGGATAATGAGAAAGGGAGAGTATTGACAAGATTTAATTTGCTAAAGATTTTAATCACTCCTAAGCTATTCATACTTGAGGTTCATCTATCAGACTTGGAGAAAGTGACAGATTCATTGACTAAATTTATGCCCATGGAATTGAAAGAAGCTGAGATTGCATCATTTGCATTGAATGTCATAATTCATATTATTCGAATATTTTTTAAATCATGGAGTACAGAAGTGAAGATCTTGGAAGATTCCTTTCAAGATATTCTGAAACTGGTGAGCAAGCACTAAATCCTATTATTTTGTATGCACCTTTGTCATTTTTTTCAAAGAGGGATAAGAGAGAAGAAAAAAATAATATAGGAGAAGAGAAGAAAATGGAAGAAGAGAGAAGAAGAGGAAGGAGAGAACATAGAGGAGACAATTTTTGTTGGAACACTTATTCTTTTTTTTTTGTTGTCATCAATGCCAAAGGGAGAGATTGTTTGAAGGTGGTGAATTTTGTGTAATGTGATTCATGTTTTGGTTGTCATTTATGGAAACAAATTTGGGTTACAGATTGATTCCTATAAAGATAAGTTTTATTGATTCATAAATTGACTAAGTATAGAATCAGAGATACATAAGTATTTTGGATATCGAAGATCAAGATCGATGATTTAGGGAAAGAGAGATTAGAGGAAGATAGTATGGGGTATGTGTGACCTCTACCTAAGATTGATTTGGTTTTGATAATTTCTACAGTGATTTAGAAAGAATTGAAGACAGATAGACTGCATCAGAACAACGATACAGAGTAGTTGGACAGTAGCAAAGATTGAGAGAGTATGAAATGGACTCCAAGAAATCAGAGTTGGATTATGGTTGTTGATAACCTACACTTTGATTATGTAAGATCACCAAATATACATTTATTATTTTCCTTATTAAATGTATTTGTATGGAGAGATGACTTTGTAATATTCATATTAGGAGATGACTTTGTAAAGTTGTGAGATATATATGTAAGATCTTTTTGATAAAGATACATGTTGGTTGGATGAGTGTGTTGAGTGAATAGCAGAGAAGAGAATGAAATATGACATTGAATAACTATAAAGGAACTATCTAAGCACTAGTGATGCTTTTTTTGTTCATGACTGAGAACATTTTATAAATAGAATTACTTTGTAAGAGTTGTAAGCTTAGTTGGCCCCTAACAGGGTGTTGTGAACCTTTAAAAGGGTTGTAATTCCTTTAACAATTAAATGTACTATGTAATATTTAGCTTCTAATAGGGATAGGTATCCTAACAGGGACATTATACTTTAGTACATTCTTGTGGGTACCATCCCCACCGGGGTTTTCCCTTGGCCAAGGTTTCCACGAAAAAAAAATATGGTGTAATGAGTACTGTGTCATTTGCTTATAGTCTTTTCTTTATTGTAAGTTTATGGTTAATGTTTAAATGGTTGAAGAATTTAATTAAGTGATATAATACTGATTCAACCCCCCCTCTTAGTATTATCCAATCCTAATAGGTGACCTATATTATTTAGCTGTGAAACACTCAACATATTGTAATTCAGTCCTTTTATGTTGTAAGCATTTTCACATTTGATCAGGTTATTCAACATTATGGTTCCTCTACCTTCAACTGGACAAGGTGTGTCATTACTCATTCTTACTGATCCACCATTATAGTATTCAGAAGTTTCAAATTTTTTTTTATCATTGGTCATGTGGTGAGTGCAACCACTATCTATAATCCAGATATCATTCTTACTAACCTTAGATATGAGTGCAGTTTCTACATACCTTTCTTCTTCGTCTAAATCATACTTCATGGCTACAAATACCATCTCAATGTCTTCTTCAGATTCGGTGTCGGTATCATCAGCTCTATACTTAGCTAGGTAACAAGCTTTATTTCCTTTTTCCTTGTAGTCTTGGGTATCTCTTCTTTTAGATTGTCAGTTGCTTCAGTAATCTCTGTTATCACCTCGGTAAAAATTATTTTTATATGTTCTGTCATTACTCTTGTCATATTTTCTTTTGTTAGGACATCTTGTAGAAAAGTGTCCAACCTCTTTACAATTAAAGCATACAAGTGGTAATTTACCTTTGTATCTACCTTTGCCTCTCTACAATATTCTTTCCATTAGTGCTTCAATCTCATCAAGTCCTTGATCCTCATTATCACTTTCATTATCATTTCTAATAGTGTGTCTATGACTTGAATTAGTTATTTTCAAAGAAAATTTGAATGCATATTCTATAGATGGTAAGACACTATTATCAAATTTATTCATCTCAAATGAAATTAGTCTACCAATTAGACTATCTAGAGTAATAGTATTGTTTCAAACTACTCTCATTTCTTGTATAGAAGATACTCTAATAGCATATACATGCAGTAAGGTTCTTAGGATTTTACTTTCCACTATCTCTTCTTCAAGTACACCTCCAACTCCTCAAATAGCATTGACTACCTCTTTGATTCTGTAGTTATATTGAGTGATATTTTCTCCTTCTTTCATCCTTAGGTCATAAAACCTCCCTCTTAGGATTTTTTCCTTGGCTCTTAGTACATTAGCATCTCCTCCATGTACCAGCTTCAATTTATCCCACATTTTCTTTGCATAGGTGCAGGTTTTGACATCTTCAAACTCAGCATAGGGGAGTGAGGAAGCAAGTTCTATCATCATGCAATTATGCTCATGTTTTTCTCTCAATTGCTCAAGAGTGTGAGGTCCTGTAGCAACACATATTCAGTATCAAGGTGTTGAGTAACATCATTACCAATACCTGTTAGGTGGAGTCTTATTCTTCTTTTCCAGGATGCAAAGTTGTCTTTATTCAACTTGGGCACATCTTGCTTGTTCATCTTGAGATCTTTTTCTTGATCTGTTAAACTCTCTTTCTAAGCACACAAGCTCTGATACCAATTGTTATAATAACTAAAGGGGGGGGAGAAAATCACTGGCCTAAAAAATATTCTAATAAATCGACCCAAAAACTTAGTACCACAATATTAAGCTTCAATTTATCTTTAGTCCTACAAGGTGTATGCCTTCAAACTATCTTATTAAATAACTACTTCTTGGACTCCACTGTTAAACCTTATTCTTAATGTTTACTAATTATCATTCATTCATTTACCAAAAAATAGTAAATTTCTTAGTGTATACATATCAATCTAGATTAGTTATGTGTAATGCAAAACACTAAAGTAATGACTCATAAACACATTGACACATGGATTTTTAATGTGGAAACCCTGTTAAGGGGAAAACAACTTGGGGTCGGTAACCAAAAAATTTCACTCTTCTGAAGTGATCTCGGTGAAGAGCCAACCCTGTTAAAGGTTACTGTTGCCCAAATTTTCCATCCTATGCAATTTGGCCTATTTTGCCCCTGTCATTCAATACTCACTCTCTGATTTTCTTTCTTTCTGCTCTTTCCCGGGGTTTCTGATTTTGAATCCTCTGTGTTTACTGTGCGAAAAATGGTCATGTCCCTTTTTGAAGTTATGTCTCAGCTCATCGCTCTGTTGCTTCAATTTTTGTGTCACATCCTTATATTGCGCGACTACGTGATGAGTTGCATTTGAGGGTCATCACGCAATTGCGATCCGTTTATGAAGACTTCAGCTCTGTCTGCGAGTGCGCGACGAGTCGTAAATCATGTTAATCGCGCAATGGAAATCTATTTTTGAGTAGCTCCAATCTGTCTGTGAGTTCGCAACAAGCTGTCCGGGAAGGGAATCGCGCAGTCGTGAGGCCTTGTCAAAGTCAGGAGATGAGCTCGCGGGTGTGCGACGAGCTAAACAAGGGACGCATCACACAGTCACACAGATAGTTTATAAAGTTGATATGGGTCTACGACCAAGCAACCAAAGGAAATGATTAACTCCATCGTGCACTCACCAATGTTTTCAGATGATAGAATGCCAGCTCGCGACCATGCGATTAACTAAAGGATAGGGTCATCGCTCAGTCGCTGCTATTCTCAAGTGAATGAAAAGGGGTTTCCGAATGTGTGATTTAGAAAAAAGATAGGCTCGTCGCTCAGTCATCGCTCAGTAAATGGAAATGGAAATTAGCTTGCGAGTGAGCGATTGAAGAAGGAGAAGGTGTTGTCGCGCACTCACAGCAAGGGGTAAGGTGAGATTTTAGAACCCGCGAGTTGGCGACCAAGTAGGAAAAGGATTGTCGCTCAGTTGCTCAGAATCCAGAGGAAAGAAAAAGCAGCCAGTGAATGTGCGATGCAAGGATAGATGAAAATTAAAATGCATTGGCGCTCAGTCGCCAAAAGGAAAATGCTATCAGAGAAAAGAATGCGAGTTCACGACTGAGTAGAAAATGAATACCGTCGCTCACTCGCGCATGAGACAAAGACAGAATATTAAGTTGTACGAGTATGTGATAAGGTAGAATATGAGGTAAAGAGGTATTTTTCTCAGTTTGCATTACTTCCCAAGTTCATCAGAGTATTCTAAATTGTAGGATTATGCACAGAACTGACTGTCGATCCCAGGATTAGATTTGTTTCAATATCGGTAACAGAAAAGGAGATTCAGGATGTGCAAAGAGTAGAAAGGAATCACTCACTCGCAGAAGGCTAAGGTCAGAGAGAGATCAGATTGTTCTCAGATGATCTAAATCAGATATTTTTGTAGATAAAGGATCAGATTTTGAAAGGTCAGAGGATGCATTTTTGGGGCTGCAGAAGAGTTATTGCAAATCAGAGACTTTCATGGCTCTTCTAGAGGGATAAGACTACTTCTGTAAAGGAGTATTTATGATGATATTTTGGGTATGGATTTGGTGTCATCAACTTGTATTTTGTAAACTTTTAAAGGGCTAAGCGGTGGCTGGACAAGCCTTTTTCTCTGTATCCGATCCCTGATATTTTGGCCCTCATAAATGATGTTGTTGGCTAAATTGTATAAATATGAGTTGAAGACTCATTGTCGCCAGTTCTTTTCCCTTTGACTTGCTGGTTTTTTGTAACTTGTTCTAAGTTCTTGACAGAGGCAAAGAGAATTTGTAACTCATTGTGAGAAATAATATGCAGAGCTTGAAGTTCTTATCAATTTATTGAATTGTGTCAGCCTTGCCTCTTTTCTGCTTGTTTGTATGCGTTGTAGATGGTAGATGGGTTAACTATGAAATATTTTATTTCCTCTTAATCATGTCCCATTTGTAGCATCTATTTGCAGAAGAGTATGTTTGCTTGCAGATTGTAACTCGTGTCTTATGATTGAGATGTTAACTGTGAAGTCTTTCCCCTTAACAAGTTTCATCATGACCTTGTTATGAAATATTTATGCATGCCTATACAAGAGATTTGTGTTTTACCTCCAATTCAGTTAAGTTGACCCAGGGCTTTATCCAGTGTATGTTATGTTTTCATGTCAAATTCGATGCATCACCTAGTAGGTAGTTTTCTTTCAGTTATTTCCCTTTCTATTTAATCCTTCTAACCCTTTTCCCCTCAAGTTTACTTTTCTGTTCAAGAGAAAGTTAAGGTGATTATCCAAGAGGAACTAGCCTAGAATCTAGAGGTCTCATCTCAGTTAGTAGAGGTCCCACAACCTTGAGATGATTCCCTTGTTATACTACATTATCAAGACCAAGAGAGCTTGAGATCAGAGGCACAAATTTAGTGTATAACATTTCTGGCACGCCCGGTGGGATAGTAAAAGAAGTTCATTACAGAACATTATGTTATCTCTGATATGCAGGTCACATAATATAAGATTTTAAGAAGTTGTTCTAACAAGTATATCTGGTGACTCTACTGGTTTCAAAGTTTCAGGCCAGCCTTGTTTAAGGTATATGAAAAAGATTGCAACTAGGAGCTCAAAACCCACTGAATTTTTAGAGTTGCCCTTGAGGAGAGGTCACAAAGGCAGGTCAACTCAAAGGGAGTCCCCTGCAAGGAGAGTTCAGTCTACACCTCCTGATTCATCAGAAAAGAGACCTTTTGATTTTCATCACAGAAGAAGAGGAAGATCTCTAACTAGGGATCTAGGGGAGGAAGATTCAATTACAGCCCATTTTGTTGTGAATCTTCAAGTTTTAGCTCCTGCAATGGCTAGAAATTTTGCCTTTGCACCTTTCAATCAAGGGAGCCCATTAAATTTTGTAGTGCATCATGATGTACCCTTGGTGACATTAAAAAGATTGCTCGATTTCACAGGTGAAGGGCAGACCACAACTTTTGAGCACATAAGAGATGTGACTACCATCTGCAGCATCCACAACATTACTCAAGAAGATGTCGCCACCAAGTTATTAGCAGCATCTCTAA
>MU226403.1:1696883-1707054 GCA_018584345.1 Thuja plicata | reverse complement strand
TCCATCAGAATCAAACTAAAAGGAGCTTTGACAAAAGAGCCAGGGGAAAGAACTTCAAGGTTGGAGATGTAGTTCTCAAGTGGGATGAGTTCAGATCCAGACCTGGCAGGCACACAAAATTTGATTCCTTTTGGGGTGGACCATTTGTCATAATAGAGTGCAAAGGATCTAATGCTTTCCAGCTTTCAACTCTTAACGGAGATGCCCTGCCAATCTCATTGAATGGTTTCCACTTGAAGCCTTTCTTTGAGGTTAATCCCTCTCTGTAGGTCCTTGTTTTCTTGTAAGCTTTTCCCTGTTTTCCTTTCCCTGCTTTCTAGTGTAGTTTCCATGTTTTTCCAAGAAGTTCACGTGCACAGTTTTTCCCTGTCAAGTTTTGTGCTCAAGAAATGACTCCATGCCCAATGGATAGTTTGATGTCAATAGGCTTTATGCAATTTCAATGCTACTTTCATGAATCAACCTTTTTGGCAATCTGTTAGGATATACCTCAATTATAGAAGATGGTTAAGTCCTACTCTGTTAAGAGACTTGATGCTTCAATGGTTAAACTGAAACATTATGACCTATTTCTAATGCAACTTGAATTGCAGATTTTCAGATCTATTTAAGTACAATACCTCTTGTTAGTAATAAATGAGAAGGGGGATTAAATCAGTGGCCTCAAAAATTTATCCTTTAAACTTTAATCCACCAATCAATACACCTCAGATTATTAAGTCCCTACAAGATGCATACCTTGAAATACTTTAAAATAATTAACTGTCTATCAGTTTACCTTGTCTATCTGTATTCTCCTTAATTATCGATAAGTAGTAAAACTTATTTACCGATGCTCAGTAAATATGCAGAGTATACGAATCAATCCAGAAATGCATATGTGAAATGTAAAACAATAAAGCAATAAATCATACACACATAACACATGGATTTTAACGTGGAAACCCTATTAAGGGAAAAAACCACTAGGACCGATAACCCAAATTTTCACTCTTCTGAAGTGAGCGGTGTTAGGAGCCAACCCTATTAAAGGTTACAAACACATTGTTAAGTATGACCTTGTTATAGTATTTTTATACATAGGTTTTCACTTAGTATCTGGCATCTACGCTACCATACGTGAATCAGCCTTCTTCTTAGACTGTCAATAGGCTTTATGCTAATCTTACTACCATCCTTGAATCAGTTTCCTTCTTAGACTGTCAATAGGCTTTAGGTAAGACCAATGCTACTATCATGAATCAACCTTTTTGGTAATCTGTTAGGATATACCTCAATTATAGAAGACTTTTAAGTCCTCTATTAAGAGACTTAATGCTTCAATGGTTAAACTGAAACACAATGACCTATTTCTAATGCAACTTTGAATTGTAGATTTTTAGATCTATTTACGTACAATACCTCTTTGATCAATATATCAATTCAATTCCTTTGTGCATACAATACCTCTCTGATCAATGTATCAATTCAATTCCTTTGTGCTCCACACTTTCTACTCTGTAAAGCTATGCTTCTCTGTTTGTCAGTGTCTGTAGAATTCTTTAGCTCTCTCTTAGCTTGATTGATCGGGACTGTATGAAGTTTATCCTTCACCAGTTTCTCTTCAGCATCTTCTTTCTATTCACTCCCCTTCCATGTATCTGATTGCTTGCAGAAATGAATTATGCTTGTCTCTTATATAGACATGATATTCCTTAATTCTTGATTCTTGGCATGAAGAACAATCCAGCCAATTTGATTTACAACTTTAACTCCTGATTTATCTCATAGTTATTTTCTTGCCAACTGTATAAATCAATTGCTTAACTATGGTCAAATAAAACAAATAAAACAATCAATTAAGTCTATCCTTAAGCTCTGCCACCTAGATATTTTGTCATTTTTTGATCTCTCTATTCTGTAGGTTAATTCTATAGTTTGTCATCGGTGACAACTACCAGTTCCATTAGTGTAACTTCAGTTAGCTTCGCGATCTCCATCCGTCAGGCATCATTGGATCTTGCTTTTCAGGAAACACTATCTTCTTCTCATTAGGCATCACTATGAATTTATCTCTATCTTTATCGATGGTGTGCACTCCGTCGGTGTTGTCTGCCACTTAGTGAATACTTTAATTTTATGCATTGTTGAAAGCATAACCTTTGTTCCATTGATTCTCTGAAGTCTTTGGCATTATGTACATGACTGTATAGATGATATCAAGTTGACATCAATGACAATACAAACCATTAACTGGTTCAATGTCTTGCATCATCTTCAACTTAACATTATCAAACATTCAATCAGTTACATGTCATCAATCTCTCCCTTTGGCATTGATGGCAACATACTATATTATCACACTATACTATTTCTAATACAATATGAAATACAATTGTTGAGATTCATCAAATTACCAAACAGTTTGTTTTGATAACTGATAAAAATGTTTGATGGTCGGTAAGCTTTGTGTTAGCTTAGATTTGATTCTTCTAGCTTTCTGTGTTTCTTCTTTTGATGTGTTGTGTCCTCTGTTTGTGTCAATTTTTCTCTTTTGACTATTCTTCTTCTTTGATATCACTGTCTTTTATTTGCAAATTTTATACAAATTCTCTCCTTATGGATATGATCTCTCCCTGTTTGGAGTAATCTGATAATGAATAATTTCTGATGATAATATGGATACATTCTCTAGCTTTGACAATAATTCCAAATAAATATTTTACAAATATCTGACATTCATGTTAAACAATTTTATTCTATCCATAATATATTCCTTGAATTTCCCTTATCCATCATCAATATAAGAATATGCTCTGGTGCTCGGTTTTGATATATACATTTCTATATATAGATGTAGCTTTGAAGTTCATCTTCTACTTGCATCAATCATGAATGATATTCTGATAATATATGGCTAATGCAGCCTTCAGTCTTTTTACTGACTAGTAGACATGGGTTTGACCCCTAGTCTCTTTCTTAGGTACTCAAATGTATCCTTGGGCAGTGGCTTGGTGAAGATATCAACCAATTATTCTTTTGATTGCACATATTCAAGTATCACCTCTTTTTCTTGAACTTGTTCTCTTAAATAATGATATTTGATGGCAATGTGTTTAGTCTTTGCATGCATGACTAGATTCTTGAAAATATTTTTTGCACTGGTGTTATCACAATAGATAATTACTGGTTTTGTGATCTTCATATGCATACCTTCCAGTAACTGTTTGATCCATGCAATATTTGAGCAGTTTGCAGCAGCAACAACATATTCTTCTTCTGTAGTAGATTGAGAGATGCATCCTTGCTTCTTGCTAATCCATGTGACATGTCTGTCACCCATAAATAATGCTCCTCCAGTTGTGCTCTTTCGGTCATCAAGATTTCCAGCCCAATCAGCGTCGGTAAACACTTTTAGTTCAAATTTTCCTTCTCTTCTATACCATAATCCAAATTCCTTAGTATTCTTCAGATATCTTAGAATTCTTTTCATAGTAGTTATATGTGATTCCCTAGGGTTAGCAGAAAATCTAGCAACAATTCCTACTACATGTGCAATATCTGGTCTAGTGTGTACAACATATATGAGTTTTCCTATCATTGATCTGTACAGAGTCTGATTTACCTCTATTGTCTTGTCTTCCTTTGTTAATTTTTCATCCAGTAGCCATCGGTGTTCCAACAGGCTTAGAATCTTCCATCTTGAATATTTTTAGGACTTCTTTAATGTATTTGGACTGTGTAATGAAAATACCTTCACTTTTTTGAATGATCTATAGACCAAGAAAGAACTTGATCTCTTCAAACATAGACATCTCAAACTCTTTTCTCATCTCATCAGAAAACAATTTGCATAACATATCATTCCCTCCAAATATGATGTCATCAACAAATATTTCAGCAATCAAAGTGTTAGCATTAGTATCTTCTTTCAAATAAAGATTATTGTTCTCACTAGTCCTCATGAATCCAATACTTATTAGATAGGAATAAAGTCATTCATACTAGGCTCTAGGAGATTGTTTCAATCCATACAAGGCTTTGTGAAGTCTACATACCATGTTCCTCTTGTCTGGATCCACAAACCCTTTTGGTTGCTCAATGTATATCTCTTCTTCAAGTATTCCATTTAGGAATGTTGACTTGACATCCATTTGATATAATTTGAATCCTTTGTATGCAGCATAAGCAAGTAGAATTCTTACTCCTAGCCTAGCAATGGGTGCAAAGGTTTCTCCATAGTCTATACCTTCCTCTTGTGCATACCCCTTGCATACTAGTCTTGCTTTGTTCCTTGTGACTTCTCCATTCTCGTTCATTTTGTTCCTGAATATCCATTTTGTATCGATGACATTCTTGTCATCTAGTTTTGGCACAAGTGACTATGTCTTCTTTTTCTCAATCTGTTCAATCTCATCATTCATAGCACTTATCCATTCTTCATTATCTAGTGCAGCATTTACAGATTTTAGCTCAAACTCACAAATTAACCAATTTGAGTTTAAATACTTACTTCTTGTTCTTGTACTAGATTTCTTATCTCCTATGATCTGGTCCTCTGGATGGTTCCTCCTTACATATCTTACAAGTACAAGTATAGCTCTTTATGTATTAGTTTGATCTTCATTACCTTGCACATCATTTTGATCATTATCCTGACCATCAGTAACAACATTTTGACCATCGGTTGCAACATTCTGTTATTCTAGATTTAAGCACTGTTGCTCGGGTAAAGTTATGGGTTCTTCACAGTATACAAACTTGTTGTAGTCCTCTGGTTCTTTTTTGCTTTCTAGTTCATTCTTTTCTGCAAATTCATCAATCTTCACATTTTCACTTTCAATTATTTTGTTAGAAGCCTTGATTAGACATTTAAAATCTTTTCTCTTAGTAGAATACCCCAGAAAAATACCTTCGTCACTTTTGGCATCAAGCTTTCCATTTCTATTATCTTTAAGACATAACATTGACTACCAAATATTTTGAAGTAACTTACATTGGGTGTTTTACCATACCATAGCTCATAAGGAGTCTTCTTTGAGTCCTTTTTCAATTGTGCTATGTTAAGTGTATAGACAGCAGTGCTAAAAGCTTCCCTCTCGAAGATCTAGGTGATGTCATTCTCTATCATCAGTGTTCTTGCACAATCAATTATTGATCTATTCCTTCTCTCAACAATCCCATTTTGTTGTGGTGTTCTTGGTGCAGAAACCTGTCTTTTTATATCATGCTCATTATAGAAATTAGTGAATTCATCTGATATAAATTCTCTTCCTCTATCTGATCTTAAACATTTTAGATCCTTACCACTCTATTTTTCTACCATAGCCTTATACCATTTAAACATCTTGAATGCTTCAGATTTTTCTTTTACAAACATGACTGTCATCATTCTAGAATAATCATCAACAAAGAGAATAGAATATCTATCTCCATAATAGCTCTTTGTCCTCATAGGTCCACATAAATTAGTATGGAATAATTCTAGAATGTCATTAGATGTATGGGTTTTACTTTTGAAACTAGACTTTGTCATTTTACCTTTTTGACAATTTTTGCACAGGATGTTGTCTGGCTTTGTCATCGTTGGTAAGCCTCTTACACTTCTTTTCCTACTTATTTTCATCATGTTGTCAAAATTCACATGACACAATATTTTGTGCCACAACCATATGTCTTCAATCCTAGTCATCAGGCAAGTGGGATTAGTATCATTTAGATAGAATAAGTTATCTTTGGTCTATTCACCGGTACCAATCAATTTTCCTAATTCATTGAAGATCTTTGCTTTCTTGTTCTCAAATTCTACTCTATGACCTGAATTATTCAGCTAAGAAACACTCAATAGATTATAATTCAATCCTTTTACCCAATAAGCATTTTTACATTTAATCAGGTTGTTCAGCATTACTGTTCCTTTACCTTCAATTTTACAAGGTGTATCATTTCCCATTCTTACTGTACCACCATTATAGTATTCAAAAGTATTAAACTTTTCTTTGTCACTGGTCATATGGTGAGTGTAGCCACTATCTATAATCCAGATATCATTCTTACTAATCTTAGATATGAGTGCAATTTATTCATACCTTTCATCTTTATCTGAATCATCCTTCACAACTACAAATACTATCTTGATTTCATCATCTGGTTCGGTGTTAGTATCTTCATCTTTGCAAGCAGCTAGATAGCTATCCTTCTTTCCTTTATCCTTGTAATCTTGGGTATCATTTCTTTCTGATCATCGGTAACCTCTTTAATATTTGTTATCACCTCTGTCAGATTTCTTTTGAAAAGATCTGTTATCACTTCTGTCATCTTTTCTTTTGTTAGGACATCTTGCAGCAAAGTGTCCAATCTCTTTACAATTAAAACATACAAGTGGTAACTTGCCTTTGTATTTACCTTTTCCTCTTTGCATTCTTCTCGCCACGAGTGCTTCTATTTCATCTAGATCTTCTTCTTCACTTTCTCTTTCATTGTCTCTTCTAGATGAGTGTCTCTGACTATATTTTCTTAGTCTCATAGAAGACTTAAATGCAGACTCTAAACTTGGTAAGACACTATTATCAAAGTTATTCATCTCAGATGAAATTAGTCTACCAATAAGGCTATCAAGAGTGATTGTATTATTTTCTACTGCTCTCATTTCTTGAATATCAGAGACTCTAATAGCATATATAGGCAATAAGGTTCTTAAGATTTTACTTACCATTGTCTCCTCTTCAAGTGTACCTCCAACACCTCATATATCATTGACTACTTCTTTTATTCTTGTGTTGTACTGTGTAATGTTTTCACCTTCTTTCATTCTGAGATCATCAAACTTTCCTCTAAGGTTTTTTTCCTTGGCTCTTAGAACGTTTGTATCACCTCCATGTACAAGCTTTAGCTTGTCCCACATTGTTTTTTTTCATTTTTTTAATCTTTGACATTTTCAAATTTAGCATCAAAGAGTGAGGAAGAAATCTCTATAACCATGTAGTTATGTTCATGCTTCACTCTCAATTGATCTACTATTAATGGTCCTATAGGCAACACATATTCAGTAGCTAAGTATTGAGTAATATCATTTCCAATACCTAGTAAGTGGAGTCTTATCTTGCTTTGCCATGAAGAAAAGTTGTCTTTGTTCATCTTGGGCACATCTCATCTATTCATCTTGTGATCTTTACTTAGGTTTTGAAACCTTCCTTATAAGCACACAAGCTCTGATACCAATTGTTAGTAATAACTGAGAGGGGGGTGAATCACTGGCTTCAAAAAATTATCCTTTAAACTTTAATCCACCAATTAATACACCTCAGATTATTAAGTCCCTACAAGATGCATGTCTTGAAATACTTTGAAATAATTAATTGTCTGTCGGTTTACCTTGTTTGTCCTTATTCTCCTTGATTACCGATAAGCAGTAAAACTTATTTACCGATGCTCGGTAAATATGCAGAGTATACCAATCAATCCAGAAATGTATATGTGAAATGTAAAACATTAAAGTAATAAACCATACACACATAACACATGGATTTTAACATGGAAACCCTATTAAGGGAAAAAACCACTGGGATTTGTACCCCAAATTTTCACTCTTCTGAAGTGAGCCCTGTTAGGAGCCAACCCTGTTAAAGGTTACAAACACACTGTTAAGTGTGACCTTGTTAGAGAATTTTTATACATAGGTTGTCACTTAGTATCTAGAATCTACACTACCATCCTTGAGTCAGCCTTCTTCTTAGACTGTCAATAGGCTTTATCCTAATCTTGTTAGAATACTTCAGGGATAACTGAGAGGGGGGGTGAATCAGTTACCAGCAACTTTAAATCATTTTCTTATACTTATTAATCTAGATTGATACAAACTAAATGCACATTCAGATAACACATTACACAACACATCAATTTGGCTACAGGGAAGCCAAATGGTAAAAACTCCAGTGGGAATTAGTACCCACAAAGAACTATATTGTTTATAGTAAACCCTGTTAAAAGATCTTTCAACCCTGTTAGGAGTTGTTCATTACAATGCAGTAGTATAGTGACCTGGTTAAGGTTCTGACCCTATTAGGAGTCTTTTACAATAATCCTATTAGGGGTGGTGGACTCACTATCCAAGGACTCACTGTCCAAGTAGTGAAGGCTACAACCTTCTGGATATTTGATACACACTATATCAACAAGATGAACTGCTACTTGTGACACTGCTTGTCTGATTAGTTCCTTTTGTGTGCCAATGCTTTAACCTCTTGTAAAGCACTAAAACAATCTTCTCTATGTTCTGAAAGCTTCTACTTCAATATCTATATTATCAACAAATGATAAATATAGCTCTGCTACTTTAACACTCTGCTATGCTTTTCTTATCTCTGGCTTTCGCAACTCTTCTTATCACAAATGACCTTCTATAAGTACATACACCAAGTATGAGATCATGGGACTTGTTAGACAACTCTTCATAACATCCTTGTCAGCTCTACTAAGCACGCAATCATGATTACAATTGCGCAAGTATAAAATGAATAGACGCGTCACTTCACTAAGCCAGCTTCACCAATTTAATCATAACTTTGCAATCTTCTTGAAATATGTTTGACACCTTTGGATTAATATCAAAAACTCATAACTCATCATGAATATACACACACATATCCTAAACATAGGCGCAACTCAAGAATATGCCACATATGTCAGCCTTAAACTGTTATACTCCCAGAACTGTAACCACCAATAATAGAATTACATATATTTACTAAAACTTCATATCTAGGTCTGCATGTATGAACATAGCATAATAAACATGTCAACAACATGTATCTATCCATGCAATTCTTCATTTCATCATATGGATAAGTACATATAGAAGTACTGTTGTGTATTATATGTTGTCATCAATGACAAACATACAATCAATCAATTGTTTAGAATCAAATCTCCAACAATCTCCCCCTTTGGCATTGATGGAAACATATGATAAAAACAACTTCTGTTTATGGTGTCTTCTTTCTTTTACAATCTTCTCAATATCCTCATCAAAGATTCATCTACACTGCTAAAGTTACATGGACTGTGTTTTATATGTATACTCCCCTAGAGTATAAGCTCCTTGTATGTGTTCCTTGTTTTCCTTATTTTTAGTACATAGTCCCCCATTGACATCAATGGCAAAAGGTGCCATAAACGATTATGCACAGGTACTACTCCAGAAGTAGAGTAGTCAACCATTCGTCAGTCACACAAGACTAATGTACTTGCTGCTTTCTCTAATCAGACTTAGGAGAGGGAATTACTCCCAACTTCTCCCTTAGATACTCAAAATTATCCTTTTCTAAAGGCTTCGTGAAAATGTCTGCTAACTAATCTTTTGTGCTTACATAGTCCAATTTCACTTCCTTGTCTGCAATTTTTTCTCTCAAAAAATGGTACTTGATCTCTATGTGTTTTGTCTTTGCATGCATCACAGGGTTCTTAAACATGTTAATAGTACTGGTGTTATCACACTGAATAACAATAGGATAGTCAACCTGAATACCAAAGTCTTTAACCATCTACTTGATCCAAATAATTGTTGTACAATTTAGTGCTACTGCAACATATTCTGCCTCTTCCGTTGACTGAGAAATATAGTTTTGCTTCTTGCTTGTCCAAGATACCAACCTTTCTCCAAGAAATACTGCTCCTCCTGAAGTTCTCTTTCTATCATCAATACATCCTGCCCAATCTGCATTAGTATACACATGAAGTTGTGTATTCTCTGATTTAGGATACCATAAACCATAGTTCCCTTAATATATCTAAATATCCTCTTGACTTCCATTAGGTGATTATGCTGGGGTTCAGCTGCAAATCTTCCAACAATGCCAACTGCATTAGATATGTCAAGTCTTGATTGAGTTAGATAAATAAACTTTCCAATCATAGATTTGTACAATGTTTTATCAACTACTGTGGAGTCATCATCTTTTGAAAGTTTACTTCCTGTGATCATAGGAGTGCATACTAGCTTGCAATCCTCCATCTTAAAGGTTTTCAATATTTCCTTCACATATTTTGACTGATTAATGAATATTTATTTATCTGTCTATTTTACATTCAGTCCCAAAAAGTATTTTATAGGACCAATCATGCTCATTTCAAATTCATTCTGCATTTCTTTTGCAAATGTTATACTAAGCTTGTCATTACCTCCAAAGATAAT
>MU226403.1:1638780-1680579 GCA_018584345.1 Thuja plicata | reverse complement strand
TTGTTTATTGGATTATAGTCATAGTTTCATTATTTAAAGTTTTGAGATACTATATCCATCTTCTCTATTCAGTTCATATCTTAAATCCATCAAACATTCTTTAAATTCTTGGAACATTACATTTGAAAATTTTAAATAATATATTGTTTTTAGTTTTGTGTTCTTAATAGTACTTTTCCATACTTTGAGAGACAGAAGTTCCAATCACAAGTTATCTACTATAAAAATCATGTTCAGATAAAGGTTCACCCACCTTGGTCCTGTAGAGCCAGAAGCGTAGGGGAAGAGGATCATAATTGATCATTCCTGTTAGTTGGCCAAAATCACTTATTTTTCTCATCATTGGATTGGCAGGTCCATAGGAAATCCAATTCAGCATTTTTGGGCACCAACAGATTCTTGATTCTTGATTCTTGATTCTTGGCGTGAAAAACAATCCAGCCAATCTGATTTATAGCTTTAACTCCTAATTTATCTTGTAGTTATCTTCTTTCCAATTGTACAAATCTTCTTTAAATCAATTACTTAACTCTGGGCGAATAAAACTAAGAAAACAACTAGTTAAGACTATCCTTAAGCTCTGCCAGCTAGATATTTTGTCATTTTCTGAACTCTTTGTTCTGTCAATCAACTCTGCAGTTAGTCATCAATGACAACTATCAGTTCCATCGATGTAACTCCAGTTAGCTTTGGGATCTCCATCTATCGGGTATCATTGGATTTTACTCGTCGGGTATCACTATGATTTTTCTTCATCGGGCAACACTTTCTTCTGATCGTCGGGCATCAGTGTGACTTTTTATTTGCCTTTACCGATGGTGTGTACTCCATCAGTGTTGTCTATTACTTAGTGAATACTTGACTTTTATGCATTGATGAAAGCATAATCTCTGTTCCATTGATTCTCTAAATTCTTTGGCATTGTGTACATGACCGTATAGATGATATCAAGTTGACATCAATGAAAATACAAACCATTAATTGATTTAATGTCTTGCATCATCTTCAACTTAACATTATCAAACATTCAATCAGTTACATTTCATCAGAGTGCCCCTACTATTAGTATGGACATGTGAGTATATCGCAGTGGTATGCCCCATTAGGAGAGACAATACATGAAAGGCATATGAGCCGTATTCATGCAGATATTGACCACCAATCAGGTATGAGTTGACATACTCAATTGTACATTAGCAACGGACCCTGGATGAGATGTAGAGATTTGACTAGATGCCACATGCAGCATGTGAGGTGTGGGGCCATCACGTCCCACAGTAGCAGGACTATGTAGAGGATGGGTGGTTAGAAACCTATTTTCTTAGGTATGTACATATGAACTATTGTCTAATTGGGTGGATAGCCTACATGATAGTACATTATATGCCATCACATGTGTAGCAACAGTTCAGACAGGTGCAGGATGTAGTACCATTTGGGTTCCCACATCCACTAGTCATATGAGCAGTGGGGAGCCTATGGGGGATAGGGGTGGATTTGAGAGGGGCACAAGCCTCATGGTTACTTATAATGGAATAGCCATGGAAGAAGGGACAAGATGTAGTGGAAGATGCAGGGGTTACACCAGCATATGCACAGTGGTGGACCATACATAGACCAGTGAGATTTCCTATCCCTGGGATCATACAGGTAGAGGAGTAATCGGAAGATGGGGAGGATGGGGATTGTGTAGATGGGGATGATGTAGGAGATGATGGAGGGGATGGAGGAGGAGGAAACAAAGGATGGGGTAGGAAATCATAGCCTATGGTGGTAGCACAGAGATGGTGAGGGCCGGTATAGGTGCCACGAGACAGGGTGCCTCCATAGATACCAGAATAGGGGCCACCAGGACAAGGGCCAAAAGGGCCACCAAGATAGGTTTAGGGATAGGTACCTCAGGTACCTTTATAGGGATAGGGGCCACCAGCATGTTATGTGGCATAAGATGTGCATGATACCATTTTTTCAGAGTGAGATAGCTTGCAGACAGAGCTTAGACATATGCAAGGGTTATTAGCCACCACCCAAATATCTGAGGTTAGTGTTCAGGAAGATTTGGTCTTAGTATAGAGATTACTAGCAGGGGAGACAACAGGAGAAGATAGTGCACAAAGTGCACTTGATACACTGCAGGCCCAAGTGGATCAAGGGGAGTTTAAAATAATCAAGACTCATATAGAGGTCTTAGCAGGGGATCAACAGATTACACAACTGCAGGGAGAGATCCATATGTTGATTGAGTATGTGGGCAGCTTGATAGTAGAATGGGATGAGGCACAGAGATGAACTGAGACATATAGGAGCAAGCGGGAGATAGCTCGCCAGGAAGCCACAGTGGGAGGGATAGGGCAGGTGTTGGCAGATGCATTTTCCACATAGAGGGAGGCAAGGATGCACCATATTATATGGGCCTGTATTTTGGAGTAGTCCCTGAGGACCAGAGAGAGCCTGTATATATCAAGTGGTCTTTGACACAAAGCATAGGCAGAGCATCACAGGGATCAGTAGGGATGAGACCTCCCCGAGATAGAGGGGATGATGGGATAGGTTGGAAAGGGTCATCCTCATATCTAGCCTCATGAGACACCTCAGTTATTTTTGATACTCATGTAGTTTTGATTTTGAGTATTTATATGTACAACAATATTTTGATGTATACCTGTATATGGACACTTTTTACATTGATGTACTTTTATTGGACACTTGATATATACAGACATGTTTTTGATAGTCCTATCTTGTGTGATGTGTGTGATTCCTATATCCATATGATGATGGTTTTATCACTGATGTGTGTGATGCAGGATATGATGGATAATGTTATGATACTGACATATTTGTGATGCAAGGATATGTGTATGTAAGGATTTATGATGTGGTTATGTGGGTTTAATGTTTATGGATTTATATGCAAATAGATGTAGTTATAAATTATGGATGTAATGTGAATGTATAATGAATAATGTAATATTGTGTAAATGAATGTAATGTGAGGTAATGATTTGATTAATAGCTGTTAATGAGTAATGCACATAAGATAATGACTTAATGATTAATTATTAATGCAATGGAAATGGTTAATAAATGATTAATATAAGATAATGATTAATGAATGCAAAGTAATATTTAATGATTAATGTATAAGAGTTAATGCAAATTAATGAGTAATGATTAATACATGTAAGATAATGGTGAATGAACATAAGATAATGACTAATGAATAATGAGAAATGTAACATGATGATTATTGATTAATGTAATGTAATGGATCTAGATAATTAGGATGAATTTGAAGTCAATAATTAAACTCATCATTATATAGAAAATGAAACTAATGAAGAATCAAATAAGGACAATGTTTTTTTGTATCAAACAGAACTAAGAGGATCATGTAGCTAGCTTTAGAGGGAAGGGAAAATAGGAATCTTTCCAAGAGTAAAAAAAAATGCAACATGACCTAACTACATGAATTTCATAGGATCACATTGTGTTAATATTGGAGGGCACACCCTAGTTTGATTTTGCAAAAGGAGGTATGCATAATGTGTTAGAAAATACAAGTGACATTGTTCCTTTGTGTGGACAAGACTCTCAAACAAATATTTTGTTAGGAACATAGATGTAATATTTTAGTCATGATGGTACCAGTGAAATGTCATTCATGAGAGGATTTAGTACACCCAAATCTTTTTATAGATTTGGTGGTATGTGTATAAATTTTTCCCCAAGCGAGGCATACATAGTCATGACTGTATATCAAACAAAAGTGCACTAAAAAACTATGGAAAATAGATCATACTTCAAATCACACGTATTCTAATAGACACCTTTCATGATGAAACAAGATATTAAGGATCAAGGAAATCATGAGGAGAATATATTGGAACACAAAAATAAAATCAACAGAAATGCATCTTGACCAATCAGTCATTCAGTCCAAAAGTTATTTCTATGAACGGGATTGGTGTGATAGGAGATTAGGAAGTCGATGTTTGAAGGATGCATCTTTATGGGAAAAGATTGATTGAAAATACAAATTCACTAGCAATTGCTTGTGAATGGAATAAAAGCTGAGAAATTCAATCTATCAGTTGATTTGTGAGAACTCCTGCGATCACTGTCTGGGAAAAAGCTCAGTATCTTGGGGAAAGCTTAGTCGTGTGGGAATAAAATTTTATTGTGGAAACAAAGATGTGGTGGAAAATGGAACGAAACTACCTACTTCGATATGGGTAGTGTGATGGGTTTATTAGGAAAATGTGTTGGGTTTTTTGTAAGAAATGGTCCAAATAGATGATGGATCTATTGCAATAATGGAAGGGTGTGTACTGAGAGGGGAGGGGTGAATCAGTACCCTTAAAAAAATTTACACTTTAGACCTTAGTAATCATTTCTTGCATTATCGACTATTGATGCTTTTCTACTTCATGCATGTAATATCATAACATAAATGTAAGTGCATGTTAAAAAACATAGACACATTCATGAAACTCATATACTCATGACACAAGAATTGATAACATGGAAAAGTACCCCTGATAGAAGGTAAAAACTATGGTGGGGATGAAACCCACAAAGCTTCACTATCTGCAGAATGGAAGGTGTTGGTTAAGGATACAAGTTGTGATCACTTTTGATGATCTTACCATGTTAGGAGTAACATGTTAGAATTGTTAAATCTACTTGGTTAAGATATTTTAACAACACAATGTATGTGTGCACTCGGTTCAAAGATTTACATAAAGACTGTTAAGTCCACCTTCTTGAAGGATTTCTTATGTTTGCTACAATTTTTAGAGAGTAGAAAAAAATATAGATGACTTGATTACTTGAAATATTGAATTGTTGATTATAGATCCATTAAGCTCACAAATACAATATCACCTTATTGTGATGGATAATATCTTTGTTCTGTTCGGTAGCCTTGTATGTAGTTCTCGATAAACTAAATTCTTCTTTTTCTCTCCTTATGCATGAAAACCTATGTCTAGTCCTTAGATGTCCTTTGTAGATACAATCATCATGTTCTAATTGATTACTACATCTATTTATACAAGATTATGACCTAATTAGGTTTCATGCTTTTCTTGATAACTCTAATGATCTAAGGTTTATAGCTTGACCTTGATCTCCTAGTTTTCATGAAAACAATTAGTTAAACTAATTAAATCCATCAATTATGCTTTACTTGATCCACAAGAAATTGTTGTCTAGCTAAGCATAAATCTAATTTAAAGAATAAAGTGCTTTAGCTGATGTGTAGATCATATCCACTTTTCTCAAGAATAAAATTGTCTCTCGGTAGACTCATTCTCGGTATACTCTGTAGATTGTGCTCGGTGATGCCTCTATAAGAATGTTCTCAGTGATGCCTATGTAATCATTCTTCTCAGTTTACTCTATAGACATTTTGTGCTTGGTTTACACTATGATCTGCTATGCTTGGTTTACACTATAAACTATCTTCCTCAGGTTATATTGTAAAATATCTTTTAGTGTACATTGTGACCAATGGTCCAAAACTATTTCCTTATATACTAATGACAACTTCTGATCCTTTAAGGATTATCAATCTCCCCCTTTGGCATTAGTATCAACAACTGATATGTACAGTGTATACAACAAGTGTAATTACCTTTTCAATGACTCCCTCTATGTGCATGCCTCGATACCATGTATTTACATGTTTTCCTTGGTACATTTTCCCCTTTTTGGTACACTTTACCCCTTTGGTACATACATTTTCCCTTTTTTGTACATACATTTTCCCCCTTTTTTGAAAGTAATGACAAAGATGTAGTACTTACAGCTTGTCAAATATGTGTGAATGGGATTTCTATATGGCTTCCATCAGTTTGTCCCATTTCTCCTTGAGGTGTTTGAGGGTCATGTGCTCCAAAGTTATTATGTTGTGCATGTCATAGATACTCTCTATGACTGACATCTCTGGGGTGGAAATTAGGGTTTTTTCCAAAGTCATGTGTTGTAGCAGCAATGTGAGATTCGGTATTAACATAGCTTGGAGCTCAGTTACTTCATCTCTGATTTTTCTTTCTTCCTTTTAAATTTCAAGTCTCAACCATTTTGATTCTACAATTTTCTCATAATGTAGTTGAAATGCATTTGGCTCGGTTGACAGACTTTCTGCACTAGCTTTCAGACCTTCATATATTTTAGCAATCTTTCAATATGCTCGGTAGTGAATTTCTCTAGTGTGCACAACTTTTGAACTAAGTTAACTACTTATGATATGATTGGTTATAGTGTAGTTACTAGCTCAGAAAGTTTTACCTTGTTCTCTGTCACTTCTTGGTTAATTTTCTTGGTTGGCTTGTAGTGACACTTCTCTTCTCCACATTCTTCAATGACCTTGTCAGCTTCTATATTCTATGATGTTACGGCCTTGGTCAGAACTTCTAGTTGATCAAGGATTGGTGCATCTTGATCAATTTGTGTGTAAGGAACTATTTGCAATAGTATTTCCTTTGTAGTATCTAGGACTTGTTAATTCTTGTGCTCTTTCTTGATTTTGTCATGTATTGCCTTCCTTTTTCATAGTTCTCCATACTTTGTGAGTGACTTGGGATCCAGTGTTCTTGGATCACAGTTCGGTATGTAAATGATCTCGTCAAGTGTTGTTGGTGCTTTGTTCTTCTTGCTATTTTTCTTCTTGGGAATGGTGCTGGAAGTAGAGGAATGAAGGATTATAGAAAGATCCTTCTCTAGGTCTATTGATTTTGGTGATTGCCTAGGAGGTGTGGTGTCTTTGGTATGCTTCTTGGTATGAACCTTTTTCAGTTTTATACATCTCTACTTCATCCTTGTCTTTATCTACAGCCTTGGTTGCCTCTTCAGTGTTCTTATCAATGGCATCACTCGGTTTGTCCTCTCCAATTGTATCTTTCTACTCCTCATTTGTATCTTTCTACTCCCCATGTTCATCACCTTTGTCCATTGGTATGTTTGCATTAGGCTCAGGTGTTTTCTCCTTTACTTCTATTATTATATTCATATCTTCTATCAATAAAGGCATGATACCTGGTACATTTTCATGTGCAACATTTTTTGTTTCTTGTTCATTCATTTTCTTAGTGGCAATGTTTACATCTTCATTAGCCTTGACATTATCATCAGAATCACCTTGTGTTATATCTTTTATTGTGATATCTGGTGTTTCCCCTAACGATTTCAATATATGAGGTATGTCATCCATGGCCTTACTTGCCTCTTTTTTCAAATCAATAGGATTGTCATCCTCGGTGTAATTGATTAAAATGTGCTTGGGGCTCAGTGTGGCCTCCTTCTCCTCATTGTGATTTTTCTCAGTTAGAGCTAGTACCTGCTAAGGTTGATTGAATATTTGTGTCCAAATCTTATTTCTTTCTATATCAATCTCTTCTAACCTATCTTGTAGTCCTTTATATGCTCTTATCTTTGCAGAAAACTTCTTAGAGTGCTCCTGCATGGTTGAGTTGATTTCTTTAATTGTGGAATCGGGCATGAATTTAACTAGGGATCTCTCCCTCATCTATTTCTCTGTGTGTAATGAATATGTCCACCTGGCTAATATGTTATCATTTATCTTTTGTAGAATACGTTGGCTAAATTGTAGAGTTACATACTTGTATCCAACCATCATTTTGATTATGGCCTCTTCTATCTTATTCTGATCATCGGTAGACATATGTACCTATTGTCTAAGCTTATGATTTTGTATACTTCCTATGTTGATGATTGACTCAACAACTTCATCAATTATCTGATGTATCTTAGCCTTTTCTTCTAGGAGTCTTTGTTCTCTTTCATCATTTTCTGTATCATCCTTGTCTTCTCTTCCTCTTAGATATCTCCTTCTCTATTTCAGTGTTGATTTCCCAGTTGAGGATGTATTATTCCTTTTTTGATAAGTTCTCATAGTTCCTTTCTTCAAGGGTGGTGATTCTACCTCTTTTTTTGTCTTTCTCCTTATTATTGATGCTACTGTCACTTCAGTAACCTTTTTTTTCTTGATAGGTGGTGCATCTAATTTAGTAGACTCTAAATCACTTATCTCTTTAGCTTCACTGATGGGTGACTGATCCTTGGTGATATCTACTGATTGTTCTAAGTCTTCATGATTTACCAACATTTTATTTTGAAGAGTGTTCATTATTTTTATCTTCTTCATGTCTATCTTCTTTACTACTAAACTAGTCTTGATTCTAGACTTGGCTTCCTCATATCTTCCAAATCTTTTCAAGGTTGTATCCACTGGCTCATTTAGCAAGGTTTCAATAGCTGTTATATCTTGATCAATGTCAATTTCATATTCTAGTGGGGGTAACCATATTGTTCTCAGTAGTGCAGGTTTGATGAGTGTTGAGTTGGTGTCAACCACAAAGTATATCTCATCCTTGTATTTTTCCACTAATTGAGTAGGGATTCTCATTCTCTTCTCCATTCTAGTCTTGAATGTGGAAAAGTATCCATCCATTAAAGGTGTGAAGTTATCTCCTAGTGACTTAATGAAATCACTAATTTGTGTAGTGATTGGTCATTTTGTGTCCCAAGTGACATTACCGACTGAAGGAAAGAAGTTCTACAAATAGAATATTGTGCACATAAGGAGGGAACCAAACTTACATGTAATAGATATGGTTCATCTAATTGTTCTCATATTCTCCTCTAGTTACTTTAGTAGCATCTCAGATATGTATGTTGCAGTCCCTTCTTCACAATTTTATATGCAGTGTCAACTACTCCACATGCTATGTTGTTCATTCTACTAGCTTGGAATATCTTGTACCCAAGTAAATGTTGACGGGGTTTTGCTGACCGGGTCCGCCAACAGTCATAAGTTGTCACCGGGTTCTGGAGAAATTGGCCAACTCTGCCTGCAAAGGTTGTCTGAGGGAAATAAATCCTCTGGGCCTTCAAGCACCTGGGTGTCGGGTCACGACGGTGCGGGGCTCGGTTGGGAGAGGTGACTATTTTTGAGGGGGATAGCTGGTTACTTCAACTCATTCTTCCAGAGATTCTGAATAGTAAGGGTTTCCCAGAGCATTCTACACTTAGCGAATAAAACAAAAAAAGATCCTGCAGGGTTAGGAACATTTAGCTAACTACAATCATGCTAAAAAGTCTAGAACATTGACAACACTCTGAAAGACTACACTAAATACTGAAGAAATACACAACCATCAGTTAGCATTTTATCAGTAGCGGAAATGAAGAGGTCGTTAATCTACTTTAACATATCAGAGTGAAGGACATACAGAACATTAAAACATGAAATACCATTAACTCAGAAGCAGAGACGTTAACAACTTCATTGCCAAGAATCCTTCCTTCTTCATTAATGTTTAGTCCAGCAAGCACTGGTGCGTGATACAATGGTGGCTCCAAGGGAGCATCTAACTACCAAGAACAGAACAACGGAGTATTAAGCTCTGCAACTAAAACCACAAATCACTTTTCTATTTCTTATGGACAATAAAATCATCAATTTTGCCGACCCTTGGAAATGGGCCGATTTTCCTATTTATACAACTCTCTAACCCTAACCCTATTTTATTGTGCTTTAATAAAATACAATATTTGGGGGCCGGTACTACCCGTGCCACCCTACAAAAGACCTGGAGATGGAATAGGTCTGCCATGTCAGAAGAAGAAGACAAGAATATACATCGGAGGAATCAACCTCGAGAAGAGAGCCAGAGAGAAGAAAGAAGGAAGTAGGTCCCCCGGGGACCAAGGATACATGCCTCATAAATGGGAAATGCGGCGTTCTATCTCCAATGTGCCAGGTGTACCTTTGAACGGCACCTTGAGAAGATCACCTTGTCAGAAGCCAACTGCCAAGCCAATGCCTCTTGATGTGCTCAACTACCCTCTGACAATCTTTATTAACCGCCTCTGAAAGTGACCGGTCAGCCTCGGGGACCAGGACACAGACCACTTTAAAGAATACAGAATTTTGGATCTGGAACCCTGGGATCTGGGAACTTACACCCCTGAAAGAATAAATAATGCTTAATGCTCAAATTTCCCTGGTTCCCGATGAACGCTCAAGGCTGTTTATTATCGTTGAAGGCCTGAAGGATGCGGAAAATGCCATCTTCATCAATCTTCCTTAGGCTGGCCCTTCTATGTCTAGCCACTTCAACTTGTTCCGCCAGGTCTGGAACATTATTTGTGAACTCATCTGCCATCCTCGCAGCATCATGGCCCTTAAGCACCATTTTGGTCAGTTTTTCCATTCGGGCCCCATCCATCCCCTCCGGGGATTGATACCGAGATGCCATCCTTTCATCAAAATTTCCCAAAACTGACTCCTCAAGGGTATAAGTATTTGTACCAAGGGGATCAACCCCGGAAGCTTTTATTACAAATGAATTGTATAAATTAGAAGAATACTTCATTGTATTTACCTTTTCCTGTAAGGACTCCACCAGTTGCTTGGTTACCTCCAATGTGAGGTCTAGTCTGGAGTGCTGAGCCCTTACAAAATCAAATGATTCCTCACCCAGAATTTCGGATTCGGAAATTATGTCTTCCCAAAGGGTGAGGAGCTCTTTGAGCTCTACCTTCCACGCCTGGTAATTCTTGGCGTCACTCTCCCACTGCTCAATCAGTGCTTCTGCCTGTAAAATAATCTGTCGGGCCGTATATAAATCTGTGAGAGTGGCCGCTAGGAAACGTCGGGTGTTTCCTATCTGTAGAGCGGCCCATTCGTCTACTGCCTGGGCCTTCTTTTTCATTACTCACAGGGAGTCTATGTCACTTTGCGGTAATTCCTCTAATGTGGAGGTCTGTGGAGGGGCGGCATTGAGGGGTCAGGCCAGGTCTGCAAGCAACCCCATAAGGTTTGCATTCTTCTCTTTTTCTACCTTGAGCCTCTGGGCCTCTTTTTCATATCGGGCCTCCACTGCCCTTGCTGCTTCCTTTAGCAGGTCCACTTCGCCCTGTTTTCCCCTTTTACCCAAGGATACCTCTGCGATATTATAAACTGCGGGATCCGCAGTCACTTCATCGACGTCTGGGGGAGGTGTTGCCACCACTGCAACTGTTTCTCCACCCGGCCCAGTCCGAAGGGTATGAACTGTCCGGGCCTTCTTTATTTTTGGCGGGGCCTGGGCTAAGGCCATCATTTCGGCCAGGGAGAGAGGGACTGTTGGAGCGGATTGGGCTTTCCTTTTTCTTCTCTCTGCCAGCCATGGAGGTGGGAGAGGTTGCCTTCCTGCCAGAGTTTGTTCTTCAAATTCTCTCCCGGTGTCCGGTGGCGGCTGCTCCTTTTCAACATGTACTTCCTCTGTCATTCCTCTCCCTGTCGGAACCTCTTTTGTAGCAACATCTTCAATTTCTATCTCCTCAGCCTGGTCTCCGATGTCAATTGATGTGTCTAGACCCTGGTTGGCTTCTTTGGGGATCTCTTCTTCATGCTGCTCTTCTTCTTCTTCTTCATCTGTCGGTAGTAGGGGCGGTATCGGGCCAAGATTCAGAGTTTGGGCTATTGTGATTACCCGCCCGAAGGTTTCCCCCGGGAGTGGCCTTGGGAACACGGCAGCTGGGGTTACGGTTGATCCCAAAGTTTTGGGTCTGGGTTCCCCAGCGGATGCCTTTTGTTCACTTGGTGGTTGTTGGTCCACTCCCAGACCTTGTGTTTCTGGGGCTCCGGAGATAATCTCTGATTCTGGCCTCTTTTCTTCAGTTTGCTGCTCTTCTTGTTTCGCAGCTTCTACATCCAGGTCCTCCGGATCCACAGCCTCTTGCTCTTTCTCTGGGACTTCTATCTTTGCTTGTGTATCGTCCCCTTACAGATTTTCAAACTCATCGGCTACAAATATGTTGAACTCCTCTTCTGGAGGGGGACTGGCTGGGATGTCTACCTGTTCTATTTCCTTCTCCGGTTCCGGGGAACTAGAAGAAATGATTTCCACTTCTTTTGGGAGGGAAGCCCTTAGCACTGGTTCTGCCTTCGGTTGTTTGATGTGATTTCTCTTCCTCTGGGTGATCAGAGGCGGCCCCACATCTGCTATTACTGCTGCCTTCATAGGATCCACCCCTGTCGCCTTCGCCATTAAGGCTGCTAGTGATGGGGAGGAAGGAGGACGAATTGGTCCGGCCATTAGCGGGGGAGTGGCAAGCCTTGTGATCAACTGCTCCCTCATTTGTTGGGAGGCCGCTACAGATTTCTTGATCTATTCCTGAATGGTTACTTGTTGCGCAGGGGGAGTTGTTTCTATCCCCTTTCCTTTTTTTGTGCCTTGTGTAGAAGTCCCGGCCCCCGTAGTCAACTTTGGTGCCGGTGGTGGTGTCACTTTTGGTACCGGTCTGGAGGCTAGGCGCACATTCCCGGGGCACACCTTCTTAAAATAGGTGTGACTTCTCTCGACCACTTCCTGAGTGAAGTCCTCAATCGTGTGGTCCTCCTGGATAGCCCAATTCATTGCCGGTAGTGGCATCTTGTCAATCCCCTTTTCTTTGTACTGGGGATCTATGGTGGGGGCGTCGTCTTAGAAGCCCACCGGGAACCTCTGGAGCTTTAGCTCCTACATAATTTTGGCCATCATTCTATCATAATGCCAGCTGTGCACGTCCATGTCATCCTGGCGATCTTCCCAGAAGTCTTCCATGTGTGCGTGGTGGGGCTCTGAAGCCCGGGGCAATGCCGTTGCAATTCTACCATGCGAATCAAAAAAAATTCATGCCAGATAAAATTCCTGCAAGTTATAACATTGTAGCTCATTATCTGCCTCCTTTGCAGTGGCCAGATTGTAGGTGTAGTTCCCACAGGAGATTGGGAAAAAAACATTGGGGACCTTCTTGAGGGCCAAGAAGGCATGTAATTCTATCATCTGCCGGTAATATTCCAGCAGCACGATCTTGTCCCCGCAATGCTTGGGAAACAAGTAGGGTTTTCCAGAGAAGCTGGAAACCCTAATGTATGTGTGCTATTGGAACTGGATATAGTAGTGCCCATAACTACTAACCAATTTCATCACCTTAGTAGAAAGGCAGTATCCGGCATCCCGGGTGGGCATGAGAAAATGGTAGTAAACGAAGGAGTCATTTACCCGACAGTAGCTGGGGAAGCTGGCCTCCCATTGAATCTAAGGGAAATGGTCCCATGGTGCTTTCTATCCCCGGCCAATCTCGAGAACACAATCTGTAAGAAGGCCATTGGAGTGGGGCCTCTGTTGGGCCAAAGCCCATAAAATATAAGAAGTCATATAGAACTTCTTCTTCTCATTCAGCTGCAGGAATTGGGAGTCGACATGATTGGAGATTATTGTCGCCCAGTCAAAGAATTCTCCCTTAGTGGAGATGCCTAGGAGGAAATAGTACATCCATTTTGCAAATTCCTGGGCGGAGGGTTGCCCAAATACCCGGGCCAATGCTATCATCCCCATTTGGATGCTTTCCTTGAATTCGGAGTGGGGGATATCTATCTTCATTCTTTTTGGATCCCTCTTCGGGACCTTTAGCCAGTTGGTGTTCATGTACACCTAGATAGCATCCTCCAGTTGGTTGAATTGTTTCAAGGCCTCTGTCCTTGTGACCACCGATGACCTATCAAATTGCGGGATACCCAGGCCCGCTTGGAAAGTAACTGGGTCAAGGGACACCAGTGGAGTGGGGAATCTCGTAGGTTCTATAGCTGCTAGCATGACGGCCCAGAGTGAAGAGTTGTAGTTGGCCACCAGAGTGAGAACAAGCTCCGGAGACTGCACAGAGCATGGGAAGCAAGCTACCTGGAGAATTCTGGAACCTCCGACGTTGGTTGCAATTTTGTCTCTAGCCTGTTGTTGGATATGCATTATCTTTACTAGGGCCTGCATTTCTGCCCA
The DNA here is from genome assembly GCA_018584345.1 of Thuja plicata. Classification (NCBI taxonomy): domain Eukaryota; kingdom Viridiplantae; phylum Streptophyta; class Pinopsida; order Cupressales; family Cupressaceae; genus Thuja; species Thuja plicata. The sequence goes on along the minus strand of MU226403.1, from coordinate 1,666,747 downwards.
AGTCCCGACACTGGGGTCGGTCATCAATTTTACTTGACACTCAATCTTTGAGCCCATAATCTCCTCACCCTGCATAAACTTCATGGTGAGGGGTAGCTTTGCCAGGGCCTTCTCTATTTTTGACTTTGTCGTTGCCCTAGTCTCGGTTGTGGATGGCAACTCTAGACTTTCGAGAGGAGATGATGCGGATGCTTCAGACATGGTTGTAAAATAAAATCCGGACCTGCGAGACAAAGCGATCGTCAGAATATATTTATCAAAATAAAATAATAACTCTGGGGTCTGGAGTTCTTACCATTGCGCCGCTTGCTTTTCCTGAAAAGTTAGTTTTACGCATAAGTATCCAAAAAGAAAAACACATGGTATTTTTCATTATATCTCCGGGTCTGGGAAATTTTATCACACTTGGCGAAGACATGGGATGAATGGTGGAAAGAGGTCTGAGGCCCAGGGATATAACCGTTAGCAAGGAAGAATGTGGAAGCAGGTCCACGTGGACGCCACGTGCGCTAGCATTGAATGGATGTGATGGCACTGGCGGCGGAGCCAACTGTTTGAACGCGCGAAAAGGGAAAGCCACTTGGCCAGAAGTAATTGTGTGCATGGGAAATAAATGAGGCTCTGACAGCCTTGATGGAGGAGAGAGAAAACTACCTGTTTGAAACCGGCCAAGAGCCGAGTTTCAAACAGGTGGTTTTCTGCCTCGAAGCAAGCTTGGAAGCGAAAAACCAACAGCAAGGGCGACTCAACCAGCTCATCGAGACACCTGGAATGATATACAGAGAACTGAGGGGTATATACATGGAACAAAGGAGATATATAAGGGTTACCTATAGAAATATACATATATACAACTTTATACACATGGAAAGACTCCCGTGGGAAAAACCAGACAAAGCTGAAACAAGAATATACAGCTGCTTACATTATGTTCATGCTATCTACAGACTATTTATAGACTATTTACATACTATCTACATCTACACAGAAGGCGGACAACCTTCTGGCAGAGCCAAGCCACCAACAAGCGGCAAAACCAGAAGACCAACGAAACAACAGAGAAACAAAGAAAACGAAAAAAAAAACAGGCAAACCCAAAGAAAACCAGAAAATGAAAGCAAAGCGAAAAAGAGGGAAGCAGAGAAACCAACCTGAAAATGCAGAAGGTGGAGGAAGGGAAAGATTACCAGGAGAACTCTACAACAACTTTGAATCGTCAAGCTGTCGAGATCACCACCATGGAGCACTAGCATACATCTGAGAACAGTAGAAGGTGTTAAGCTTTGATTATCACAAATTTGTCTGTAACTGTTCCGCTAATCGCTTTGAAAATCGCTCTATTTCTCTCTAAGTGCTCGAAGATTTTAATCACGGTAAGTGTAAAAATGACAGGTGAGTCTATTTATACCCACGGTAAAAGTAATCCTCCTCATTCCGGAGATTTCAGGTTAGGCAAAACATCCAGACTCCGGGCCCGGGGATTCCTTACGATGATATTCCTAAGACTTAGTAACATCATCACAAAGAATCCCAGAGTCTGGAATCCAGCTTCCAACCAAAAGGCAACCTCCGGGATCCAGGATCCCGGAGGGGAAAAACAAACCTAGAGAACAACACACACCGGGGAAGAAAACCCCGGAGAAAGAAAGCAAAAAGGGAAAAGAAAGACAAGGCAAAGCCGTAGCAAAAATCAAAGCAAAAGAAAAAGGGGGGACCCAATATTTTGCACACAAAATGTAGGGACGGGGATGCAGGGCATAACAAATGGCGACTATCTAGGACAAATGCCTTAGCGCATTTGAGAACCATAGAATCTCTGATTAGCACAACTGGAACAAATTATCCTCCCGAAGCGTTTGACAAGCAGAGAGCAGCATATTTGAGAGAACCCGACCACACAAGAGTCAGTCCGTAGCCTTTCATCAGTGGTGTCGTGTGTGCTTTGGAAGGAAATCAATCCGATGACCTCTGGGGGGAAATAGAGAAGCAGTACTAATTACATCGACCCAGTCATCAATTTAATTGCTTTCCCCCCGGAGACCAGAGTTTTCATCCCGCTTTTCCTCTTATTACTTCATTTATTTCTTGGTGGGGAAGGTGGTACTTCTTTCACATTGAGCCTAAGCTTAGCTAAAATTTAAATGGCGGTACTCCTTTCACCTATCCGCCTATATTTAGATATTTGGAGAGGATAAAACTCCAGACCCAAAAGGAATTTCTTTGGATTTTCAGACGTGGATCAACCAACCAGTACAGCTGATCTACCCTCGATGTGTCCGATTACTTGTTCCTTATATTATTATTTTTCACTGATTTCCAGACTCCCAGAGACAACACCCCATGGAGATTGCTCGAAAATGTGCCAGAACCTGCAAACAATCCTGGAGACTGGGTTGATTCCACCGTGATAAAGACAGATTCTAAAGTTCACCATGCCGGAGGCATTGCACTAGAGGCCAAAGTTATGCGAAGCATTCCAGTTCCTACAAGATGGAACCGAACGCTGGGACCAAAAGAAAGCCAAAAGAGAAAAAAAAGATAACAAAAGCAAAAAGGGATACTACCCCGGAGGGCAGCCAACAAGACTATTTACAAGGGGATATTTACATATAATACAACTTTGGACAAAATTACCCTTATTCAAAGTAATGTTTGAGAAACTGCCCATTAAAAGGCAATGCAATAGGTTCTCCAGTCAAGGTGTTAAGGCGATAAGTATTTGCCCCGCAGATTTCTGAAATTAAGTATGGTCCGAGCCAGAGCTGTTGGAACTTGGTGTGCTTTCCTTTCTTCTCCCGGGCCTTATCCCACAGCAGGACCAGATCCGAGATCTGAAAAGCCTTATATTGGGCTCTTCTGTCAAACCATCATTTTACCACTGCTTGATGACGCGCGAAATGTTCAAGGGCTGTGTCTCGTTGTTCCTCCATTCGCACCAGATTTAAAAGTTGAACCTCCACAATGTTGTCCTTGTTGTTGAATTCCTGCATAAACTGTAAAACTGGGATCTGTAAGTTGACTGGGAATACAGGGTTCTAACCATAAACCAAGTGGAATGGGGATGTTCCCAGGGTGGATTTAATACGAATGTGATCCGCCCAGAGGGCGAATCTCAACTTTTGGTGCCAATCCCGGGGATTTTATTCTAACAGATGTTTGATCACCTCAAGTAGATTCTTATTTGTTGATTCAGCAATGCCATTTCCCTGGGGGTAATAGTTACTGGAGAACTTCAGTGTGATCCTTCGGTTGTAGGTCCATTCGAGTAATTGTGCAGAAGAAAATGCCGGACCATTGTCACATACTAAAGAAAAGGGCATTCCAAACCTTGTGACGATGTTTTCTTCTAAGAATTTGATAACTACGTCCGCCGTGTTGTTTTTGCAAGGGATAGCCTCAAACCACCGAGTGCAGTAATTAGTAGCAGTCAGAATGTATCGGTGGTTGGCAGACGAGTTGGGATTGATCTCTCCGATGAAGTCAAATTCCCACTGGGTAAAGGGTCTAGCCTCGTAGACTGGTTGCAGAGGCATGGCTGGGTTGCACTCCCGATGTGCTACAGTTTGGCAAGTATGGCATTTTCTGACATGAGCGTAAACATCTCTGAAGATACAGGGCCAATAGTATCCAGCCCGGAGGATTTGATGGGCAGTGGCGTCAGCTGAACCATGCCCAGTTCCAAACTGTCTGTGGAATTCATCAATTATTTTCACAGCTTGATCCCTGTCGATGTACCGGAGGTACACTCCTTCGTAGTTCTGATGATAAAGAGTGAAATTCTTAATCATGAAGTGAGCGCTTTTCATCCGCAGGGCGCGGCGTTTATGGGGAGGTAATCCCTCCGGGCATTTGTTATTTAGCAGCAAATACACCAGATCGGTATACCATGGATCCTGGGTAATGGACTCCACTGTGTAAGTATGACATTCTACGTGGGAAATCTCTTCTGCTATTGTTCGACTTAGTCCCTGGCCTCAGACTATTTTCATGGGCTACATCTCTAAATCGTATTCCTGGAGGATGGCCATCCATTTCCCCCGTCTCTCACCCAATTCACTCTGCATTAGCAGAGATTTGACAGCCTGGTCTGGGATGATAACATGCACTTTTCTCCGGAGAATATAATGCCAGAATTTCTTCACAGCGCGAACCAAAGAAAAGGCCTATTTTTCCAATGATGAATACCGGACTTCGGCATTCTTAAAGGGGGAACTCATGAAAGCAATTGGTCGTTCCTCCCCTTTAACCTTTTGGGTTAGTACTGCCGCGGTAGAATGCGATGAAGCAAATGAGTAGATGTAAAACAGAAGGGAATAATGTGGACTAGCCAGGACAGGTGCCTCCGTTATCATCTATTTCATCTGGGCGAACGCCCATTTTTCTTCAGGACTCCACTCAATTTTGGTATCCTTTTTCATCATTTCATTGAGTGGCTTGACTATTTCTGCGAATCCTGTGATGAATCATCGCACGAAGTTGATTTTTCCAAAGAAGGATCGCATTTATTTCTTGCTACCAGACATCTATAAGTTCAGCAATGCTTTGACTCTATCAGGGTCTATGGATATACCCTTCTCAGAGACGATATGCCCGAGCAACTTCCCCTCGATGACCCCGAATATGTACTTCTTGGGGTTGAGGGATATTCTGTACCGGCGACATCTCTCACAGATCTGAGTGAGGTGGGCGGCATGATCATGCCTATCCCGGGAGAAGACGGTCAAATCATCCATGTAGATGATTATGCATCGATTTACAAGGCCCTCAAATGCAATGACCATGGCCTTCTGAAAAGTAGCCCCTGCATTGATCAAACCGAAGGGCATTCTTCTATACGCAAACGTTCCCCACTTGGTAGTAAACACTATTTTCTCTCTATCCTCATACTTGACCATGACCTGGTTGTATCCTGAATATCCATCTAGGAAAGACATCATCTGGGATCCATTCACTATTTGTAACACCTTGTCCAAGGAGGGGAGAGGGTGATTATCTTTTTTGGATGCCTTGTTCAAATTTTAGAAATCCACGCAAAGGCAGATCTCACCATTCTTCTTCCTGACTGGGACTAGGTTGGCAACCCATGTAGTATGTCAGATTGGAAAGATAATCTAAGCTGACAGCATTTTTTCTACCTCTTGACGAATCAGAGGTTCTATCAAGGGGTTGACCGATCTTTTCTTTTGCCGAAAGGGCTTAGCATCTGGCTTTAGGGGGATGGTGTGGGTCATGATGGATGTGTCATACATCTTCAAGTCTTCATATCCCCAGGCAATCACATCAATGTATTCTTAGAGAACCGCAAGAATCTTCTCCTTTTCCTCAGGGGAATAGGAGGTGCCTATGTGGATGATTTTCTCTTCACCGGGCTGGCTGATGTTAACTTTTTTAAACTTTCCTCCCTCAGGGGAGGATGATACCTTCTCACGGGACCGAGGGTCCGAGTCAAAGATTCGCTCTAATGCAACCATCCCCTTAGGGATAGTGTTGGTGGGCAAGTCCATGATCTGATCATCTTCATCACCCTGTCTAGTGTCATCGTGGTCTCGTTCCTCCACTATCTGATCCTCAAAAACACCAAAATTGGCCATGAAGGCCAGGATATGTTGATCGTCCTTGAAAACCTGAAAGTGAGTAACATTGTTTGGAATGGAGGGGGTGGGAACCATCTCAACTGAAAATATTCAGAGTCGTGAGCCGGCCATCGGCTCAAGTGTGCTGGCAGAAATGGCTAGGGCATCTGGGACATAGTTCCGCCACCGGGGAATAAGGTCAATGCCAAAGGCATCAAAATCTTCAATAAGGCTCCAAGCCCAGTTGCGGTATGTGGCCAGCCTTTTGTCATGACATGTGTATTGACTCCGGACTTGTTTAACAACCAACTCTGAATCACCCAGGGCCCAGAGGCGGGTGATACCTTTCCTTAGTGTAAATAGGAGTCCAAGGACCAAGGCCTCGTACTCTGTGACATTGTTCGTGCAGTTAAACTACAACCTGTGGGACGCGAGGAAGGATTTCCCCCATGGGTTGATTAATTCTACCCCATCCCCACAGCCCTGTTTGGATCAGGACCCGTCAAATTTTAGGGTCCATAAGTCATTGTTTGTAATCTGGGGCTGGGGAGGGGGAGTTTTCTTTAGATTGTTGCTGGGGGACTTGGAGATTTTCTCCTGGACTACCAGCGTGGAAGTGGAATTCATCCCCGGAGGCATTTCAGTTTGTGATTCCCAGGTGGATGACACTAAAGGAGTGCATCCCGTAGAAGTAGTGGGTCCCAGGGAATCGGTTGTATGTTTACTCCGGAAGATATCAAGTTGCTAGGTAGTGATCGATAGGCATGGCTCACACTCATGCTCTGAATATTTTTAGTAATGCACTCAGCACCACGTGCTGGATAGGAGTGTGGCAAGGGTCACTGTGGGGCCCTGAGAGTTAACTTCAACTTTCATCTTTTCTTCTAAGTCTTGTGCTCTTTGCAACACTATGGGATCCTCTCCGGGGATGAAATTGAATGTTAGGATTTCAAGAGGGCGATACACCCCCAGAGAAGATTCAGAGAAAAGGACTTCATTGACCCTCCCAACTTTGGTAAGGGCCTGTTTCATTCGGGGTTCGCTTTCAACCCGAATCTGATTTGACTCTCCTTCCCACGGAAGCCATAAGTGGGTGAAGTCGGTTAAAAAGTATCCATTTAAGGACTTAGACCAATTCTGACTTAGTAACATCCCGTAAGTCTCTAGGATATCCACCACTTGGATTTCAATGATGCTGGCTATCCTGGGGTCCTGGATAAGGTGTATCCGCATGTTCTTCAATTCCTCCACCATTTTTACAGCAGTCTTATCCAGTTGGATCACTGCGCCATTAGACGGGGTGGGGTGGAGTTTGAGCTTCTGACAAATGGATAAGGGCATGATGTTACCCGAAGCTCCAGAGTCTACTAGACAGTTGTGTATATTTTTGCTGTAAATATTTAGGCCTGGCAGGAAGGGAGGATCCTCATTATTTCCCTGGAAGACAGCCGCATTAGCGTCTTCGAATGAGACAGTCTTGGGTGGGCAGATAACTGCTTTCGGGTTCCCTAAGAGCTTTAGAAGGGACTTCTTCTGCTCGGGACAATTTAACAAAACCTCCATCAAGGTCATGGAGGTGGTGGTCTTCTCTAACGCCTTCGTGATGTCGAATCTTCCTCCCGGGAACTGGTGATTTTCCTCCGTGAGATCTTTTGCTTGGTTAGAGCTAGGACCTTTTGGAGGGACGGGTCGATCAGTTGCATTACTCTGGGGAGGAGGAGTATCTTTGGTAGGAGGTATAGGCATGTAATCTGGCCCTTTACCCACATGGATCCGGGTATTGTATGGAGCCCGTGGGTTGGTAAAGGCGTTGGCCTCAAAGGGCGGAATGGATTCATCAAAGAATCCTTGTAGTTCGGATTCTTCTTCATCTTCACCAAAAGTACCAAAGAAGATGGTATCACAGGTGAAGGCACTGTGGGTTTGCTCTTGGACAGGGGGCTCTGGGGAAGCGGTATCGTGCGATTGCTGCCTATCCAGCTGAGAGATCATTATGACTTTCTCCAAAGTGGCACAATTCACCTCATTGTGCGAACCTGTATCGTGCAGCCGACACCAGTTGGTCATGGGCTGGAAGTCTGCGACTGGCATAAAATAGGATGGTCCAACACCATGTTGGTTGGTGTTTTGGTTCAGACGCAGGCCTCTGGTGTTAGTGTTATTATTCCATTTTTTTTGGTTGGGCCTAGGCCCGTTGTTGAAGTTTCTTCCCCCGGCATTGTTGCTTCATTGGCCGGAGAAGATGTTTCCCCTCTGGGAATTCAAATTCTGGGGCGCGTAGGACCCAGCCTTCAGTTGACCCATGTCCATGGTCAGAGTGGAAAACATTCGCCAGAGGGACTCAACCTCAGCAGTCAACTGAGTGTTAGCGTCACACTGGGATGGCTGTGGCTATTGTTGGCTTCCCGGGAAGGCAGCAGGATTAACCAGAGTCGAGGGTGACAATCCTCCAACCGTGGACGACTGGAAGAAGGGCACTCCGGATGGTTGTGTCTGAGTCTGTTGTGTCTGTTGTGGCTGATGACAAGGGAAGACTTCCAGACCCGATACCATCTGGGTCTGGGAGGGGTAAACATATCACGCCTTTTGGTCTATCAAAGGTGGCGGGGGATTCACCGCCATCGAGGGGGCACCTATTGCCAGATTGGGATTGTAAACCCCAGCATAAGCAGTTCCGCCAGGGATCATATTGAAAGGTGTGTTCTGTCCAATCCTGCCTGGAGACTTATTGAGACCACAAGACAACTCTAGGGCTAGGTTATAGACTTTTGCCAAAGTATCCAGGTCACCCGGGGCGGTTGTTCTCTATAGGAGGGTGGTGACAAAAGGTTCCATCGCATTAAGATATGTCTGTATGGTAACGTCTGGCGATGGGACAAAAGGGCCTGTGCACCTCTTCAGGACACGCTGGAACCTATGGTTGAATGCTGCAAGAGGTTCATTAGGTTCCTTTTTGATGGAGATGAACTGGCTATGGGACCAGGCTGGGTCCACATGCACGTGAAAGGCAGCCAAGAAGGCGTCCTCCATATCCTGCCAAGTGTTGATGGAGTTGGCAGGTAAGTTTAGGTACCAGTTCAACTCACTTTGTCCTAAGGACAAGGGAAACATGCGGGTCACAACATCTTCATGTTGGATCCGGTGTCAATTCATGGCATCTTTGTATTCCTGTAAATGTTCTTCTGCGGTCCGTGAGCCTAAGTACTTATATCGCGGGCAAATCTTCTCCGGGTGAGAAGGTAAGTCATTGATTGCGCCCAGAAAGTGCCCATTGGGGACCCAGTGTTTCTGAAATATGCAGCCATTGGGAGAACTATATGTTGGGTAGTTTGGGTACTGGTTCCTGGGACCGTCTGGGGAGTTTGAGTATTCAGAGATATGGTAGATCCCTAGACAATAGTGGCTGGTAGGACTTTCGACGTCCGTTTCTTTCGAGCAGTAGGCTCGAGTTTGAAAAACCTTCTGGGATTCAGGGTAGACCTAAGGACTCTTTCAAATTTAGCTGGGGAAAAGGACCCAATCCCACTAAAGGTTTGTCTCCTAAAATTACAACTCGGGGAACCCTCAGGAGGTGTAAAATTGGAATCTTGGGAGGGGACTGAGTTCATGCCCTCCTTCTAGTGCTAGTTTCTGTTGATGGGGTTTTGCTGACCGGGTCCGCCAACAGTCATAAGTTGTCACCGGGTTCCAGAGAAATTGGCCAACTCTGCCTGCAAAGGTTGTCCGGGGGAAATAAATCCTCCAGGCCTTCAAGCACCTGGGTGTCAGGTCATGATGGTGCGGGGCTCGGTTGGGAGAGGTGACTATTTTCAAGGGGGATAGCTGGTTACTTCAACTCATTCTTCCAGAGATTCTGAATAGTAAGGGTTTCCCAGAGCATTCTACACTTAGCGAATAAAATGAAAAAAGATCATGTAGGGTTAGGAACATTTATCTAACTACAGTCATGCTGAAAAGTCCAGAACATCGACAACACTCTGAAAGACTACACTAAATACCGAAGAAACACACAACCATCAATTAGCATTTTATCAGTAGCGAAAATGAAGAGGTCGTTAATCTACTTTAACATATCAGAGTGAAGGACATACAGAACATGAAAACATGAAATACCATTAACTCAGAAGCAGAGACGTTAACAACTTCATTGCCAAGAATCCTTCCTTCTTCATTAATGTTTAGTCCAGCAAGCACTAATGTGTGATACAATGGTGGCTCCAAGGGAGCATCTAACTACCAAGAAAAGAACAACGGAGCATTAAGCTCTGCAACTAAAACCAGAAATCACTTTGCTATTTCTTATGGATAACAAAATCATCAATTTCGCTGACCCTTGGAAATGGGCCGATTTGCCTATTTATACAACTCTCTAACCCTAACCCTATTTTATTGTGCTTTAATAAAATACAATATCTGGGGGCCGGTACTACCTGCGCCACCCTACAAAAGACCTAGAGATGGAATAGGTCTGCCATGTCAGAAGAAGAAGACAAGAATATACATCGAAAGAATCAGCCTCGAGAAGAGAGCTGGAGAGAAGAAAGAAGGAAGTAGGTCCCCCGGGGACCAAGGCTACATGCCTCATAAATGGGAAATGCGGTGCTCTGTCTCCAATGTGCTAGGTGTACCTTTGAACAGTGCCTCAAGATGATCACCCTGTCAGAAGCCAACTGCTGAGCCAATGCCTCTTGATGTGCTCAACTACCCTCTGAAAATCTTTATTAACCGCCTCTAAAAGTGACCGGTCAGCCTCGGGGACCGGGACACAAACCACTTTAAAGAATATAGAATTTTGGATCCGGAACCCTGGAATCTGGGAACTTACACCCCCGAAAGAATAAAGAATGCTTAATGCTCAAATTTCCCTGGTTCCCAGAGAACGCTCAAGGCTGTTTATTATCGTTGAAGGCCTGAAGGATGCAAAAAATGCCATCTTCATCAATCTTCCTTAGGCTGGCCCTTCTATGTCTGGCCACTTCAACTTGTTCCGCCAGGTCTGGAATATTATTTCTGAACTCATCTACCATCATTGCGGCATCATGGCCCTTAAGCACCATTTTGGTCAGTTTTGCCATTCGGGCCCCATCCATCCCCTCCGGGGATTGATACCAAGGTGCCATCCTTTCATCAAAATTCCCCAAAACTGACTCCTCGGGGGTATAAGTATTTGTACCAAGGCGATCAACCCCGGAAGCTTTTATTACAAATGACTTGTATAAATTAGAAGAATACTTCATTGTATTTACCTTTTCCTGTAAGGACTCCACCAAATGCTTGGTTACCTCCAATGTGAGGTCCAGTCTGGAGTGCTGAGCCCTTACGAAATCAAATGATTCCTCACCTAGAATTCAGGATTTAGAAATTACGTCTTCCCCTAGGGTGAGGATCTCTTCGAGCTCTACCTTTCACACCTAGTAATTCTCGATGTCATTCTCCCACTGCTCAATCAGTGCTTCCGCCTGTAAAATAATCTGCCAGGCAGTATATAAATCTGGGAGAGTGGCTACTAGGAAATGCTAGGTGTTTCCTATCTGTAGAGAGGCCCATTCGTCTACTGCCTAGGCCTTCTTTTTCATTACTCGTAGGGAGTCTATGTCACTCTGCGGTAATTCCTCTGATGTGGAGGTCTGTGGAGGGGCAGTGTTGAGGGGTCAGGCCAGCTCTGCAAGCAACCCCATAAGGTTTGCATTCTTCTCTTTTTTTGCCTTGAGCCTCTAGGCCTCTTTTTCATATCGGGCCTCCACTGCCCTTGCTGCCTCCTTTAGCAGGTCCACTTCACCCTATTTTCCCCTTTTACCCAAGGATACCTCTGCGATATTATAAACTGTGGGATCCACGATCACTTCATCGGTGTCTGGGGGAGGTGTTTCCACCACTGCAACTGTTTCTCCACCCGGCCCAGTCTGAAGGGTATGAACTGTCTGGGCCTTCTTTGTTTTTGGTGGGGCCTAGGCTAAGGCCATCATTTCAGCCAAGGAGAGAGGGACTGTTGGAGCGGATTGGGCTTTCCTTTTTCTGCTCTCTGCCAGTCATGGAGGTGGGAGAGGTAGCCTTCCTGCCAGAGTTTGTTCTTTAGATTCTCTCCCGGTGTCCGGTGGCGGCTGCTCCTTTTCAACATGTACTTCCTCTGTCGTTCCTCTCCCTACCAGAACCTCTTCTGTAGCAACATCTTCAATTTCTATCTCCTTCACCTGGTCTCAGATGTCCATTGATGTGTCTAGACCCTGGTCTGCTTCTTTGAAGATCTCTTCTTCATGCTGCTCTTCTTCTTCTTCTTCATCTGTCAGTAGTAGGGGTGGTATCGGGAAAAGATTCAGAGTTTGGGCCACTGTGATTACCCACCCGAAGGTTGCCCCCGGGAGTGGCCTTGGGAACATGGCGGCTAGGGTTACAGTTGATCCCAAAGTTCCAGGTCTGGGTTCCCCAGCGAATGCCTTTTGTTCACTTGGTGGTTGTTGGTCCACTCCCGGACCTTGTGTTTCTGGGGCCCCGGAGATAATCTCTGGTTCTGGCCTCTTTTCTTCAGTTTGCTGCTCTTCTTGTTCCGCAGCTTCTACATCCAGGTCCTCCAAATCGACAGCCTCTTGCTCTTGCTTTGGGACTTCTGTCTCCACTTGTGTATCATCCCCTTGCATATTTCTGAACTCATCAGCTGCAAATATGTCAAACTCCTCTTCTGGAGGGGGACTGGATGGGATGTCTGCCTGTTCTATTTCCTTCTCCGGTTTTGGGGAACTAGAAGAAAGGATTTCCACTTCTTTTGGGAGGGAAGCCCTTGGCACTAGTTCTGCCTTGGGCTGTTTGATGTCCTTTCTCTTCCTCCAGGTGATCAGAGGTGGCCCTGCATCTGCTATTGCCGCTGCCTCCATAGGATCCACCCCCGTCGCCTTCGCCATTAAGGCTGCCAGCGATGGGGAGGAAGGAGGACGAATTTGTCCGGCCATTAGCGGGGGAGTGGCAAGGCTTGTGATCAACTGCTCCCTCATTTGTTGGGAGGCCACTACAGATTGCTTGATCTATTCCTGAATGGGTACTTTCTACACAAGGGGAGTTGTTTCTATCCCCTTTCCTTTATCTGCGCCTTGTGCAGAAGTCCCGGCCCCCGGAGTCAACTTTGGTGCCGGTGGTGGTGTCACTTTTGGTACCGGTCTGGAGGCTAGGCGCACACTCCTGGGGCACGCCTTCTTAAAATAGATGTGACTTCTCTCGACCACTTCCTGAGTGAATTCCTCAATCATGTGGTCCTTCTAGATAGCCCAATTCATTGCCGGCAGTGGCATCTTGTCAATCCCCTTTTCTTTGTATTGGGGATCTATGGTGGGGGCGTCGTTTGAGAAGCCCGCCGGGAACCTCTAGAGATTTAGCTCCTGCATCATTCCGACTGTTGTTCTATCATAATGCTAGCTACACATGTCCATGTCATCCTAGAAATCTACCCAGAAGTCTTCCATGTGTGCGTGGTTGGGCTCCGAAGCCTGGGGTAGTGTCGTTGCAATTCTACCATGCGGATCAAAAATTTTCCGCGCTAGATAAAATTTCTGTAAGTTATAACATTGTAGCTCATTATCTGCCTCCTTTGCGGTGGCCAGATTGCAGGTGTAGTTCCCACAGGAGATTGGGAATGAAACATTGGGGACCTTCTTGAGGGCCAAGAAGGCATGTAATTCCATCATCTACCGGCAATATTCCAGCAGCACGATCTTGTCCCTGCAATGCTTGGGCAACAAGTAGGGTTTCCTGGAGAAGTCGGCGACCCTAATGTATGTGTGCTGCTAGAACTAGATATAGTAGTGCCCATAACTACTAACCAATTTTATCGCCTCAGTAAACAGGCAGTATCCGGCATCCCGGGTGGGCGTGAGCAAATGGTAGTAAATGAAGGAGTCATTTACCCGGCAGTAGCTGGAGAAGCTGGCCTCCCATTAAATCTATGGGAAATGGTCCCATGGTGCTTTCTGTCCCCGGCCAATCCTGAGAATGCCATCTGTAAGCAGGCCATTAGAGTGGGGCCTCTGTTGGGCCAAAGCCCAGAAAACATAAGAAGTCATGTAGAACTTCTTCTTCTCGTTCAGCTGCAGGAACTGGGAGTCGACATGATTAGAGATTATTGTTGCCCAGTCGAAGAATTCTCCCTTAGTGGAGATGCCTAGGAGGAAATAGTACATCCATTTTTCAAATTCCTGGGCGGAGGGTTTCCCAAATACCCGGGCCAATGCTATCATCCCCATTTGGATGCTTTCCTTGAATTCAGAGCGGGAGATATCTATCTTCATTCTTTTTGGATCCCTCTTCGGGACCTTTACCCAGTTGGTGTTCATGTACACCTGCGCAGCATCCTCCAGTTGGTTGAATTGTTTCAAGGCCTCTGTCCTTGTGACCACCGAGGACCTATCAAATTGTGGGATACCCAGGCCCGCTTGGAAATTAACTGGGTCAAGGGACACCAGTGGAGTGGGGAATCCCGTAGGTTCTATAGCTACTAGCATGACGGCCCAGACAGAAGAGTTATAGTTGGCCGCCAGAGTGAGAACAAGCTCTAGAGACTGCACGGAGCATGGGAAGCAAGCTGCCCGGAGAATTTTGGAACCTCCGATGTTGGTTGCAATTTTGTCTCCAGCTTGTCGCTGGATATGCATTATCTTTACTAGGGCCTGCATTTCTGCCTAAGTCCCGACACTGGGGTCGGTCATCAATTTTACCTGGGACTCAATCTTTGAGCCCACAATCTCCTCACCCTACATAAAATTTATGGTGAGGGGCAGCTTTGCCAGGGCCTTCTCTATTTTTGACTTTGTCGCTGCCCTGGTCTCGGTTGTGGATGGCAACTCCAGACTTTCGGGAGGAGATGATGCGGATGCTTCAGACATGGTTGTAAAATGAAATCCAGACCTACGAGACAAAGCGACTGTCAGAACATATTTATCAAAATAAAACAATAACTTCGGGGTCCGGAGTTCTTACCATCGCGCCGCTTACTTTTCTTGAAAAGTTAGTTTTACGCATAAGTATCCGAAAAGAAAAACACATGGTATTTTTCATTATATCTCCAGGTCTGGGAAATTTTATCACACTTGGCGAATTCATGGGATGAATGGTGGAAAGAGGTCCGAGGCTCGGGGATATAACCATTAGCAAGGAAGAATGTGGAAGTAGGTCCACGTGGATGCCACGTGCGCTAGCATTGAATGGATGTGATGGCACTGGAGGTGGAGCCAACTGTTTGAACGCGAGAAAAGGGAAAGCCACTTGGCTAGAATTAATTATGCGCATGGGAAATAAATGAGGCTCTGACAGCCTTGATGGAGGAGAGAGAAAACTGCCTGTTTGAAACCGGCCAAGAGCCGAGTTTCAAACAGGTGGTTTTCTGCCTCAAAGCAAGCTTGGAAGTGAAAAACCAATAGCAAGAGTGACTCGACCAGTTTGTTGAGCCACCTAGATGGATATACAGAGATCTGAGGGGTATATACATGTAACGGAGGAGATATATAAGGGTTACCTATAGAAATATACATATATACAACTTTATACACACGGAAAGACTCCCGCGGGAAAAACCAGACAAAGCTGAAACAAGAATATATAGCTGCTTACATTATGTTCATGCTATCTACAAGATATTTATAGACTATTTACATACTATCTACATCTGCACAGAAGGTGGACAACCTTCTGGCAGAGCCGAGCCACCAGCATGCGGCAAAACCAGAAGACCAACGAAACAACAGAGAAACAAAGCAAACGAAAACAAAAATAGGCAAACCCAAAGAAAATAAGAAAATGAAAGCAAAGCGAAGAGGAGGGAAGCAGAGAAACCAACCTAAAAATGCAGAAGGCAGAGGAAGGGAAAGATTACCAGGAGAACTCTGTAACAAATTCGAATCGTCAAGCCATCGAGATCACCACCACGGAGCACTAGCGTATGTCTGAGAACAGTAGAAGGTGTTAAGCTTTGATTATCACAAATTTCTCTGTAACTGTTCCGCTAATCGCTTTGAAAATCACTCTATTTCTCTCTAAGTGCTCGAAGATTTTAATTGCGGTAAGTGTGAAAATGACAGGCGAGTCTATTTATACCCGCGGTAAAAGTAATCCTCCTCATTTCAGAGATTTTAGGTTAGGCAAAACATCCAGACTCCGGGCCCGGGGATTCCTTACGATGATATTCCTAAGACTTAGGAACATCATCGCAAAGAATCCCAAAGTCCAGAATCCAGCTTCCAACCAAAAGGCAACCTCCGAGATCCGGGATCCCGAAGGGGAAAAACAAACCCAGAGAACAACACACACCGGGGAAGAAAACCCCAGAGAAAGAAAGAAAAAAGGGAAAAGAAAGACAAGGCAAAGCCGCAGCAAAAAGCAAAGCAAAAGAAAAAGGGGGGACCCAACATTTTGCACACAAAATGTAGGGACGGGGATGCAGGGCATAACAGTACACATGCACATAATTTCATTTCAGGGTTAGTGATTGTATTGAGTTTCAACCCTCTGTTGTCCCATACTATTCTAGTTAGATTTTCAATTTTGGGGTGTGAAGGATGCTTTAGGGATTTTTCCTTCTCGGTGATGGGATAACTGGTCACTATATGAATCACATATTTTGTGATCAGTTTGGGTTCATCTAGCCACATTTTCCAATCATGTACTTAGCTGAGTACTATCTATGTCCACTTGGTTTTGAACTCTTTTAGGAATAGTAGGGAATTGGTTAACCCTTTCACTTTTAAGTGCTTATACTCATCTTGTAGGTTTCCATCCTTACATAGCTTCTGGTAAGCTTCCTGAATCTCAAGTTCTTCAATCTCTATAACCTTGAAGTGAATATATGCACAAATATCTTCAACCGGCAAAACCCTATGAGGAATACTTGAAAATGCTCCCTTATTGTTGTGTGTGAAGAAACCTCAGGAAAGATCTTGTAGTTTGGTTCTTCGCATGTTGAGTTCTTTATCAAGGCTATCTTTTTGTCCTTTTTTTTCTTGAACTTCATGACCCATGATGTGGTTTCCATTGTTCAAAAAATTAGGGCTTCTCTGTAAATAAATAGTTAGCTCAGTGAGTCTAGATACTCACTTGATATTTTTTGTGGATGCTTAGAAGCAATCGGAGTGTCTTTGAATCTATTGTTGGTAGCTTTGCAATCGTGTCTCTTCTTAGTCACTCTTTTTCACTCTACTCTTTCTCTTTATCACTGGCTGAGTGAAATGAGACTTTGTCAAACCTTTTATAGACAATGTGCCCTAAGTGATTCATTGAATGATTTTCCTACTTCTTGGTTGAAAAAACATAGATGCTCGATTAACACACCAAAGACTTTAGCTTAGTGACTATATAATACTTGGTACATGGTGTCAACTCAATTTTCTCCCATATTTTTACCGATGATACTCGGTGTATACTATCAACTTGGTTGTCTTTCATATATTTACCGACGTGCAGTTTATGCTTGGTTCATATCAATCGACTAGACTAGATTCACACAATAATAACAAGTAATACTATAGTGCATATTCATTCATCCTAGTTTGGCATATTATCAATGAATGTTAGAAATGATGTAAAATATAGCTTTGTAGAGTGTCATTCCATACTTACTTGTATTTCTTAGGTGGGGGTGGTGGAATCACCTAATCCATTAGATGAGGTGTCACCAACTGCAGTGCTTGGTCCAGCATTATCAATGTTTGAAGCTCTTCTCCACATTTTATTTCTCATTCTCCTGATGTCTTCAATAGTATTTCCATTTGCAAAAGTGCTTGACTCTGTCACTCGATCTTTGTAGTCCTTTCTTAAGTGACCAGCCTTATGACAGTGTAAGCATGCCCTTCCACGTTAGTTTAGCTTCTAGATCTTCTTATCCATTTCCTCATACAATTAGCAATTATATGTCCATATCTACCACATGATGTGCAATTTACCCAAGTGTTGTAATCCCAAACATATGAGTTACCGAATCTTCTCAGTTTATAACCATGTTCTTTCTCTTTAGGTTTCCATACTTTCTTTTGATTTTTTTTTTTCATTCATGAGATGTGTGGCCATGCATTTTGCAAGTAGGACAATATTTTTCCATGTAGGATTCCTTCTTTGGTTTGTTCACCTTAGATCTACATTCATGTGCTTTATATCCATGCTTGTTACAGTTATAACAATTACCTATGAATGTAGAAGTAGATTTAGGAATACCTTTAGCCTTGCTCTTGTAAACATTTGATGTGTGGCCTGGCTTTCCACAGTGATTACATGAACACTTCTTTTCTCTTGGATTTGTGTAGACATCTCTTTGATCAGCTTGGTTTGATGATTATCCATGGTTGGTATACCCTAAATCGGTAGTATTTTTGAGTCTCCTTTGTCCATTCAAAAAATCATCCATTATTTTTGTATTGTCTTCAGCTTTCTTGATCATATCATTATGATGTTGTTGAATCTTTACTTCATGCTTCACTTTCTTATTTTCTTCTTTTAGTTCACCAATAACTTCCAATTTTCCATTAAGTTCTATGTTCACTCGGTTGGCCTCATGACTTATAAGAACTATTTGATTGGTGATCTCAATGTGATGTTTAATAAGTCTCGGTATCTCAGATTCTTTCTCTTGCAGCTTTTCAATAATCTTTCTCCTATCATCAATAGCTAAAGTTCTTTCTTGTTCATCTTGTCTTTCATTATTCATAACATCAATCATTCTTACCATTTGTGTCTCTTGACCGATCTACAGTACCTTCACTTATTCAATCAGATTTTGATTGATTTCATTTAGACTTGCAATGCTTCCTTCAAATGTGTCAGATGTATTACTAGATCCAGACCCTGATGAATCAAATAAATTAGGTTTCTCTTCTTCATGATAGTCAGTTTCATTGTAGTGAGATTCCATGACTTTTCTTTTAGCCAATACCTCTTTCATCTTGTTCATTTGTTCTTTGTATTGCTCAAAGAAAATTTGTATCTACAACTTCTGATTCTCAATATTCTTATCAAGCTTATACCTTTCCATTGTATGATATTTTCTCTGAAGTGATTAAAATTTTCCAAATAAGAGATCTAGCTCTGATACCAATTTTTGGAATAATGGAAGGATGTGTATTGAGAGGGGAGGGGTGAATAAGTACCCTTAAAAAATTTTACACTTTAAACCTTAGTAATCATTGCTTGCATTACCGACCATTGATGCTTTTCTACTTCATGCATGTAATATCATAACATAAATGTAAGTGCATGTAAACAAGCATAGAAACATTCATGAAACTCATATACTCATGACACAAGAATTGATAATGCAGAAAACCCCTGTTAGAAGGTAAAAATTACGGTGGGGATGAAACCCACAAAGATTCACTATCTGCAGAATGGAAGGTGTTGGTTAAGGCTACAAGTTGTGATCACTTTTGATGATCTTACCCTGTTAGGAGTAACATGTCAAAAATTTCATGTCTACTCGGTTAAGAGATTTTAAAAACACAATGTATGTGTGCACTCTGTTAAGAGATTTACATAAAGACTGTTAAGTCCACCTTCTTGAAGGATTTCTTCTGTTTTCTACAATTGTTAGAGAGTAGACAAAAATCTAGATGACCAGATTACTTGCAATCTTGAATTGCTGATTACAGGTCCATTAAGTTAACAAATACAATATCACCTTATTGTGATGGATAATACCTTTGTTCTTCTTGGTAGCCTTATATGTAGTTCTTGATAAACTAAATTCTTGTTTTTTTGTCCTTGTGCATGAAAACCTCTGTCTAATCCTTATATTTCCTCTACGAATAAAATCATCATGTTCTAATTGATTACTACATCTATTTATATAGGATTATGACCAAATTAGGTTTCACTCTTTTCTTGATAACTCTAATGATCTAAGGTTTACAACTTGACCTTGATCTCCTAGTTTGCATGAAAACAACCAGTTAAACTAACTAAATCCATCAAATATGCTTTACTTGATCCGCAAGAAATAGTTTTCCAGCTAAGCATAAAGCTAATTTAAATACTAAAGTGCTTTAGTTGATGTGTAGCTCATATCCACTTTTCACGGGAATAAAACTATCTCTTGGTAGACTAGTGCTCGGTATACTCGGTAGGCTATGCTCGGTGATGTCTCTGTAATCGTTCTGCTTATTTTACTCTATAGACATTTTGTGCTTGGTTTAAACTATGATTTGTTGTGCTTGGTTTACACTCTAAACTATCTTCCTTGGGTTATACTATAAACTGTCTATCAGTGTACATTGTGACCGAGGGTCCAAAACCGTTTCCTTGTATACTAATGACAACTTCTGATCCTTTAAGGATGACAAGGATCTAATTACGCATGGTTCTTTAAATAGGTTTTCACCATGGTACTTATCCATTGCACCACCAAAGTGGTTTTCTCAAATGGATGATTTTATCTCTCTTTCTCTTTATACTTTTTTATTTTTTATTTTCTTTTGCTTTTTTTTTAATTGTTTTGATTGTATGATTCTTATATTATTTTTGGACTTTTGTTGCTTTTCTAATTTTTTTTGGATTTTGTTGCTGACTTTGTGTTGTACAAAGGACTATGAGAAAACTATGCATAGAAGCACTTCAGATGTATAATATTAACAAGACTAGGGATGGGAACGCCCTCGAGTGTTGCAATCTAATGAGCTCTAGACCCAAATTTAGATGTAACCACAAAAGGACCCAACCAGTTAGACTTAAACTTTCCCTTCTTTTCATGGTTCTGGAGATTATTCATATTGTGTTGTAGAACAAGATCACCTACTTCAAACTCATGAGGTTTGATCTTCTTGTTGAACTATAAGCGTAGGCAATTCTGATACACGCAGAGATGGTGGAGGGAATTAAGGTGTCTTTCATCGAGGATTTTAAGCTCTTGCAAGATATAAACTCAAGATTCTTGTTCAAACATCAAGTTCTTCAGGGAGATTTTGAGGGAAGAGAGCTCAATTTTGATGGGGAGAATAGCCTCAGTACCATAAATGAGGGTGAACAAAGTGGCTCTGGTGGGGGTATTGATGGAGGTGCAATAGGCCTAGAGGGAAAGATTTAGGTGAAGGTATCAATCATAGCTAGCCTCATTAATTGTCTTTTAGAGGATTTTCAAGATGGTTTTGTTGGTAGCCTCTGTTTGACCATTGCCTTGTGGAAAGTATTTGGAAGATAAGTGTTGGTTAATGCCAAACTTCTTACAGAGTTCTGTGACATCCTTATTCTTAAATGGGGTCCCATTATCGGTGATAATGTCCTGGGGATTACCATAACGATAGATAAGATAGTTCAAAATAAACTTTGAGATCTATTTTCTAGTTGTATAAGACTAGGGATGACCTTGACCCATTTTGTGAAGTACACTATGGTAGCAAGGATGTATTTGTGGTCGTTGGAAGAATTTAGAAATATTTGGCCAACTATCTCAAGTCCCCAAAAGGAAAAAGGTCAAGGTGTGATGGTAGGTTGGAGGGATTGGGAGGGAGCGTATATTAGATCACTGTTCTATTGACAAGGCACAAATTTCTTTACATAATTTAGGCATATTTCTCCATGGTACACCAATAGTATCCAGTGCGTAGACATTTCTTGGCCAAAGTGAGCCCACTAGAATGGGCCCCACAAATCCCTTGATGTACCTCCTTTAACAAAATTTGTTCTTCATTTGAATTCAGGAACCTCATAAGAGTTCCATCAAATTATTTGCAAAATAGGGTATCACCAAGGATTGTGTAGCACGAGGTTTTGCGAATGAAGTTTTTATGTTGATTTGGGGTGAGGGTAAGCGATATGATATTATCTTTCTAGTAGGAATAAATTTCACGGTACCAAGGGGAATTAGGATCAGCAATTTCACATACCATCGCAACCTTCAGTTGGTCATGGGAAGGGACCATAAGATTCTCAATGAGAAACTTGCACTATGAACTATGTTCAGGGATGGATATCAAGAATCCAATTGTTGCCATTGCATCTGCTTCTTTGTGCTTGGAATTTTCTTGAAGACAATTTCTACAAATTGTTGTTTCAAATCTTCAACCATGTGGCGATAGGGAAATAATTTATCGTCCTTTATTTGATATTCGTCCAAAAATTGATTTATAACTAACTAAGAATCACCAAGAACATATAAACTAGGGATTTTCCACTAGCAGTCTTGGCAAAGTCCGATCACCAATGCTTCATATTTTGCAATATTGTTTGTGCATGGAAATTTTAGTTTATAGGACTTAGGGATTAGATCCCCTTGAGGTGTGACAAATAGAACACCTGCCCCCAAACCTTTATGTGTAAAGGATCCATCAAAGTAAAGCTTCCATGGGATACTTGGGGTTATATTGATAAAAAATTCATCTAGAAAATCTGTAATGATTGGATGGTCCCCTTGAATAGGTGCTTCATCCAACTGGTCTAAAATTTACTGTCCCTTAATAGCTTTGTGATCCACATAAGAAATATCAAATTCACTAAGAATCATAACCCACTTTGCAGTGTGCCCTTTGAGCACATCTTAAGACAACCAATATTTAAGTGGATCTATCTTAGAAACTAGTTGTATCTTATGGTTAAACATGTAATGGCATAAATTTTTGTATACAGAAGAAAATGACCAAACAAGTCTTCTCAATGGGTGAGTATTTTAGTTTGTAACCCACTAGTGTTCTATTGAGATAATAGATCACTTTTTCTTTCCCATTGTCATCTAATTGTGCTAAAAGAGCACCCAATGTGACTTTAGTAGCTGATATATACAAAATGAGAGGCTGACCTAAGAAAGGTGGCACCAATACTAGAGGGTTAGCTAGACATCCTTTTAAGTGATCAAATTTTATTTGACATAACCAATCCCATTGGAACTTTATATTTTTGCGTAACAAATGAGAAAATGGATGTACTTTATTTGTTAACTATTACATGAACCTTCTGATGGACTGGAGTTTTCCTTGCTGACTATGTAGTTATTTTAGTGTTCTAGAGGTGGCATATCTAGAATAGCTTTCACATTCTTTGGATCCACTTCAATGTCTTTGCAGGAGACAATGTAGCCCAATAACTTGCCAGATTAGACTCCAAAGACACACTTTTTAGTATTAAGATGAAGCTTATATTTCTCCAATCATTCAAAGATTTTTGTGAGAATGGGGATGTGTGCTTCTCATGTCTTGGATTTTTCTAGGAGGCCATCTACGTAATCTTCCATAATAACATGCAAGATATCATGAAAGGTTATGGTCATTGCGCATTGATATGTTGCACTTGCATTTTTTAGACCAAAGGGCATGACCTGATAATAGAATGTACCCCACAGAGTGGTGAATGTAGTCTTGTGTTGATCTTTGGGTGCAATCCTAATTTTATTATATCCATAAAAGTCATCCATGAGGGATAACATCTCGTGTCCAAAATTCAAATCCACTATGATGTCAATATTGGGTAGTGGAAAATCATCCTTAGAACATGCTAAATTCAAGTCTCTAAAGTCATTATAGATACGAATGCCCCTAGAAGGTTTACCTACTAGTACAATATTAGAGACCCACTTAGGATAATCAATCAATCTGATGATATTTGTGTCAAGCATTTTCTGTAACTCAGCTTTGACTACTAGAGCTACTTTTGGATGCATCTTATGTAACTTATGCTTGACAGGCTTCACCTTTGGATCAAGCGAAAGGTTGTATAAAACTAAATATGTATCTAACCCAAGCATTTATTTGTAATTCCAGGCAAATTTGACTTGTTGTTTCTTGAGGAATTTGGTCATAGATTTATATTCTTGATCATTAAGCGATGTAGCGATATATGTCACCTTTGGATCTTCTTCTATGTCGAGGTTGATTGTTATTATGTCTTCTATCTGGATGGAAGATTTTTTTTACTGTAATGATATGAATGGAAAGTCAACTTATCCCTTCTCTAGTTCCTCATAAAGGTTTTCACTAGAGGAAACTTCCTTTATTTTTCCTTTTTTGTCATCCAAAGGTGCCTGCGAGAGGTCTTCACTAGGGGATGTTTTATCTGCTTTTTTTATTTTTATTTTCATTTTCCTTTTTGTGAATAAGAGTGTTGACCTCGCTAACAAAGTAAGATTTTTAATTTTAGTGGACCTAATTCTTGTATTCTCAAATATTCTTAAGTCCAAAGAGGGCTAATAATGCCTCATCTGAATTGCATATGTTTAAGGATGGTAGTGAATCTTGCTAATCCCAATCAATTAGCTCAGGGTTTTTGAGGGGAAGGCTAGGAGATAAAAGATCGGCTTCGGTGATGGTAAGGACAAGGTAAAATTAATCAAGGTAATCCTTAATGTATTGGAAGGGTACTTCAAAGAACTCCTCTTCAATTTCTAAATCAGATTCAACTAAAAAATAGTCTTTAGCAAAGTTAGTCTTAGATTCTAAGGAGCTTGATCCTTTACCTCACGGATAACCTTTTGTTGTAATGAGTGTTCTTCTTCCTATTTATTTTTCTCTGAGACCTGTACCATAATATCCCATGCTTTCAAAAATGGGAGCAGCTTTGATATATTTTTCCTTAGGGAAGGTTATTAGTTTTTCTTCTTCCTATTTGTAAAGACAATATAGGACATTGGATTCCATGTGTTCATCAGATAAGGATCCCCAATGTTCAAAAGTAGTCTTTTTACATTTCATGATATCTTTGTTTCCTAAAGGAGTCAGCTGTGATGGTTTTCCATTGGACTTTGGGGATAGGGGGATTTTCCAATACACATAACACTTTCAAACTTATATTCCCCCAGGCCTTGATCTATGAACATTGTTTTCTTCTCGGGCTTAGAGGTCTAGTCTTCAATGGATTTCTCTTTTCCTTTGGATTGGTCTAGAGAATTTTTAGATGTTCCTTTAGTACTCTTTGATGGGATAAGATTCTCCTTTTCAATAGGTCAAGAGAACTCATTCAGAGGACAATAATTTGATTATCTTGCTTCCAATCTTTTTCAATATTGGAAGGGCTCAGGATCTCCAGGAATAGTGATTTCTTTTCCATGGTGTGGGAACTTCAAACATTGATGGTATGTAGAAGGTACACCTTTAATAGCATGTATCCATGGTCAGCCCAATAAGATGTTATATGGATGATCTATATCAAGCACATGAAAAATTGTTTCAATCAGAGTTGGGCCCACTTGTAAAGGGAGTGTTATCAAACCTTTTCTCTCCCTCTCTCTATCATCATAGCCTTTTAATGTGATTCTTTTATTTACATCAAGAAGGTCTTCAGAAAGACCAATATTTTTTATCATTTTTAATGTACACAAATTGAGGCCAGATCCACCATCTATAAGGACTCGTTTGATTTTAGTAGAGTGTATTTTGGCTTCAATATGAAGAGATTTATTATGATTGATGTCTGGGCCTCAGAAATTTTTATCAGTGAATACCAAATTCTCTTGTGCAACTAAATTTCTGATCATAGCTTGGAATTGGGATGTGTTAATGTTTTTCAGGGACACGAGACTCATTAAGGGAATTTTCAAGGACTTCTTTATGGATGGGGGATGTTTGAAGAAGCTCAAGGATAGATATCTGTAGAGGTATCTTTACTAACTGGGCCAATGAATCATAGGGTGAAGTAGGTCGTGTAGCTATGGATGGTGCAGGTGGTGGATTTGTAGAAGTTGATGGATTATTAGCAGCCTGAATAGTGACTCTTGGTCTTCAGGTAGTAGCATTGCAACTGGCACCTTTAAGTGTAAGGGTGTTCACGGGATTCTCAAATTCTTCAATACATCCACAAAGAGTATAAAAACTAAAAATATCATTTTCCTCTAAACTTCCACATGTGGCATCATTGCCTATGATCGTGTTCATGGAATAGTCATAAGGAATGGTGTTGGATGCATTGTTTTGATTTTTTTTAGGAAATGGTTCATTGTAGACTTTCAACTTGGCATTTGATGATGATGGGTTTTGTCCTTCAACCTCAATTTTTCCATCATCTATGAGGTATTGAAATAAGTGTCTCAATTTCATGCACTTCTTGGTGTCGTGTCCCTTGATGCAATGATAATCACAGTATTCGTTATCTTTATACCAAGCAAGCTTGGGTTGATTTTCATCAAATGGTCGAGTGTTAGGATATACCATCATGCCTTGATCAACTAATCGTCAAAAGACCACATCCAACGGTTATGCAAGAGAAGTGAATTTTCTGCGTTGTCTGGTATTATTATTATTATTGTTGTTACCATTGTTGTTTTTTTTTATTGTTGTGAGTGTTGGTGCTCAAATCGACAGATTGGACTCCTAACAGACTTTGTTTATCCAATGAAGATAAATACGATCGATTTGCCAATGAACGAGGATTCGACAACCTCCTACAATTCTAATTTCCATAGAACCAAGGCTGGTGGGCCTACACTTTAAAATTTATCTTCAAAGTCTTCTTAGAAATTTCCTACAATGGATAACTAATAACTTCAACTCCTACTTCTCAATATGTTAATAAGATCACAAAACTGAAAACATATGTGTTAATGAAATGTAATGTATTTAATATTGCTTGATATGATTGAAATATGAACTGAATTAGATGAAATAAAAGAGTAATTCAAAAACTTGAAACAATGAAACCCAATACCGAATTCAAATAATGAGAAAGACCAGTGCTTTATTCCAATAATGGGAAAACAGAGTTGATATATCTTCAATCCTATGTTCAACTTCAGAGACAACTTTGAAACAAAAATTGTCACCTTAAAGGCGAAATGAAATGCACATATACAATAAGTTTTAAAATATTTCAACTAGATTTTATTCTTCAGATGACAGACCAATTGATTTAAGGCTTTTAATCAATAGGTTTTTTAACCATGAGAAAATGAAGAAGAAACAATTGAATATATGAAGTATAAAACTTAAACTGAAATATATGCAACTTCAAAACTATCACTTTAAAGAATGTCGTATTGATTTATCTGAAGGACTTGATTGTAAAGAAAATAATGAAAATGACTATTGCACAATAGAAGAAAAATATAGACTTATCTCTGCTTGTTAAGAAGGCATATTTGATCTTTGCATATCGAACTATCTTTCATTTCATCACATCCATAATTTTGACATATCAATCATCATGTCTTGTTCCAATATTCAATGTTATTATTCTATCATTGTTTGCAGATTTACAAATGAATATAAATATAAAAATGAAAGGGTGCATTGGATCATCACACCTTTTCGCTATAAACTAACCTAGAACTAACTATCCTATTAATTATATTGATTTTAGATACAAATTTCTTCTCTTTAATAATTACAACTACCAACCATTCGGTTGGAAAACCTTCTTAATTGTCTAGTTTATTTAAAGACCCTCTCTAGTTGCACTCAGAATCCTCCTTGATATGTTTTAAAAATGATGGATTTGGTAAAGAATTTGAATGGTGCATAATCACTAAATGACATCTTCAGCAATAGCTATGGTGTTTCCTTTCTCTCAACTGTTTCTACGCAAACATATGCTCCCATATGCATGGTATTAATAGAACATTGTGTTTCCTTTTTAATAGTAGCATCAAAACCAACTTTTTTATCCATAAGCAAGATATCATTGCTGATATTATTGTTATTACTGCGTAGATTTTGATGAAATACAAGACTGTTTCTATCCATGAGACTGGTATCGACTTTAGAGGAAGTCCCCAATCTTATTGTTGCTGTGACTGTTTGTCACCATCCTACGTGTTTGCTTAATGAGGATGTTGACTAGTTTGAGGATGGAAGCGTGGTGTTTGTTGTTGAATATTCATGCTATTTGGAGACGTGGTGCTTGTTCTGCTATCATTTCTACACCCTTTGTTGACAATTCCATGCTTGCTTCTAGAGGTTCTCAACTTTCTTGTACACGGCATGGCATTTACTGATGCAAGTGGTGACCAACATGTTGTGGCAGATGTCAATTGCATTTTTTTGTTGACACACTGGAAGAAAATACCTCCCACCAGCCGCTTTGAATGCAGTTACCAATGTTGGGTATAAACCTTGGGGGCTGGTTGTTATCTATATTAACTCTTGCTACTTGCATCGACCCAACCTTTTGTTGTTTGAGGTGTCAACTTGCCCACAAATGGAGACATGGCATGGCGTTACTGATTTTATCGATGAAGGAGGGTGGCAGCCATCATTTCAAAATGTCAAACCATACTATTTGTAACACTGACTTGTTATCTACAGACCATATTGACTCAACATTTAGGAATCCCGCTTGACCGAATATCATCCTGGCCACCTTTTAACAATAATAAGCAATAACCATGTTATTATTTGCTGATGTAATAATAATGATTTAGATTATAATTTTTTAAACCATCTATAATAGTAATAGTTAATAAATAATCATAATGCATTTGAAATTAACATAATCAATAATAATATAATCTTTTATTTATATTT
>MU226403.1:1611880-1625423 GCA_018584345.1 Thuja plicata | reverse complement strand
GGGAGAGAGAGAGAGAGAGAGAGAGAGAGAGAGAGAGAGAGAGAGAGAGAGAGAGAGAGAGAGAGAGTTTCTCCCTTTTGTGTGAAAACCCTATTTAGTGTTTAAACAAACAAAATATTATTAAAATAGTGTATTTGAAATTCAAATTTGAGTGGGAGGTTTTCTTTTTGTCGGAATTCATTTTTCCCTACATTTTTATTGAATGTGACATTTTTATTTTGTTAATTGTTTTAAAATGAATTTTAGTGTAATATATATATATAGGTTTAAATAATAAAGTTAAATTAGAAGGGGCAAATTATTTAGTGTTTATTTTATTGGAAGTTTTGGATAATGTAATGAATTAATTATATAGGGTTATATAGGATAAATCGTTAAATCAATTAATTGACAAAAATATTGAATAATCTTAATAGGGTTGGAAATAATATTTAATTATTACATCCAATTGAATATTAAGTGGTAATTTAAGTACCAATTTAGTTGGATTGATTAAAATATTAGAGTGGTAATTAAATTGAAGACCCTAGGTATTACAAAAAGACGTATCCTTCAATTGTTGAGAGATTGTTTTGTAAACACCCAATCTTAGTAATTAGTGGAATAAGATAGGAATAATTATAGGGTCACATTATAATGTTACTTTTATGTGGCCAGTATAACGGTCTTTGTAAAAGTAGAATTATATATAAATGTTAATTGGTGCAATATTGATAAAAAAAGTATGGAAATTGGTACTATTTAAAGATTGAGATAATGCAATTAATTAGGAAGGGATTCAAAAGTATTTCATTTAAACTAATATTAAGCTTATATGTTAATTTTTGAAAAGGGTGAAACCAATATAGATGGGTGACATAAATAAGTAGAATAGCATCGTAATGGAGTTCGAACCTTAGGAATTATATAATCACATCTCTAAAGGATGAAAATGGGAGTGTTCTAGTATGAAAGTTTTAGACTATTAATTAATTGTACATGAATCTTAACTAATTATATTTAAATATTTGAACCTACCTAAGGGTAGGTACCTTAGTTTTCTCCTAGAGGGTAACCTGTGAGGGACTTTGACAAGTAATAACCTTGTCATGATTCCCCTCATCGTAAACTCTTGTCACCTACTAGTATTTGAAAACTAATAACCTATCCACGGTTCCCATTTAATTCCTTGATGTAGAAACATTAGTTATGACATAGTCAACTCTTGGGCATTTGTAAACTGAATAACCTAGTTATAACTTAGTCTTTTAAAAAAAATTATGTTCTTTATTATTAATTTTTGGGCATGATAGGTTTCCACTGATTACTAAAAGAAGAATTTGAAAAAGGACCACTAAAAGTCAAGGGGTCTTGTGGCATACCTTTTCTTGGAGCCCATGGTTGCCTTTGAGCAATGTAAAAGACCTAATTATCATCTCCTTCTACTAGGTTGAACTCAGTAGGTATGTTCTTAGCCTCAAGAATAGCCACCATTTTGCATCTGCAATCTTTCCTCTTTTGTCTGCAGTGAGGGAAATATCCAGCAAGCATTGCCTTTGTTTCTTTATGCTTATTT
This sequence comes from Thuja plicata, assembly GCA_018584345.1. Classification (NCBI taxonomy): domain Eukaryota; kingdom Viridiplantae; phylum Streptophyta; class Pinopsida; order Cupressales; family Cupressaceae; genus Thuja; species Thuja plicata. Next base: position 1,623,868 of record MU226403.1, on the reverse strand, counting down.
TTGGCCTGCATGGTGTCCAGTTATGTGGTCATGTTGTTGATAATTTCTTGTTTTAAGTCAAATAGTAGGTGAGTGATTTTTGTCCTTGAGACTCCATTTCTAGTTGATTTGTCTATAGCAGATTGATAGCCTCTTCCTTTTTTAACAGTTTCTCTTGAGTAGTTAAGACATATTTTCTTGATTTCATCCCAAGTTGATTGGGTGATATCTCCTCCTACCATTAATTCTAGTGCTTCAGTGCAACCTGTTGATGTTCTTGATTGTTAATTTTTGGGCATGAAAGGTTGCCACTGATTACTAAAAGAAGAATTTGAAAATGGACCACTAAAAGTCAAGGGGTCTTGTGGCATACCTTTTCTTAGATTCCATGGTCACCTTTGAGAAATGTAAAAGACCTGATCATCATCTCCTTCTACTAGGTTGAACTCAGTAGGTATGTGCTTAGCCTCAAGAATAGCCACCATTTTGTATCTGCAATCTTTCTTCTTTTGTCTGTAGTGAGGGAAACATTCAGCAAGCATTGCCTCTATTTATTTATGCTTATTTTTGGCTTGTATGGTGTCTAGTTATGTGTCCATGTTTTTGATAATGTCTTGTTTAAATTCATATAGTAGGTGAGTGATTTCTGTCCTTGAGACTCCATTGCTAGTTGATTTATCTATAGAAGATTGATAGCCTCTTAAATTATTATTTTTAACAATTTCTCTTGAGTAGTTAAGACATATTTTCTTGATTTCATCCCAAGTTGATTGGGTGATATCTCCTCCTACCATTAAGTCTAATACTTTAGTGCAACCTGTTGGAAACTACAATTGAAAAAATTGTTATATTGTCATTGATGTCAAGTTTTAACTAGTAAGACAATTTCTATCTTGTAAAGTGTCATATCTGTTAGTAATAATTGAGAGGGGGGGTGAATCAATGGCCTCAAAATTTAATCCTTAAATCAACCCTCAAAACTTAGTACCACAAAATTATACCTCTAGTTATCCTTAGTCCTTTAAGATGAATGCCTCCAAATACTTATATCAAATTACTAATTGTCGTAATGCTTTGTAAAACCTTCTACTATATGTTTACCGATAAGCAGTTTGTTCATTTACCGAAATGCAGTAAATAACTAGTGTATACCGAACAATCCAGATTTACTTATGTGAAATTCAAAACAATAAAGTAATGACTCATAAACACATGACACATGGATTTTTAACGTGGAAACCATGTTAAGGGAAAAACCACTAGGACAGGTACCCCACATTTTCACTCTTCTAAAGTGAGCTTAGTTAAGAGCCAACCTTGTTAAAGGTTACAAACACACTATTAGGTGTGACCTTGTTAGAGGATTTAAAAGAATAGTTTGTCACTTAGTATCTGGAATCTAATGCTACCATCCTTGATCAAATACTCACTTGGCCTGTCAATAGGTATTGGGCATATCCAATGCTACTTTTTATGATCAAATGTTTTGATACTCCTTGTGATGTATCTCAATTAGAAAAGACTTTTAAGTCCTGCGTCAGTTAAGAGACTTGATGCTTCAATGGTTAAAATGAAACAGTAAAGTGATCTGTTCACATATACAACTAGAATTGCAGATTTTTAGATCTATTATAAGTGCATTACCTCTATGATCAATGTAATCAATTCAATACATTTGCTCCACACTGTTATGCTCTATGATGTTGTATCACCATTCATCAGTGTCTGCAAAATTTAGCTCTTTCCTCAGCTTGTATGATCAGGTCTGAATGAAGACTTTCTTCTCCTTCAGAATCTCTTTAGCATCTATTCTCTTGTCACTCCCCTAATTCATATTGAATTATCTTGTCTCTTATATAGACATTATTTCACTGTTTCATGACTTTCTTGATCTTGGCATGATCCACAATTCTCTCCAATTAGATTTAAAGAAAAACTCTAGTTTTATCTCTTAGAGATCTTCTTGCAAACTGGATAAAGCAACTTTAAATCCTTTACTTATCTCCGACATTAGCTTTTCGATTAAAAAAATGATAAGTACTAGTTAAGTCTATATTTAGCTCTTGACAGCTAAGCATTTTGTCATTTCTGAACTCTCTAATTTGTTGGTCAATACTTCAGTTAGTCGTCGGTGACAACTAATTGTTACGTTAGTGTGACTTCATTTGTCTTTGGGATCTCCATTCGTTGGGAAACACTGTAATTATGTCTGTCATTTTACACTATTCTTTTCTTTTTGGGAAAAACTATGACTTTTCTCATCGGTAATGTTGTGCATTTTCTCATCGGGTAACACTGTGAATTTTCTCTCGTTGATTTACTCTGACCATCGATGTGCACTCTGTCAGTGTATATAGTCCCTTTGTGAATACTTAACTTTTATGCATTACTGATAGCATAGCCTTTGATTCATTGGTTCTTTGAATTCTTTAGCAGTATGTCCATGACCATACAGATTATATCAAGTTGAAATCAATGACAATAAAATATATTAACTAATTTAATGCCTTGCAAGATCGTCAACTTAACATCTTCAAACATTCAATCAGTTATAGTTCATCAATATCAATTTATTGATGAAGAAGATTTGAAAAGAAGAGATAACAAGAAGACCTAGTGAAATGGTTTGGTTATGTGGAACTACAATGGGTACTTGATGAGATCAAACCTTGACAAGGTAATATATTGTTTATCTTAGGTCTAAGTGAAGTTTGGATGACTACAACATTAGTCTTGACCGAGTAACAAAGTAGAAGATTAAGGAACTTAAGTTTGTGTCAAGTGATGCGAGTGTCGACTGAGAGCCAGTATGTGCCAAGAAAATTTAATGTCGACCGAGCATCAGTATTTTTTGAGTGTCAGTAAATTACCAATTTATCTAGTGATGACCAAGTGGAAGAACACAGTAATGATCGAGTGTCTATATTTTGATAGTTTGAGAGAGATTTGAGATCCCAGCTGACATAGTTGATTTTCTTGGGATATGTGAAGTGTATTTAAGATAAGGATGATTGTAGTGGAGAATTAAATGAGCATTTAATATATGTTTAACTATTTTATGTATGGATTCAAGAAGGATTTTTAGGATGTATTCTATAATGTAGATGGAAATGAAATGTTGGAAGGATTCATTGGATCTGACCAAACCCTAAGATCTACAGTGATGATTAAGTGGAAAAAGATCAAGCTACCTAATCAGAGAGGTATAAATTTAACCTAATTATAGGTTGTGTATGAGGATGAGAGGTTAATTCAATTGATTAGAAAATCTAAGCAGAAGGAAGAGAAGGTTGAAGTAAAGCAGTACAGGACTACACAGTGGTGATTGCTTGAAGGATTTATGAGCATATCTGAGTTTGAGATGACAATAAAGGCCAATCAGTGAATTAGCATTTGAGTTGTAATTGGATCTGTATTTTCAAAGTGAGTTGTATGTTTTAGATCACAATTTTTTGTTACTTTCTAACCATTGTATCAATTGCACAATCATTTTAAACAAGTTTGACCTAATAGTCATATTGTTAAATCCTTTAATCAAGGTGACATTCTAATGGAATGGTCTAAGCCCTCTAACAAGGCTCACTTGTAACATGATGATTAAATCCTTTAACCAAGTCACATTTAACAGTGTGTATTGTAATCTTTAACTGGGTTGTCTTCTCATAGATCTCACTTCAGAAGAGTAAAAAATTGGTAGCATGTTACTGGTGGTTTTTCCTATATTGGGTTTCCACGTTAAATCCTAGTGTCATATGTAATACCCACTCCTAGTTTGCTTTCATTTTTTGATGGCGTACTCTTTTAGGAACTTATTTTGGGTTGATTGGCCAGATTCTTTTAGGCTACATTTCATGTGAGCTGTTACTATTTCATTTGATGGTGATTCTAGATTATGATGTTATGGATTTATCATATGCATAGATATATGTGATGATATTATCATGATGATTATTATATGTTGATTTTAGATTATGATGTACTTACCCCATACTTGCATGTGTATGGTTATCTTATATGTTGATATACTTATGACGTGTTTGTTATAGTAGAGGACAGAGACGTAGTTACTTGCTTTGCGAGATCCACACGTTCAACTGATCCCTACCATTGTTTGTAATATTATATTAGATGTACATGCGTGTTCTTTTGATGATAGGATTGCAGGTACATGACATTGTCTTCCCTGAATTGGCAAGAGTGAGCATGCCCATATATTCATCTCAATGGTAGAGAGGGGAGGTAACATAAAGATCCAAAACCCTAACCTAAGCCTATTGTCCTAAGTATTGGACGAGTATTAGTTTGTCTACCCTACCCCGATTCGTCTAGTTGACGTGAATTCGTGGATCCTATCTTGTTATGTGTATGGGTTCATTTAGAGCTATTTCAGTTGAGTGTTATGTTATTGTGTGATTTATCATGTATTTGTAAAATTGTTTATTGTGGGAATTAATTATTAAATATAGAGTATTTAATTATATTAAAAATTAATTAAATACCTATGTCTAATGGGAAATTAATTATAGTGCAATTATTAAATATTGAAATTTAAATTGAAATTTGAATTGTATTAGTTTTTATGCTTTATTAAATAATTAAATATTTAATTGCATGGATAAGTGTGCTTTAAATATTTAATCTATTTGATATATATTTTAATTAATTACATGTGCAAGATATTATTGAAAATTGAGTTTGAATCCAAAATGCAACTTGGTTTAATAAGTCAAAGTTGAGTTGTGCAAGTAAATAGATATTTATAATTAATAAATGTGATTTTCTTTCAGACTTGGAGGTGGAGTTAACTAAGTTAACTCAATTGTCTATTTTGGGGGGATTTACTTGAAAGGTGGAAGTTGATTCCCTTTAGGGGAGTTCTCTTCTCATTTTCTCATAACAAGTTTTTGGTGAAGGCATTTTTGGAGAGAAGAAATTTTTGAGAGCATTTTTGTGTATTCCTTTCTTTTGCTATCTTGTGCATTTTGTGTGTGCTTGGAGACTTGAGGATTTGTGAAGATCTTGGCTTTGGAGGCTTCATGGTTTCAGATTTGCATTCAAAATTAGATTCGGAGGCTTCAGGATTCTCCATCTTCTCACAAAGCTTCTTTGTCAAATTTTTGGTGGATTTGAGGTAGGGTTTGGAAAATCCCTTTGTGATTTTAATCTTGTAAAATTTATATTTTCCATATGTTTGGTTGATTTGAATTTCCTTAATTAGGTCTATTTATTCTTTTACTTTAAATGGGTATCTTAGAAAACCCTAGATCTATGTTTTTTAGAAAATATATAAATTTGGCATAGTAATATTATGCTGCCAAAATTTGGAGGAAAAATACCTTTGGAAAGACTTAGAAATCAAGAAAATCAAACAGCCTATAGTATAGACTATAGTGGAAAAATAAATAATTGAGTTTGCTTATATTCCTTTTGAAAAAAATTAATTGTTGCCAAAAATCATAGTCTCTGGAAAAATACAGTATTTAAAAATTCACCAGTAAAAAAAAATAAACTTGCCCAGAAAAGACAAAAGGGCTAAAAATTGGAAAAAGGACAAAAAAGACCTATAAATATATTTCCGTTTTTGTAAATTGAAAATAAATAAATAAAGTACTTTTAAAGAAAAGATGAAATTGCTTTGTTAAAGGAAATTTTAAAAAAAAAAATTAGTTTTAAAAAAAATTGAAAAAAAAAAAAAACTTTTGGGGGGTGGGTTTGATCCCACCCACCCCGCGACACTTGGTCGCAGCAGTGTGCAAGGTTGCTAGAGCAGTCCGCACTGCCTAGGTAGCATGGCTACCTAGGTAGTCGGGCTGCCTACGGTGAGTCGGGGGGTCCGTGGGGCCCGCCTCCCCCATATGAAATTTGGTTTTTTTTATATATTGTAATTTGTTTAAAAAAAATACTTTATAAAATTTGCTTTTTATAAATTGTTTAAAATAATAGTTAATATTAAATGTTTTACATCTAGTTTATTTTAAATAATAAAGTATTTGAAAATAATTTAGTTTATTGTATGTTTAAATATAGTTTATGTTAAGTATTAAATATTTAATATAAATTAATTATAAATTAGGTTATTTAAGATTAATTTTTAAATTTGATTATTTAAATTGATTTTAAATTAGGGTATTTAAAATTGATTTATTTAAATTGACTACTTTTATTTATTTTGAACAATTTAAACTAGTTAATCTAACTTAATTGTTAAATTAGTTTAAATTTTATGATACATTAGTTAATTGATCACTTTTATAATGAAGTTATAATAGTGGTTTAATTAGGCTAGTAAATATCATGTTGCGTCTTGATATAAGATAACTACATACAACGGGATTCAATTGATTTAGTATTATGTACGTAAAAGTTCTAAATTGATAAATTTAGTTAATTTAAATTAACCATTGAATCCTAGTTTTTTAGAGATAATTGTTTTACAATAGAATATATTTCTATCATTACTAAGTGTAGATGTGTAAGAACTTGTCAATTTTGCATGATGTAGTGATGTTCCATTTCTTATGCATTTATTTATATGTATCGAGTATCTGGGTTTTTAGATTGCCCTAGAATGTAAACAGAGGCTGGGGGTATTTTGCATTTATGTTTATGATGTGGTGTGTGTGCTTCATGTGATTACCCTAAATTGACCATGTAAACCCTTCGATTATAATTTGATTATGTACCTCTTTGAGACTGTTCCTGTTATGTGTGGGATACTAGATTAGGTATACTTGGGTTTTGACCTATGCTAGATCTATGTAGGATCTGTGAGCCTAGGGTAGGTTACCTAGATGTGTAGTAGGGGGTGGCTTGCAATAAGTTCTGTGTCCGTAAGTGACTACTGAGATTGCTTATTGTAAGTAGACTTAATAAGTGATAACTAAATGTATAACTGAGAGATCTTAAAATGAACTAATAAGATGTATTTCCTCACCCATTTTTGAGCACTAGTATAGGCTAAGATGGAGGATGAGATGATGCTTTTCACCTTTGAGAGGTTTGTGTCTAGCATAGTTAGTGGCCTCGTCATTTTGAGAGGTCATTGATGTCATGTATGGTCATTTAAGTGTCGGGATCCATTGGGATTTCTAGGACAAAACTTAAGGGTTAGACGTACATGATGACACCTTCATTTACACAGTCTATATTTCCTATGGTTGTCATTTGCATCTAGATTAGAGATTCTTACCTTTCATGATGTATAGTACACTTGGATTAGAGAGCTATCAGGATCCCTTTTTAGCGGTTAATTCCTTATTTGGTTTTGGATATCTGAGTGGGGTTTGTTGTTATCTCCTTAGCACGGTGGGGTGGACCCTTGTGGTTCCACGTGGATGGGTAGTAGTGATTCTTTACCCATTGAGATTCAACGTCCTGAATTCCAGTGCTTGATGTTCCTTGCAGATGAGCTCTTTGTATTCCTTCATTAGTGATTATGTACTTACCTTTCATTATTGTAAATCTTGTATTAGAGTATCGCAGGTGATACCTAATATGGATGTTGTATATTATGTAGATTAGAGTGATTACCACATACCCTACAACATGTGCAGTGGATGTGAGTTTATGGTGGTTTCATGGTTATCCATGAGGTTTGTAACTATGGTTTTGTAAGTTATAATTGTTATATCTATTCAAATGGAATCTTTTGTTATGTTTTTTAGTTGTGTTTCACTTTAAGTAATTCAACATCATGGAACCCTTGAGTCTTGTTATCTATGTGAGTGTATGACATGTACATGAATGGTATTTTCTTCCGCATTAATGTATGTCTCTTTATGTAAACTTTAGAAAAAAAATTATTCAGCAAACTTAGTATCATGTTCTAGGTTAATCTCTCTTGGGTTCCCTAGTGGGACATTACATCATACTTGTGTGAATGTTATTTGATGTGTTGTACAACATAGATTTTTATATTCAACAAGTTGATTACATTAGGTGTAATACCTACCCCTTAGTCTACTTGTCTGTGTCAGTTTCTGAACTCTTTTAGACCATAGTATGTATGTGTTAGCTATTTTAGTTGATTTTGAGGATATACTTGTATTGCAATTCATAATGTTATTGATTCATTGCTTAATGTATTATATCTTCTGTGTACATGTGATTTATGGTTACGTTATTATGCTTATGTATATGTTAGGATTTCATTTGGATTATGGTTTTCTGCCAATACTGACCCTAGATTTATATGCACATGGATCATTGTATGTTTTGCATTACTGTTTGATGTGCTTGATATGGTATGGGATAGAGTCATAGTTACTTTATTTGGCGAGATCCACATGATAAACTAGTCTCAACCATTGTTTTCTATATTATATATGCATTTATGATCGTCCTTGTGATGACATGTTTGCAAGTACTGGGCTATGTCTTCCCTGAATCGGTAGGAGTGAGCATGCCCTATCAGAATAATCTCAATGGTAAGAGAGGGGAGATAGTATTCAAGTCCAACTTCATACCCTAAACCCTTATTTTGTCCTATAAATGGGTAATAATCTGATTGACTACCCTAGTGTTTGAATCTGTCAAGTGACATGCATTCGTAAGCCTATTTGTGTGTGTTTGGGTTTCTATTTCAGTAGTTTGTCTGTTTCAGTGGGTTATCTGTTTAGATGGTTTTCAGGTGATTTAATGATTCTTTTGGCTTGATTTATTTAATGAATATTTGTGGTAAATATTAATGTTAATTATTGCATCTTTAAAAAGGTTAAAACATTGATATATGAAATATATGGCTATTTAATAATTAAATATTAATTAAATACCTATATTTAATTAATTGATTTAATTATTAAGTCTTGATTTAAATAATTGAGATTTAATAAATATTAAATTTAATTAATTGTAATTAATTGTGCATGGTTTAATTGTTGAATATTACTATAAGTTGCATGGTTAATTGATTAATTTAATTGAAATATTCTCTCATGCATTTTCAAATTAACACTTTGTCTTTATATTCTAAAGTTGAGTTTTGCATGCTTTAAGTGAAATTCAAAATAAATGAATTATCTTAATTAATAATTAGATAATTTATATTTCCTTTAGGGTTTTCTCTTTTTGAAAATCTAATTGCTTATATTATCTATATCTTTGGATTGGAAGCCTTTTTGGGGGTTGTTCAATCAAGGTGAAGGAGAAATCAGGTGATTGGAGTTTTGGGAGAGCTTGCTTGGATTTAGTGGATGTATCCTTCATGATAGTTCTTTATAGTTGTTATTTGTAGATTATCTTTCTTAAGTTATTCTACGTCAAGGAACCCTCAAGGATTGTTATCTATGTATGAGTTGTACTTATGTGTATGTCATGTACTTCATTATGTTGCTTCTGCATTGTTATCATTATTGTTTGTAAACATTTAAGAAAAAAAATTATCTTGTTAACTTGGTTGCATGTTAGGTTAGTTCTCATGGGTTCCCTAGCGGGGCATTACATTAGGACATTAAACTACAAGTTTATGTTAATGATTATATGCTATAGAGACTAAGTGGATCTAAGTTGGTTAAAGTGTTTGAAAGTTCAATTGGTACATTTGGACCTAGGATAACTAATTCACCCCCCCCCCCCACCCCCCTCTCATTTATTCTAAATCATTCTAACACAACCATCATTGATCCCCCTCAAACATAGAAACTTTTGTGATTATTCATTCAATTGATGGTGTGTGGACTTATGTAGGCTGAATAGAAACCTTAATATGTAATCCTCCAAGATTGTATCTTCTTTTTGATGCATTCTAAAAATATCATAAGCTAAGTTGGAGATTGCATCAACCCTAGGCTATCCTGAATTTGAATACATAAAAGATTGCAAAACTACAAAAGAAATGTGGGATACACTGGAAACTATCTATGGAGGTGAAAAAAATGTACTGAGAGCCAAATCTGAAAGCTTGAGAAGTAAGTTTGATGAAATGAGAATGCAAGATGGTGAAACTATTGTTCAATACTGTAGCCAAGTTAAGGAGGTTGTAAATGCTATTAGAGGAGCTAATGGAACTATTAGTGATGATACTTTTATTAGCAAGGTACTAAGAACCCTACTTCCTATATATACTATTAGAGTATCTTATATACAAGAACTGAGATGTAATCCTAGTAACAATTTAACTCTAGAAGGTTTAGTTGGTAGACTTGTTGATTTTGAGTTATCAAATTTTGATAACTTCACTCCTCACCATGTTGATTATGAATTCAAATCACAATTAACTCTTCATAAATCAAAGAAAGGAAAAGAAAGACATATGAATAGTGACAGTGACACTTTTGATTAAGATCTTGATGAAATTGAAGCACTTATGGCTAGAAGACTACCGAGAGGAAAAGGAAAATTCAAAGGTAAACTTCCTATAATCTACTTTTCATGTAACAAAGTAGTCCATACTGCAGCAAGATGCCATGATAGGAATGACAAAGATGATAGAAGAGAAAGAAAGTACAAAGAAAAAAGGGATGACAGATATTTTAGAAGGTATAAGGACTATAAGGAAAAAGGTAAGAAATCTTGATATATTGTTGAAGAAGCAACTGATAGTGAATCTGATAAATATGATGACAATGATATAGAATTTGTTTATGTTGCTATGAAAGATGATTCTGATGAAGATGAGAAAACTATACTTATTTCATATATGAGTAAAGGTGATAGATGGATAATTGATATTGGTACTCACATCACATGACTGGTGATAAAAGTAAATTTGAAACCTTAAACTATTGCAAGGGTGGTAGTTTTAAGTTTGGTAATGACAAACCATGTCCTGTGAAAGGAAAAGGATCAATAAAACTGACTGATAAGATCACATATGACAATGCCTATTGGGTTGAAGGACTAAACTATAATTTGTTGAGTGTTTCTTAGTTGAATACTTCTGGATACAGAGTTGAGTTCAATCACAGAAAATCTAAAATCTTTGACGCTACTGGTGAACTGATTGGAAGTGGAGAACAAACAAGAGGTAATTTTTTATATTTATATTTATCTGATGAGACATGTTTTTTTGCACAATATGATGATATATGGTTATGGCATAAGAGGTTATGTCATGTGAACTTTGACAATTTGGTAAATATTAGTAAGATGAAAAGAGTAAGAGGGTTACCAAGATTGAAGAAACCTGATAATGTTATGTGTAAGCAATGTCAATTGGGTAAAATGAAAAAGTCTAGTTTTAAGAGAAAAACCTATACTTCTAATGATATTTTAGAATTGGTTCATACTGACCTTTGTGGACCTATTGGACTACAAAGATACTGAGGTGATAAATATTTCATACTATTTTTTGATGATTAGTCTAGAATGATGACGACAATGTTTCTCAAAGAAAAATCTAATGCTTTTCAGTTGTTTAAGTGGTATTTGGCAAAAGTTGAAAAAGAGATAGGTAAGAGCTTGAGATGTCTGAGATCAGACAGAGGAAGAAAGTTTATATCTAATGAGTTCAACTTATTTTTCAAGGATTGATGCAGGAGCATCCTGGGTGTAAGGGCAATCTTGCATCACCCAAAAATATGTATTTTTCTATTCAATAAGGGCTATTTTGTACAAAGTTGCTATTTTTGGAAACTTACTATTTTTAGTAAGTTGGTCGTTTAAACTCAGAATGTTCTAATTTTCCAGGTGAAGGTTCATCTTAGTCATATAAGAATGCCAGTTGAATTTCATTGCCAAATCATCTGTATTGGCAAAGTTATTAAGGATTTACTGTTGAGATTTTAGGGTACAAAACCTTTAAGCTCAATTTTCAGGACCTTAGAGGCTCCAGATCGAGGTCAAACCCCTAGTTTATTGGCACTTTGCAAGTTAGGCACTGTAGATCGCAATCTCCCCTTTCCAGAAAGTGGTTATAATAGCCAATCGGAGCTACGGTTCAAACATTATGGCTTCCAGAAGTTGGGCTACCTAATCTCATGTTTTGTAAATATTTAAAGCCGACCCTTTTGTAATAAAAGTGAAAAATAATTAAATGCTAAGGGTAGTCGGCCTTAATGGATAGATTTCTGG
>MU226403.1:1573044-1606460 GCA_018584345.1 Thuja plicata | reverse complement strand
TTTTCTAGGGAAGTTCTGGGTGGTTATTTGAGGCTTTGTCCTACAGATTATTGTAAGGGATGCCCATGTGGCTTTTGATATTGTAATTCTAAAGTTTGTAATTTCACATTTGTGGAGCCAATAAGAATCCAATTTTTTGTTCTTGCAAATTTTTGTTGTTTCTCTTTATTTCTGTCGTGTACTAGTGGTATTAAGGGGAGTCCCCTTCATCAATGATAGAGGAATTAAAAGGAATATGCCTACTCCAAGGACTCCCCCACAGAATGGCACAGCTGAGAGAAGGAATAGAACAATAATGGATTGTGCTAGAACACTGATGATAGAAAATAATGTTTCCCAAAAGTACTAGAGAGAAGTTGTAAGTATAGATTTCTATACCTTGAATTGTCTGCAAGTCAAGAAAGGTATTGATATTACACCTTATGAGTTATGGTATGGTTATGCACCTAATGTAAAATATTTTAAAGTTTTTGAGATAAAATGTTATATATTGAAGGACAATAGAAATGGAAAAATTGATGCTAAGAGTGATGAAGGCATATTCATAGGTTATTCCACTAAAAGAAAAGTGTATAAGTGTTTGAATTCTAACACTAGAAAAGTTGTGGAAATTGAAAATGTTAGAACTGATGAATATGCAAAAAAGAATGAAGTGGAATGCAAGAAAGAACCTAAAGACTATAGATCTTTCTTTTACATGAATGAAGGAGAGCCCGACAGATTACTTGAACTAGAAAACTAAGTTGTCAAACAATAGAATGATGTTGTCAAGCAATAGCAATAATATGTCAATTTACAGAAAAAGGTTGCTGGGCATCATGAGGAAATTGTAGAGCAATCTAAGAATGAAATAGTGACACAAAATGGACCTAAAATTAACTTTGATGATGAATTGGAGAATGAATAGCAAGAGCAAAGGAGACCAGAGCCTACACTAGCAAAGTATGTAAGAAGACATCATAAACTAGATCAAATTATTGGAGATAAATATTTAGAGGTCATGACAAGAAGAAATTTGAAAAATCATACATGCTTATTATGTGAATTTGAGCCTAAATCGGTGAAAGATTCTTTGGGTAATGAAGAGTGGATACAAGCCATGAATGAAGAGATTGAACAAATTGAGAAGAACAAAACTTGGATGCTAGTACCTAGACAAAAAGACAAGAATTTTATTGGAACCAAGTGGGTATTTAGAAATAAGTTGAATGAACATGGAGAAGTTATAAGGAACAAGACCAGACTGGTATGCAAAGGTTATGTACAAGAAAAAGGCATTAACTATGGCGAGACATTTGCCCCAGTTGCTAGATTGGAAGGAGTTAGAACTCTACTGGCTTATGCACCTTACAAAGGATTCAAAGTATATCAAAAGGATGTCAAATCAGCATTTATGAATGGAATACTAGAAGAAGAAGTATACATTGAACAAGATGAAGGATTTGTTGATTCAAGCAAGAAGAATATGGTCTACAAGCTACACAAAGTGTTGTATGGATTCAAGCAAGACCTCGGAGCATGGTATGAGAGATTAAATAATTACTTAGTCAAGATTGGATTTACAAGGACAAATGACAATAGTAATCTGTACTTAAAGTCTGAGAAAGGTAAAGGGATATTGTTATCTGAAATATTTTTTGATGATATCATATTTGGAGGACAAGATGCCTTATTCCAAACATTTTCTAATGAGATGAAAAATGAATTTGAGATGTCTATGTTTGGAGAGATCAAATTCTTTGTTGGTTTGAAAGTATATCAGGTGAAGAAAGGTATCTACATTACACAATCTAAGTATATCAAGGAGATACTAAAAAAATTTGGCATGGGGGACACCAGACCTGTAAGTACTCCCATGTATACTAGACAGAAACTATCAAAGACTTATGAGACAGCTAAAGTGAATCAAACCTTGTATAGATCAATGATTGGAAAACTAAAATATGTTGTCCATGGTAGACCAGATATTATATTAGCAGTTGGGATTGTTGCAAGATTTTATAAAAATTCTAAAGATATTCACTTGATGGCAGTGAAAAGGATTCTGAGATATTTGAAAGGAACAGAGGACTATGGATTATACTACATGAAGAATGAGAAGTTTAAACTGAAAGTTTACACAGATGTGGATTGGGCAGGTAATCTTGATGATAGAAAGAGCACAAGTGGAGGTGAATTCTTTCTAGGAAAGAGATTAGTCTCTTGGACAAGAAAGAAACAGAACTATATTTCTCAATCTATAGCAGAAGCTAAATGTGTTGTAGTAGCAGTAAATTGTTCAAATATAGTGTGGATCAAGCAATTATTGAAAGATATGAAGGAAGAAATCACTGAACTAGTTGTTGTTTTTTGTGATAACATTAGTTATATTAATATTTCAAATATCCCTATGATGCATACAAAGTCCAAGCATATTGCTATTAGATATCATTACTTGAGAGAGTTGGTACAAGACAAAGAAGTAAGACTTGAATATGTGAATACAAAGGAATAGTTGGAAGATATATTTACTAAGGCTTTACCTAAGGATTCTCATGAGTATCTAAGAGGAAAATTAGGGGTGATTCCCCTATTTGAAGCTAACTGAGATCACATGGAGGGGTTGCATCAAATGTATTACATAGAATATCTGACAGATTGATGTGAAAGGTGGTCACACTTTAGGAGTTGCCTAAAGTTGTGAAGTGTAAAGCAAAATATGTTGATCAGTCATAAGCAAGATGAAAGAGGGAATATAGAATTAAAAAACCTAACACAGAGATATCTACATGATGAAGATGTATTTCTTTGGCATTGTTGCCAAAGAGGGGGAAAATAGTAAGGAAACAAAGAGGGAGATATACCATTGAGGGAGAAATCTATGAGAGATAAGCTATAAAGAGAAATCTATCCAAGAGGGAGAAATATTTGTATTAGAGAGAATGAGAATGAAGCTAAGGACATTAATGAAAATCTATTTATAGAACATACTTTTTGGATTGATTGGGAACCTTGCATGTGTTGTTTGTATGCATGTGTTTGTCATCAATGTCAAAGAGGGACATTGTTGAAAACTACAATTGAAACAATTGTTATATTGTCATTGATGTAAAACCTTAACTAGCAAGATAGTTCCTATCTTGTAAAGTGTCATATCAATTGATTGATGAAGAATATTTGAAAATAAGAGATAACAATGAGACCTGATGAAATAGTTGAGTTATGTGGAACTACAATGGGTACTTGATGAGATCTCACCTTGAAAAGGTAATATATTGTTTATCTTAAGTCTAAGTGAAGTTTGGATGACTAAAATATTAGTCTTGACCAAGTAATGGAGAAGAGGATTAAGGAGCTTAAGTTTGTTCTGAGTTCTACGAGTGTCGACCGAGCGCTAGTACGTGCCGAGAAAATTTAGTATTAGCCAAGCATCAATATTTTTCGAGTGTCAGTAAATTAATTAGTTATCTAGTGATAACTGAGTGGAAGAACATAGTGATGACCGAGTGTCAGTATTTTGATATCTTGAGAGAGATTTGAGATCCCAGCTGACATAGTTGATTTTATTGGGATATGTGAAGTGTATTTAAGATAAGGATAATTTTTGTGGAGAATTAAATGAGAATTTAATATATGTTTAATCATTTTATGTATGGATTCAAGAAGGAGTTTTAGGATGTATTCTATAATGTAGATGAAAATGAAATGTTGGAAGGATTCGTTGGATGATTAAGCGACAAAAGATCAAGCTACCTGATTAGAGAGGTAAAAGATTAACCTAATTGTAGGTTATGTGTATGAGGATGAGAGGTTAATTTAGTTGATTGGAAAATCTAAGTAGAAGGAAGAGAAGGTTGAAGTAAAGTAGTATAGGACTACACAGTGGTGATTTCTTGAAAGATTTTGGAGAAGATATGAGTTTGAGATAACAATGAAATCCAGTCAGTGAATTAGCATTTGAGCTATAATTGGATCTGTATTTTCAAAGTGAGTTGTACATTTCAGATCACAATTTGTTGTTACTTTCTAACCATTGTATTAGTTGCAAAATCCTTTTAAACGAAGTTGACCTAACATTCATATTTTTAAATCCTTTAATCAAGGTGACATTCTAATGGAATGGTCTAAGCCCTCTAACAAGGCTCACTTTTAACAGGGTGATTAAATCCTTTAACCGGGTCACATTTAATAGTGTGTATTGTAACCTTTAACCAGGTTGGCTTCTCACAAAGCTCACTTCAGGAGATTGAAAAATTGGTAGCATGTTGTTGGTGGTTTTTCCCATATTGGGTTTCCACGTTAAATCATGGTGTCATACTTGTGTGAATGTTATTTGATGTGTTTTACTATTAATATTTTTATATTCTGCAAGTTGATTACATTAGGACAGTAAACTACAAGTTTATGTTATTGATTATATGCTATAGAGACTGAGTGGATATGATTTGGTTAAAGTGTTTGAAAGTTCAATTGGTACATATGGACCTAGGATAACTGATTCACCCCCCCCCCTGCACAATTATTCTAAATCATTCTAACACAACCATGATTGATCCCCCTCAGAAAGAGAAACTTTTGTGATTCTTAATTCAACTGATGGTGTGTGGACTTATGTAGGCTGAATAGAAACCTTAATATGCAATCCTCTAAGATTTTATCTTCTTTTTGATGCATTCTAAAAATATCATCTCCTCTCATGTCATTTCCTCTACAAGATTCAATATACTTTATTAAGAATGGTGTATTCATCTCATCCCAATCATGCACAACATTAGCCCCCAAGCCCATAAACCATCTAAGAGATGATTATTTTAGAGTGATAGGGAATAAATTAAGCCTATGAGCATTAGTTGTGTAGTCAAAACTTTGACAAAGGATGTCAAATTGTAAGAGGAGTGTGTCAGGGTCCTCTGTGACCAAGCCATAAAATTTGCAAAGAGCTGAAGTAGGGATATTCTTAAGTTTGTTATTTTCATGCTGATTAATAATAGGAAATGGATAGGTAGGAGGATTTTTTTCCATCCTTGGTGGACCTCTTGGTTGATAAACCACTAAATCCATCTGATTATCAACTTAATTTTGATTGGATGGGTTCATAGGAGGGTGAATATGCAAATTAGCCAAGATATCAACAAAAATATTTGTGTTAAGTGGGTCTTCAAATATGTTTAGACCAACCAGTTCTTATTCTAAGGAAGATGAAGAGGAGGTTAAATTTTTTGCAGCATCAGTATATGGATTCTCTTCTTCTTCTTCTTCTTCTTCTTCTTCTTGGGGGCATAAATTGCACCTAACTGATCTTTGAGGTAGCTAGGAAGGAATCTCCCTAAAGCATCTCTTCTTATATGCATGCAGATTGATAACTTTTGACCAATTTAATCTAGAATGAAACTTTCAAAACTATTGACGAAATCAAACTAAAGATAATATGAAATGAACTAGAGATTTGACTCATGAATGTAATAGGTACATAGCTTGACACCATCCCTAAAAATGGTGCAAAAAATGTAGGTCTTTCCAAATGTATGAATAACTTGGTTCAAATCCTCTACTCACATATTGGTCATCTTGATTAAGTATCTAACTTTCCTATGGTAAGGTTCATTTAATATGTCAACCCAAGGACGTGAACTTGAAATGGTTTCGCATAATATATGTACTAAGTCTCCATTGAGGCCATGATAACTACTGCTAGAAAGGTAGACAATACAGGAAAATAGATGCTTGAAAGTGAATCTACTTGGTTACCAACTACTTAAGCATGAACAACATTGAAAGAAAATTATAGAAACCAAGCTTAAGTCTATCAGGCAAGAAATTATTTTTCCTTCTTTGGGTGCAAAAATAGACACAAGAACTGCTTCCTAGTGGCTACAAGAACAGACAAGTGACTGAAAAAAACTACAAAAATAGGAAATAAACAAAAAAAAGCAAAGGATCACTCACCAAGTGGGCCCCCTTGGGTGAGTGGATCCAAGTTCTTCATGAAAGAAAATTACAAAAACCAAGTTTAAGTATATCAGGTAAGAAACTATTTTTCTTTCTTAGGCTGCAGGAACAGACATAGGAACTGCTTCCTAGTGGCTACAAGAATAGACAAGTGACTAAACAAAAACTAAAACAACTGGAAATCAAAAACAAAATGCAAAGGATTACTTAGCAAGTGGGCCCCCTTGGGTGAGTGGATCCAAGTTCTTCAACACACTATAAACTCAGAATAACCATTGCTTTATTCATATAGCAAAAATTGATTATACATAATAATGGAAACTATGAAAACTATATTGCTGAAAATAATTACATCATCATTAATCTACTATTGTATGATCTCATAGCTAACCTCTGAAGAGTCTTAAATATCTTATTTAAACTAAAACTTCATAACTAATTGACTAACTAACTAACCACCTCCAAAAAAATAAATGGGTGTAATTATTAAATTGAAAGCAGAAAGCAAAAATTGTCTCAACAAGAAAGAAACAATCTTCTTCTTATCCACATGAGAGAATATAAGACAACTAATCCCTATATTTTCTATTCATTAAAACACCACTGACTACTCCAACTGGAATGTGGATCAATCAGTTAATTCATCAGTGAGTCTTCAACACTATCCTCCTTTCTACACCTGGATGTATGACATGGTCCAAGAACCGATGAAACACATCTAATTGTTATCTTGACCATTATTCCATGTTCATCTATTCCTGTAGCAAAAGGTTAGGAGCATAAAAACCTCAAGATACATCCATTCCACATTTCCTACATTTGTTAAACTTTAGATTTCATTAATATGGATAAATCACATGGTTGCAGGAAAAACACACTACTTGGCTACAGGAAACCAATTATTCTTCAATTATTAAAAAAAGAATAATATAAAGATAACCATGATTTAAAACATCAATTATTTCATCCCAAAAGTGTTTAAGTCCACATGCCATATGTTCATCATATACTATTGTAAAAGACATAAAACTATTAAAAATCAAAGTCTTTAAACACTCATAAACCCTATAACATTTCCAAGCAAAACAAGAGAAACTAGGAAAACATAGGTTGTTATTTCAGCCCATCAAGATAGTGTTGGAAATAATGGAATGGTGTACTAAGAGGGGGGGTGAATCAGTGCCCTCAAAACTTTTATCAATTAACATTTATCCTTTTATGTAATCAATTGTATTACCACTCATATCTGCTATTCTATATTTGTGTATGTAACATCAATTCATAATTCAATAAGCATCTAAAACATTCATGAAATCTAGACACATGACACAGGATTCAGTAATGCATAAAACCCCTGTTAGAAGGTAAAAACTATGGTGGGGGTGAAACCCAAAAAGCTTCACTATATGCAGAATGGAAGGGGCCAGTTAAGGCTTATAATTTGATCACTTCTAATGATATATCCTATTAGGAGTATTATGTGGAGACTGGTTAAGGTCTACTCTATTAAGAGCTTAGCAACATTGTTTAGTTTGCACTCGGTTAAGAGATTTACATAAGGATTGTAAAATCCACTTTTCTTGAAAGGATTTCTTCTATTTGCTACACTTGTTAGAATGTAGACAAAAATACTCAATGACCTGAGTGTATGCAATCTACCATTGTTGATTATAGATCCATTAAAGATTAAAAGTATAATGTATCACCTAATGTGATTGATCAATACCTCTATTGCTCGGTAGCCTTGAATATGGTTCTTGATAACCTAATTCATATTTTTTTATTCTTTCTTGAAACTCTTAGTTTGATCCATAGATGTGCTCCTTGGCTACTATCATCCTCACATCATATTTCAAATGAATGATTGCACATCTATTTATACAATAGATTGTCCTATTTTAGTTTCACGTATTACAAAGATAACTCTATGCGACCTTGATCTCCTAGTTTGCATGTTTTTAATCAGTTAGACTGATTAAAATAATTATAAATAAAATTCTTGTCCCTTAAAAAATGGTTTTAAATCAAATCAAAAACTCTAAATGTAAAACATAACCATTTTATCTGACGTGGAAGTCAGATCCACATTTCTTGGGATTTAATTGACTTTTGATGTTTGATGCTCGGGTTCTCTATTGTCAGTATGTTGGTGTTCCTTCTCTAAACTATCTATTGGGTTCCCTTTCTCTGTCAGGTTCCTCTGCTTTCCTTCTCTATCATTTTACACTTCAACACTTTTGGGTTGAACTATGTAAACTGTGTTGGGTTACTCTTGTGATCTATCTTGTCAGGTTTCTCTTGACCTTAGCACTTTCGGTGACCTTTGTTATCTGTACTTTCAGTTTGTATTGAAATTATATATTTTGGTATAGGTGTTTACCAATGGTTCAAAACCTTTTTTCCCTTTGCATACTAATGACAAAATGATCTCTTCAATCTCCCCCTTTGACATTAGTATCAAAAACTGATATGTGTAATATACTAAATTGTGTAGTATGTACACCATGTGTTCACCTTGTCATTTATTCCTCCCCCTATGTATATGTCATTATAGTATATGTATATACATGTACATTTTCCTTTATACTATACTCCCTTTTCACCTTATCTTCATATCATATCATTCTTCCCCTTTTTACTATTGTTCATATCAATTCCCCTAATGTACATATCATTTTGCCTCTTTTTGATAGTGAGGGAAAAGGTGTATACTTACAACTTATAAAAAATATGGGAATAGGAATTCTTCATGTCTTCCATAAGTTTCTCCCATTTCTCCTTTAGGTTTTCTATAGCCATTTTCTCCAGTGTGATTCAGGCATGCATATCATAGATATTGTTTTCTATAGACATCTCTGGGGTGGCAATTAATTGTCTTTCCGAAGTCATGTTCTATTGTAGAAGTGTAAGATGTGGTAGCATTAGAGCTTGTAGCTCGGTAACCTCGTCTCAAAAATTTGTTTCTGCCTCTAGAATTTATTTTCTCAACCTTCTAGATTTCATGATCTTTTCTAAATGCATCTTGATTGCATTGTCAACTGTGGTTAGACTTTGTGCACGTGTGTTTAGATCAAAATATATTTGTGCAATCTTATCAATATTTTCCTTAGTGATTTTCTCCAATGTGCATAACTTTTTTATTAAGGAAATAGCTTCATAAATTATTGGATCTAATTCATCTGCAAGTTCTGAGAGCTTTACCTTATTGACTCCCACTTCTTGGCTGATCTTTTCTGTCAATTTGTATTGATATTTTTTTGTTTCTCATTCTTCAATGGATTTTTCTGCATCCACATTATGAGATGTGATGGCCTCGGTTAGAATGAAAATTTGATCAAGGATGGAGGCATTTTGATCAACATCTATGTCAGGAACTATTTGTGTTAGTATATCCCTTGTAGTTTCTAACACTAGGGATTCTTTGTGCTCTTTCCTTAGTTTTTCTTGCATAGCTTTCCTTTGACATATTTCTCCATACTTTTTGAGAGATTCAAAATCCAATGTAGAAGGGTCACATTTTGGTATCTCAATGATTTCATCAAGTGTTACATGTAGATTTTTCTTATTTGTCTTCTTCTTCTTCTTGTTTGTTGAGTGGGAAGCACTTGAATGTACTACCAAATCAATATCCTTTTCTTTGTCAAATGTGCTAGATGAAGGCTTTTGTGGTGTTGTGTCTTTGGCCTGCTACTCGGTATCTGCCTGTTGGTTGGTAGTGGATGTCTCCACATCAACCTTTGGTGTATCTACAGAATCTCCTTCTATATTCTTAGGATTATCATCTTCTTTCTTCTTTTCTTCACCTTTTTCTTTCTGCCCTTCATCTATTTCTTGTTGTACTCCTTGAGTTGTATCTTTCTTTTCATTAGTTGTATCTTTTTGTTTATCATTACCCTTATCATCAAGTATGCTTGCATCATGCTTAGGTGAGTTTTCCTTTTGTGAGATTATTTTAATAGATTGTATTAATAGTGGCATTTGACCTAGTATATTCACCTGTGCAGTATCTATTGTTGTGGCCTTTTTGTCAGTTTGGGCTGGGACAACAGTGACATCTTCATCTTTTTGTATCTCATCTATAGGATCTCCTCCAGTAATATCAATGATATTATTATCTATCCATGTTTCATCTACAGTGTCCATATCCTTGTTACCTATTGTGTTCAATGTTGCTTCACTTACATCCTCATCATCAATTATAGTAATGTGCTTTGGGCTCATTTTAGCCTGATCTTTAGCATTGAGTGGCTTGTCAGTAAGAGATGCTGGTGGCTCGAGGCTTGAATCCCTTTTTTATACATTAAGTATCTTTCTCCATTTATCCTCACTTGTTCTATCAATTTAAATTAGAGGTCCCCTTAGCACCTCGTAGGCTCTTAGGTTTGGGGAGAACCTATTGGAATGTTTCTCCATCATTTCTTGAATTTCTTCCATCTTAGATATAGGTGGCATGTCTAAAACTAGGGCTCTTTCCCTAATTTTTTTCTCTTCCTTGAGAGAATATGTCCACCTAGTTGACAATCTATCCATAATTTCTTTATGCATCATTTTATCAAATTTTATTGGCACATATTTGAATACATACATCATTGTGATAATTGCCTCTTCTATCTTATTTTGATCCTCGGGGTCCAAAGTTAACCATTTCCTAATCTTTGGGTCTGTGATTGATCCTGACTTAATAATTGATGCACATACCTCATCAATGGTGGTAGGGAACTTATTCTTAACAAGTTGTTCATCATGTTCAGTATCTTCTAAATCTTATTTGGTTTTGATGAACTTTCTTCTTTTTGTTGGTCCCTTTTTCCCTATTTGAGGCTTTCTTTTATAGGTCCTTGCTTGACCTTTCTTGATCAGTGAAGGACTTGCATCCTTTGCTGTATGACTTATGGTCCTAGATGAAGCAGTATTCCTAGGCTTCTTCAAGGGTGGTGCATCAGAATCTATGGATTTTGCATCAATCACCTTCGCAGCTTCACCGACGGGTGACTGACCCTCAATTTCTTTTGTCTGGTATGTTTCCTCTTCATTCACTAATAGCTTTTTCTTCAAAGTCTAAACCATTTTATCTTACTTTTTGTCAATATTTTCACAACTAAGATGGTTTTTATCCTTTCCTTGGCTTCCTCATAAGTTCCAAACTTAGGTTTTGATTTGTCCAATGGTTCATTTATCAATGCCTCAATATCATTATTTGCTTGATCTATGTTAACCTTATAGTCAATTGGTGCCAGCCATGATGTCCTCGGTACAGTTGGCTTGATATAGGTGTAATTAGTGTCCACCATAAAATAAATTTTAGTCTTGTAATTTTCTACCAGTTGTTCTGGTATCCTCATTCTCTTCAAAATTCTTTCTTTGAATCTAGTGAAGTATTCATTAATGACTGATTCAAAATTATCTCCTAGTGATCTGATGAACTCACTAATTTGTGTGGTCATTGGTTAGGTAGTGTCCCATTTGACATTGCCTATAGATGGGAATGATTCTTTAAAATAGAAAAATATGCACATAATGAATGAACCAAACTTACATTAGTTAGACTTTTTAGTCCTGATTGTCTTCATGTTCTCATCTAATTGCCTTAGCAGAAGTTCTGATAGATCTAATTGCAGTCCCTTCTTGACAATTTTATATGTTGTATCCACTGATCCAGATGTAATATTGTTCATCCTGCTAGCTTGAAAAAACTTGTATCCTAAGACACATGCTCCAAATTTCATTTCATCATCGTTGATGGTGGATACCTTTACTCCTCTTACATCCCATGCTGCTCTTGTGTTCTTTTCAATGTCATCTTTAGGAGGGTGCTTTAGTGCTTTTACTTTATCAGTTATGGGATAACTGGTAACAACATGTATAACATCCCTGGTTATCAGTTTTTTCTCATCCAGCCATATCTTCTGGTCATGTACTCTACTCAGTATTAATCGAATCCATTCGGTTTTGAATCCTTTTAGGAATAGTAGGGCATGTGTAATCCCTTTCACTTCAATGTTCTTATGTTCTTCTTTTATTTTTCCATCATTGCAAAGATTTTTGAAATCTTTCTCAACTTCCAAGTCTCCTATTTCTGAAATCTTGCAGTGTATATATGCTCTGACATCTTCAACAAGTAAAACCCTAGCTGGTATACTGGAGAATGCACCAGTGTTGTCAGGTTGTGAAGCAACCTCAGGACAGATCTTGTAATGAGGTTCTTCACATGTGGTATTCTTGATTAGATTGACCTTTATCTTCTTTTCATTCTTGATCTTGGAGGTTCTTGAAGTAGGTGCCATTGTTTCAGAATTTAGGGCTTTTTCCCGTAAACAAAAATAGAGTTCTTGGTGAATGTTGTTACTTACTTCAACCTTCTGTGAATTCTATAAATATTTCTGAGTGTTATGAATAGGGTTGAATTTTCTCTGTAATCTAGTCACTTCGTGCTCTGATTTTGTTCTGCTTCTTCGCTCAAATCGCTTTATGAATAATGAGCTCTTTCATCGACTTTTAATAGACTTTTTCCCTAAGTTGTGTCATAAATTCTCACCCACTTCTCAGTGTTTGAAGACGGAGTCGCCAGGTAGCATACACACTTCATTCTTTGTGAGAATGTGATGCTCAAGCTAGGTATCAACTCATTTAACTGATTACTGATGGATCTCGGTATATGGCAAAGACAACATTGTCTTTTTACATGGTTACCGACAAAGTGGTTTACACTAGCGACTTAGCATTTTTGTGTTAACCGACGATGCTCGGTAAGTATAGAGAACTTAGCTTTGTATGTATATAGATGATTTTCAGTAAGCATTGACCAATGAAATTGAATTCATATAATCATTACAAGTAATACCATAGTGCATCTTTAATTATGCTAGTTTGGGATTTCATCAATGTATAATAGAACTGATGCAAAATATAACTTGGTATAATGCAGTTCCATACTTACTTGTTCTTCTTACGTGGGGGTGGTAATGTCACCAGATCCATTTGATAAGGTGTCACCATTTTGATTGCTTGGTCCATCTTCATTAGTGTTTTTATCTTTCCTCCACATTTTGTTTCTCATCTTCCTGATGTCTTCAATGGTGTTTCCATTTTCAAAGGTGCTTGTCTCTATCACTTAGTCTCTACAATCCTTCCTTAGGTGACCAACTTTATGATAGTGTAGACATGCCATTTTGGGGTTAGTCCAACTCCTAGAATTTCTCATCCATTTTCTCCTGCATTTTGCAGCTATGTGTCCAAATCTTCCACATGTTGTGTAGATTTCCCATGTATTGTAATCCCAAACATATGAGTTACCGACTCTATTTGGTTGATAAGCAGTTTCATTTTATTTAGGCTTCCATGCTTTCCTCTTCTTCTTCATGCATTCAAGAGATGTCTGCCCATGTATTTTTCAAGTAGGATAGTATTTTTCCATGTAGGTTTCCTTCTTTGGTTGTTTCACCTCAGATTTACATTCATATGCTTTATGTACTTTCTTATTACATTTATAACAAATTCCTATAACTAAAGGTGTGTATTTACGAATACCTTTTATTTTTCTCTTGCAAACATTTGATGTGTGGCTTGGTTTTCCATAGTGATTACATGACTGATTCCTTGGTCTTGGATTTGTATAGACATTCTTTATCTCAGCTTGCTTTGGTGATTCTTCATTTTCAGTATACCCTAGTCTGGTATTGTTGTTGACTCTTCTTTGTCCATCCATAAAATCATCCATCCTTTTGGTACTTTCTTCAGCTCTCTTGATCATGTCATTATTTTGTTTCTAAATTCTCACTTCATATTTCATCTTTTCATTTTCTTCTCTTAGCTCAGTGATAGCTTCTATTCTTTCAATGAGTTTTATGTCCATTCTATTTTCCTCCTGACTCATAAGAATAATCTGATTTGTAATCTCATGATGATGTTCTGTAATTCTTTTTATTTCTGACTCTTTCTCCTGTAGCTTTTTAGTAATCTTCCTCTAGTCATCAATATCCAGTGTTCTTTCTTTCTCAGCTTTTCTAGCATTGTTCATGACATCAATCATTCTTACCATTTGTGTCTCTTGACCAATTTGCAGAGATTTCACTTGTCCAGCCAGATGTTGATTGATTTCATTCATACTTGTGATGCTTTCTTCTGATGTGTCTAATGCTTTTCTAGTTGTAGATACTAAAGACTCAAATAGAGCAGGTATCTACTCTTCATGATAGTCTTCTTCATTACAGCGAGATGTCATAATCTTTCTTTCATCCAACAATTGTCTCATCTTGATTCTAGCTTCTTTACATTGTTCATAGAAGATATGTATCTCTAATTTTTTATTCTCAATATTCTTGTCTAGCTTGTACCTTTCCATTGTATGATCTTTTCTCTTAAGTCTTTAAACTTTTCCAATTAAGAGATCTATCTCTAATATCAATTGTTGGAAATAATGGAATGGTGTATTGAGAGGGGAGGGTGAATCTGTACCCTCAAAATTTTTATCAATTAACCTTTATCCTTTTATGTAATCAATTGTATAACCATTCATATCTTCTATTCTATCTTTGTGTATGTAACATCAATTCATAATTCAATAAGCATGTAAAACATTCATAGAAGAAATCATGAAATGTATAGACACTTGACACAAGATTTGGTAATGCAGAAAACCCCTGTTAGAAGGTAAAAACTATGGTGGGGATGACACTCACAAAGCTTCACTATCTAAATAATGGAAGGGGCCGGTTAATGATTACAATTTGATCACTTCTGATGATCTACCCTATTTGGAGTATTATGTAGAGACTGGTTAAGGTTTACTCTGTTAAGAGATTTAGCAACATTGTTTAGTGTGCACTCAGTTAAGAGATTTACATAAGGAGCATAAAATCCACCTTTATTGAAAGGATTTCTTCTATTTGCTACAGTTGTTAGAATGTAGAAAAAAATACTCAATGACTTGAGTGTATGCAATCTACCATTGTTGATTAAAGATCCATTAAATATTACAAGTATAATGTATCACCTAATGTGATTGATCAATACCTCTGTTGCTCGATAGACTTGAATTTGGTTCTTGATAACCTAATTCATCTTTTGTTGTTCTTGCTTGAAACTCTTAGTTTGATCCATAGATGTGCTCCTTGGCTACTATCATCCTCATATCATATTTCAGAATTACTACACATCTATTTATACAATAGATTGACCTATTTTACTTTCATGTATTAAAAAGATAACTCTATGATCGAAGGTTTACAACTTGACCTTGATCTCCTAATTTGCATGTTTTCAATCAGTTGGACTGATTAAAAAAATTATAATTACAATGCTTGTCCCTTAGGAAATGGTTTTAAATCAAATAAAAACTCTAAAGAAATTATTTTTTCCATTAGTATATGCAAAGGGAAAATATTTCTTTGAAGTGTCAGTAACACTACACCGAAAGACAGATTTTAGTTCAGACCGAAAGTGCTAAGTATAGAAACACTCGACAACACACTTTTACAGTGCAAACCAAAAATGTTGAAGAGGAAACTGACAGAGGAACCCGACAAGAAAATTACACTATAAACTGAAAGAGAAGAAAAGCAGAGGAACCTAACAGAACAAGGGAACCCGATGGATAGTTCACAGAAGAAACACCGAAAGACTTTCAGAGCAACCCAAACATCAGACACTGAAAGTCAGTTATATCCCGAGAAAAGTGGATCTAACTTCCATGTTAGATAAAATAATTATGTTTTATATTTAGATTTTTATTTTATTTAAAACCATTTCTTGAGGGACAAGAAAGATAATTGTAATTGTTTTAATCAGTCTAACTAGTTAAAAACATGCAAAGTAGGAGATCAAGGTCAAGTTGTAAACCTTCGATCATAGAGTTATCTTTGTAATATGTGAAACCTAATTAGGTCAATATATTGTATAAATAGATATGTAATCATTCATTTCATAGGATGTGAGGATGATAGTAGCCAAGAAGCACATCTATGGATCAGACTGAGAATTTCAAGAAACAGAACAGCAAAAGATGAATTTGGTTATCAAGAACCATGAATCAAGGCTACTGAGCAATAGAGGTATTAATCAATCACATTAGGTGATAATTTTTACATGTGATTTCAATGGATCTATAATCAGAAATTGCAGATTGCATATACTCAAGTCAATGAGTATTTTTGTCTACATTCTAACAAGTATAGAAAATAGAAGAAATCCTTTAATGAAAGGTGGATTTAACAATCCTTTGTAAATCTCTTAACCGAGTGCACACTAAATAGTATTGCTAAAGCTCTTAATAGAGTAGACCTTAACCAGTCTCTACATAATACTCCTAACAGGGTAGATCATCATAAGTGATCAAAATTGTAAGCCTTAACCGACCCCTTCCAATCTGCAGATAGTGAAGTTTTTGTGGCTGCCATCCCCACCATAGTTTTTACCTTCTAACAGGGGTTTTATGCATTACCATATCTTGTGTTATGTTTTATTAAATTTCATGAATGCTTCTATGAATGTTTACATGTTTATTAAGCTTATGAGTTGATATAACTTACACAAAGATAGGATAGAATAGATGGTTGGTAATACAATTGATTACATAAAAGGATAAAGGTTAAAAGAGATAAAAAAATTAGAGGTACCGATTCACCCCTCCCCTCTCAGTACATACTTCCCATTATTTCCAACAATTGGTATTAGAGCTAGATCTCTTAATTGGAAAACTTTAAAGACTTAAGAGAAAATATCATACAATTGAGAAGTACAAGCTTTACAAGAGTATTGATAATCAGAAATTAGAGATACAGATCTTCTATGAACAATATAAAGATGCTATAATTAATATGAGACAGTTCCTGGATGAAAGAAAGATTGTGGCATCTCGCTATAATGAAACAAACTATCATGAAAAAGAGATACCTGATCTATTTGAGTCTTTAGGATCTACAACAAGAAAAGCATCAGACACATCTGAAGAAAACATCACAAGTCTGAATGAAACCAATCAACATCTAGCTGGACAAGTAAAATCTCTAAAAATTGGTCAAGAGACATAGATGATAAGAATTATTTATGTCATGAACAATGCTAGATAAGCTGAGCAAGAAAGAACACTAGCTATTTATGACAGGAGGCAGATTACTAAAAAGATACAAGAGAAAGAGTCAAAAATACAAAGAATTATAGAACATCATCATGAGATCACAAATCAGATTATTCTTATGAGTCAGGAGGAAAATAGAATGAATATAGAACTCATTGAAAGAATAGAAGCTATCAGTGAGCTAAGAGAAGAAAATGAAAAGCTGAAACATGAAGTAAGAATTCAGAAACATCATAATGACGTGATCAAAAGAGCTGAAGAAAACACCAAAAGGATGGATGATTTTATGGATGGACAAAGAAGAGTCAACAACAATACCGAGAATGAAGAATCACATAACCAAGTTGATTCAAAGAATGTCTATGCAAATCCAACACCAAGAAAGTAGTCATGCAATCACTGTGGAAAACCAGGCCACACATCAAATGCTTGCAGGAGAAAAATGAAAGGTATTCCTAAATCCACACCTTCATTCATAGGAATTTTTTATAAATGTAACAAGAAAAGACATAAAGCATATGAATGTAAATCTAAGGTAAAACAACCAAAGAAGGAAACCTACATGAACAAATAGTGTCCTACCTTCAAAATGCATGAACACACGTCTCTTGAATGCAAGAAGAATAAAAAGCAATAATGGAAGCCTAAATAAAATGAAATTGCTTATCAACTGAAAAGAGTTGGTAACTCATATGTTTGGGATTACAACACTTGAGAAAACTACATAGCATGTGGAAGATTTGGATACATAGCTGCAAACTGTGTGAGACAATGGATGAGAAAGCCTAGGAGCTTGACTAACCCAAGAATGGCATGTCTACACTGTCATAAAGTTGGTCATCTAAGAAAAGACTGTAGAGACCAGCACCTTTCCCAATGGAAAAACCATTGAATACATCAGGAAGATAAGAAATAAAATGTGGAGGAAAGCTACAAACACTGATGAAGCTGGATCGAGCAATGCAAATGGTGACATCTTATCCAATGGATCTACTAACATCACCACCTCCACCTAAGTAGAACAAGTAAGTATGGAACTGCACTATAACAAGTTATATTTTGCATTAGTTCCATTATACATAGTAAAATTACCAAATCACCATGATTAAAGATACACTATGGTATTACTTGTTACAATATTATGAATTCAACCTCATCGGTTGATGCATACCAAAAATCATTGGTATACACAAAGCTAAGTTGTCCATACTTACCGATCATTTTTGGTTAACATATAAAAGCAAAGTCGCTAGTGTAAACTGAGATCCATCGGTAATCATGAAAGTTTACATGTTGTCTTCGTCATACACCGAGATCCATCGGTGAACACTAAAATGAGTTGACACTTGTCCTGAGCATCAAATTCTCACCGAGAATGAAATGTGTGTGCTACTTGATGACTCTGTATTCAAACACCGAGAAGTGGGTGAGCATTTATGACACGACTTAGGGAAAAAGTCTATAAATAGTCAATGGAACAACTCATTATTTACAAAGTGAATTGAGAAAAGAAGTAGAGAGAAACCAGAGCATAAAGTGACTAGATTGTAGAGTGACTCCAACCCTATTCATAGCACTCAGAAAGATTCCTAGCAGTCACAATAGGTTGAAGTAAGTAACAGCAATCACTGAGAACTCTGTTTTCATTTACGGGAAAAAGCCCTGAATTCTGAAACGATGGCATCAACTTCAAGAACCTCCAAGATCAAGAATGAAAAGAATGCAAAGGTGAATCTAATAAAGATACCACCTGTGAAGAACCTCATTACAAGATCTATCCTGAGGTTACTTCGTAACTTGACAATGCTGGTGCATTCTCCAGTATACCAGCTATGGTTTTACTCGTTGAAGATGTCAAAGCATATATTCACTGCAAGATTGCCAAAATAGGAAACCTAGAAGTTGAGAAAGGTTTCAAAAAGATTTGCAATGATGATGGAACTATAAAAGAAGAACATAAGAACATTGAATTGGAAGGGATCACACATGCCCTACTATTCCCAAAGGAATTCAAAACTGAATGGATTTGGTTAGTATTGAGCAGAATACATGACCGAAAGATATGGATGGATGAGCCAAAATTGATAACCAGGGATGTTATACACACTATTACCAGTTATCCAATAACCAATAAAGTAAAGGCACTAAAGCACCCTCCTAAAGCTGACATTGAAAAGAACACAGGAGAAGCATGGGATGGAAGAGGATTAAAGGCATCCACCATCAATGACGTTGAAATGAAATTTGGAGCATGTGTCTTAGGATACAAGTTCTTTTAGGATAGTAGGATGAATAGTATTGCATCCAAAGAAGTGGATACAACATACAAAATTGTCAAGAAGGGACTGCAGTTGGATCTATTAGAAATTGTGCTAAGGAAATTAGATGAGAACATGAAGACAATAAGGACTACAAAGTCCAACTCATGTAAGTTTGGTTCACTCATGTGCATATTTTTCTATTTTCAAGAATCCTTCCCATCTATAGGCAATGTCAAATGGGACACTACCCAACTAGTGACCACACAGATTAGTGAGCTCATCAAATCACTAGGAGACAGTTTTGAATCACTCATGGATGAATACTTTGTTGGATTCAAAGAAAGAATGCAGAAGAGAGTGAGGATTCCAGAGAAATTAGTAGAAAGGTACAAGACTAAAATATGTTTTATGGTGGACACTAACTACACCTATATCAAGGCAGTTGTACCGAGGATAGCATGGCTAGCACCACTTGACTATGAGGTTAACAAAGATCAAGCATCAAATGATATTGAGGTGTTGATAAATGAACCATTGGATAAATCACAACCCAAGTTTGGAACTTATAAGGAAGCCAAAGAAAGGATAAAAACTGGCTTAGTTGTGAAAAATATTGACAGAAGAAAGATAAAATGGATAAGACCTTGAAGAAAAAGTTGTCGGTGAATGAAGAGGAAACATAACAGATAGAAGAAACTGAGGGTTAGTCACTCTTCGGTGAAGTTGATAAGGAGAGTTACTCAGAATCCACATAGTCTGATATACCACCTCTACCACCAAAAAAGAAACCAAGGACTATTGTTGCATCTAGACCAGGAGTCAGCCAACAAAGGATGCAAGTTCTTCACTGATCAAGAAAGGTCAAGTAAGGACCTATAAAAGAAAGCCTCGAATAGGGAAAAAGGGCCCAACAAAAGGAATAAAGTTCCTCATAACTAAGGAAGACATAGAAGACACAGAGCGGGATGAAAAATTTGTACAAGCTATCAAGAACACACTTTCTTCTACAATTGATGAGGTATGTGCTTCCATTATAAAATCAGGTATAGAAAATGAACACAAAATTAAAAACTGGTTAACTCTAGACACCGAGGACCAGAATAAGATAGAAGAGGCAATTATCACAATGATGTGTGCATTCAAATATGTTCCAATACAATTGGAAGATAAGATGCCAAAATAACTTATGAATAGATTGTCGGCAAGATGGACATTTGCATTACATTCTAAGAAATAGATTAGGGAAAGAGCCCTAGTTTCTATCATGCCACCCGAATCTAAAATGGAGTAGATTGAAGAAATGATGAAGAAACACTCCAAAAGGTTCTCACCAAAGTTAACGGCCTACCAAGTGCTTCAAGGACATCTAATTGAGCTAGATAGGAAGAGTGAGGCTGAATGGAGAAAGATACCATATATACCTAAAAAGGATACAAGTTCTAAGCCATAAATAGCTCTTACCGACAAGAAATAGAATAAAGATGATCAGGCTAAATAGATCCCCGAACATATTCTTATTACTGATGAGGATGAGCATACCCGAGGATGTAGGGGAAGAAGAAAAGAAAGAGACAACCGATGAATAGAAAATCATTGGTGAAGAACAAAATGTTATAAAAGATGGAGATCACACCAAAAAGGATGCACAAATGAAAGATACAGATGAAATGCAAAATGAGAAAGATGAACAAGATAAGCCAGTTGATACCACTCCTAAGAACACCGAAGGAGATGCTACAGTTACACTGAAGGTTGATGAGGAGACATCCACACACAACTAAAAGGAAAACTCTGAGCAGTAGGAAAAAGGTACAACACCACTGAAGCCTTCCTCCAGCACATCAGACCAGGTAGAAAAACTTGCTATGGTACTTCATATAGGTGCATCACACAAGAAGAAGAAAACCAAGAAGAGAAAATTAGAAGTAACACTTGACAAAATCATTGAGATACCCAAGCGTGATCCAACTACTTTGGATTATGAATCTCTCCAAGAATACAGAGAAATTTGTCAAAGAAGATCTTTACAAGACAAGCTTAGAAAAGAGCATAGGGACTCTCTAGTGCTAGAAAATAAAAGACATATCTTACATCAGATAGTTCCTGATATTGATGTTGATCACAATACCCCCATTCTGGATCAAATTTTTATTCTTTTTAGGGTTTGACAGATCCAGAATAATATAAGAATAATTAGTTATATGCAGAAAACAAAACAAGAGTAAAACTTAACATAGATAACACACAGATTTAACGTGGTCCACCCAAAATCTAGGCTACGTCCACCTACACAGTTGTCCAACCTTTTTTATTATCTAGAAAAATAGTACACCAATATTTCAATACATTATGCATCTCAGCTGCTTATAACATGTGTTTTAGGGCAACCTCTAAAATTGGCCATTTTAGGGTTTTACAATGTTAGTCTTATTTTTCTTAAAAAATCAAATCTTTTGCCTGAAAAAGCATAAAAACATTTTGGCACTTCATGCCAGCCGGAGGTTTGGGGCTATCGCCCCTCACCTTCCAGAAACTAGATGAGTAGTCACCACAATATCAACACCCACTATATGATCAGTCGCCATAATATCAACAATCTCCCACTTGGAGAGTGATCAAGCTCCACACCAAACAATCTCCCACTTGGAGATTGAAACTAGACAACAATGTAGTATGTGCAACTCCCACTGGATAAAATACTTTGTTGTGTATTAACTCCATGATCATCAGTCAATAATCCCAATAGAAGTTGAGCAAGAAACCAACTTCTCCTTGGGGACTGTCTTCGTTAACATGTATGCAGGATTTTCATTTGTGTGAATCTTTTCAATCCATAATTGGCCATCCTCCAAAACAGACCTTAAAAAATGGTACCTAATTTGTATGTGCTTTGTCCTTGAATTAAAAGAAGAATTATTTTCAATATGAATGGCACTCTGGCTATCACTGTATAATGGACAATCTTCCTTCTTCTAACCCAATTCCTCTAGAAAACATTGTAACCAAATCATCTCCTTGATAGCTTCTGTAGTAGCTACATACTCAGCTTCAGTGGTTGAAAGTGCATTAACCTTCTGCAATCTAAAAATCCAACACTAGATGAGCATTCACCACAATATCAACACCCACAAAATGATCAGTCACCACAATATCAAAATTTCTAACTAAATCCATCACAACTCAAAATGTGGATGCAAAAAAAGCCATTGAAGAATGAGAAGAGCAAAAATATCAGTACAAATTAACTAAAAATATCAGCCAACAAGTGACAGAAAATAAGGTAAAGCTTTCAAAATTAGCAAACAAATTAGACCCTATAATTTTAGAAGCATTAGCCTTAATTCAGAAGTTGTGCACCTTAGAGAAATGCACTAAGGAAATTAGTGATAAGATAGAAAATATAGATTTTGATCTAAATGCAAGTGCACAAGGTCTAACCACA
The DNA here is from genome assembly GCA_018584345.1 of Thuja plicata. Taxonomy (NCBI): domain Eukaryota; kingdom Viridiplantae; phylum Streptophyta; class Pinopsida; order Cupressales; family Cupressaceae; genus Thuja; species Thuja plicata. The sequence goes on along the minus strand of MU226403.1, from coordinate 1,583,755 downwards.
TATGACAATGCAATCAAACTGCATTATGACAAGATAATAGAAATCAAAAGGTTGAGACAAGAAATTTGGGAAGTAGAATCATAGTTTAGAGATGAGGTTACTGAGCTATAGGCTTAGCTATTGCCAAACCTTACACTTCTGCAATAACACATGACTTCAGCAAGATAGCTAATTGCCACCCATGAGATGTCTGTAGCAAACAACATCTATGATATGCATGCCAGAATTACACTAGAGCACATGGCTCTTGAGCACCTAAAGGAGAAATGGGAGAAAATGATGGAGGATATGAAGACTTCTCATTCCCATATTTTTGATAAGTTGTAAGTATACACCTTTTCCCTTACTGTCAAAAAAGGGGTGAAATGATATGTACAATACATATAGAGAAAAAGGGGGAAAATGATGATATGTACAGTATTAAAGAGATAATGATATGAACATAAGGTGAAAAGGGAGTATAGTATAAAGGCAAGTGTGCATGTATATACAGATACTATACCGACATATACATAGGGGATTCATAAATGACAAAGTAAACACATGGTGTACATTCTACACAGTTTAGCATTTTACACATATCAGTTTTTGATACTAATATCAAAGGGGGAGATTGAAGACATTATTTTTGTCATTAGTATATGCAAAGGGAAAATATTTCTTTGAACCGTCGGTAACACTACACTGAAAGATAGATTTTAGTTTAGACTAAAAGTGCTAAGTATAGAGAAACTGGACGACACACTTTTACAGTGCAAACCAAAAATGCTGAAGAGGAAACCGACAGAGGAACCCAACAAGAAAATTACACTATAAATCGAAAGAGAAGAAAAGAAGAGGAACCCAATAGAGAAAGGGAACCCAATGGATAGTTCATAGAAGGAACATCGAAATACTTTTAGAGAAACCTGAGCATCAGACACCGAAAGTCAGTTATATCCTGAGAAAAGTGGATCTAACTTCCATGTCAGATAAAGCAGTTATGATTTATATTTAGAGTTTTATTTCATTTAAATACATTTCTTGAGGGACAAGAAAGATAATTGTATTTTTTTTAATCAGTCTAACTGATTAAAAAAATGCAAAGTAGGAGATCAAGGTCAAGTTGTAAAACTTCGATCATAGAGTTATCTTTGTAATACATGAAACTTAATTAGGTCAATCTATTGTATAAATAGATGTGTAATTATTCATTTCATAGGATGTGAGGATGATAGCAGCCAAGAAGCACATCTATGGATCAGACTGAGAATTTCAAGAAGTAGAACAACAAAAAATGAATTTGGTTATCAAGAACCAAGAATCAAGGCTACCGAGCAACAGAGGTATTAATCAATCACATTAGGTGATACTTTGTACATGCAATTTTAATGGATCTATAATTATTAATTGAATATTTCATGCACTCAAGTCAATGAGTATTTTTGTCTACATTCTAACAAGTGTAGCAAATAGAAGAAATCCTTTCAAGAAAGGTGGATTTAACAATCCTTTATAAATCTCTTAACCGAGTGCACACTAAATAGTGTTGCTAAAGATCTTAACAGAGTAGACCTTAACCAGTCTCCACATAATACTCCTAACAGGGCAAATTATCATAAGTGATCAAAATTGTAAGCCTTAACTGGCCCCTTCCAATCTACAGATAGTGAAGTTTTTGTGGGTGCCATCCCCACTGCATTTTTTACCTTCTAATAGGGGTTTTCTGCATTACCATATCTTGTTTTATGTGTCATTACATTTCATGAATGCTTCTATGAATGTTTACATGTTTATTAATCTTATGAGTTGATATAACTTACACAAAGATAGGATAGAACAGATGGTTGGTAATACAATTGATTACATAAAAGGATAAAGGTTAAAAGAGATAAAAAATTTAGAGGTACTGATTCACCCCTCCCCTCTCATTACATACTTCCCATTATTTCCAACAAAATATAAATATAAAATAGAACCATTTTATCTAACGTGGAATTGAGATCCACATTTCTCATAATTGAACTGACTTTCAGTGTCTGATGCTTGGGTTGCTCTATTTTCAGTCTATCAGTGTTCCTTTTCTAAACTATCCATCAGGTTCCCTTGCTTTTTCAGGTTCCTCTACTTTTTCTCTTTGTCAGTTTACACTTCAACAATTTTGGGTTGAACTATGTAAATTGTGTCGGGTTACTCTTGTGATCTATCTTGTCGGGTTTCTCTTGACCTTAGCACTTTTGGTGACCTTTGTTATCTGTACTTTTGGTTTGTAGTAAAAGTCTATCTTTCAGTGTAGGTGTTTATCGATGGTTCAAACCTATTTTCCCTTTGCATACTAATGGAAAAATAATGTCTTCAGAAAAAACTATCACATGATATTATTTGCTACTTCAATATATTATTGATCTATAATTTTTCCATCTTTTCACTTAGTACATTACGTAGATGTTTAGTTATTGTTATGGTTCTTATATGCATGAATGGGCTATGTTTCCAGTATGAGTTGTGACCTTGATGTTTTGTTACCATAATGATGAACTCTCTAGTTTTTCATCATTTAAATCTCTTTTCTATTACAAATATTACAGTCTCCCTAGTTTTGAATGATATTTTCAACACTATCCTTAAGTGCTAAGATTATGACAACCATAGGAAAATTGTGGCCATTATAGTATTTTTGTGATCAAGCACTTTCCTTATACCCTCACCATGCCTGAAAACCTTAATATAGTGGTCTTCAATGGATACCATAAATCTCACTATCCTCTTATTTCTCCAAGGCTCAAAAAACAAGTGACTCTATCATTTGGGAGGATAGTCTTATTGCTGGTATTTTCCTTGTCAATGATCTCCTTCTCATGCTTCTATGATTGTGCATCTTCAATCAAATTTCTTTCTTTCCAACCTGTCAATTTTTGGGTTGCTCCATTTTTGTTTAAAATTATTTTATAGTGTTGTCCTCTAATGGTTCAAGGTTATTACTCTCTCAAAATATTTCCATCTTATGCTCTTTATTATCATAGTAGCAATGTATCTCATGGGATGGTAAATAAACATTGGAAAAACATTTTCCTTCCCTTGTGGGCCAAACTTTGAAAGATCATGGATTCTTAATGATAGACAATGGATTTCTAAAACAATCATTAATATCTTGAATGCCTTTGTTACAAAAACCAAATTTTTTGTGAAAATAATGATAACTCCTTGATGCCTTATACATCTCCTCCCTTTTATACTACAAATTTCTATTTTAAAATTACTACTCTAATATGAGAAGATTGTTGTGCTTTGTAGATAGGTTGTTCTTCTTAAATAAATGTTCTCCACAACCTTGATCTTCATGTTCTTTGCATACAACTTGTTGTAAGTATTGCATCTTTATGATATAAATATCCTTCATCTAACCAAAACACTTGATCTTTGGCATGTGATATTATAATAGTAACTTTATAACTATTTCATCTTTGGCTTGAATACATTCTTTCTACTCTTTATAATGATGATATTGTGTTTGCATTGCATTATTGTACTTGGCATTTTGACTTATACTATTATTAATGCTTTGATTATTATAATAGCGAAGGGCAACATGATGAGCTCAACCCTTGTTGGATTCCATTCCATCCCACATGTTGTTAGATGATAAATGTGTACCTATTCCTGCACATTAAACAAACTCATCAGATAAAAATGTGATTTCTTTTGATTATTTTCTCTTGAATTCCTTTCTGCACTCTGAGAAGTGAATATGCATATGTTGATTTTATATAAATTGATAAGGTAAATTGAGCTCTAACAACATTTTTCTCTCACCCCCTACAAACAACCTTAGACACTCCAACTTCTGGAGTTGTGGAGCTGAGGATGAAGACATCATTATAAGGATTCATCATTCATCAGGCAATGATGATTCCCCTCCTCTATTTATATGATCTTTTCTTATGTATATTTATTTTTCACAATGTACATTTAGTCAATCCCACAGCTTGTGTGGGATTCCACTTAATTTTCTATTCATGGATAAAGAAAATATTCTTTTAAATATACAATTTTGTATGATTCCTATTTATTTTAAATAATTTCATTTATCTAAAGTTCCTTTATGGAATTTTTCTCTTGGAAAAATGCTCATTAATAACAAACGTGCACCCTGTAAACTAAAAAACTTAACCACCTCCACTTGATTGAGTTGGAAAATAAAAATGGGTCATTTTTGGCAACATTTGCATGATGCTTTCCCACTAAGCACTCAGACCAACTGCCTATACTATCCATTGGTCACACAGTCACTCTCATTTGACAAAACCTCTGAAAAGACATCCCTTTCCACTGTTGCAACTCACTTTCAAACTAAAAACCTCTTCTAATCTATCTGGTACATGTGTATGGTTTGTGATATTGAGAACAAACTCACTTTCATGAATGATATATTTTTACTTGACAAATTAGAAAGGGAAAAAAAAAACCTCCATAACTTTAGACTATTGTAATGCATTATAATCCTATGAGGTAGATATGTATGATGTGTGACAGTGAATACATGTATTCATTATTTTATATGATGGGTACCATCCTCATATAACTATAAAGTGTTAAAGTTGTTAACTCCTTATCTAGCACCTTCCCAACTAAGATACAACTAACTAACTATGCAACCAGCACTTGGAGAAAGAAAAAAATTAAAACTAAAAACTAAAACAAAAGAAGTAAAACTACCCTATCCTATCCTAATCAATCATTCATTAAAGCCTTAAATACATCCATTTATTGATTGATTGAAATACCTTCCTATCCTCATCAATAAAGGATGAGTCACATGTAAATGAGAAACTGAAAGGAGATGAACAATGGTCATAAATACAAATAGCTTCTCTAGCATGTCTTGAAGATTAAAATCAAGATCACATACCATTTGATTTTGACCAAAAAGAATGATGTCTGTAGTACATTACAAGTTAGATCTGCTACTCTTTAGGTGTAACCTATTTCTCAATCTCCATCCTATAAAGATACCTGATCGGGGATCCTCTTGAGAGTAGGATCTTAGAGCTCCCTTTGTTGGTTCTAAGCTTATGGACTACTTATTTGACATTATTTTGTTGCTTGGAAACAACTCCTTCAGTTGTCTCATTTGTAAGAAATAGTGCTACCTCTGTGGCATCACTTTCCTAATAAGAAAGTGTTAGCTTAGGTGAATCAAGTTGAGACAAGGCTGCTTTCGTTACTTAACCACACTATTCAAAAACTTTTAGCTTTGGAGATGTTGTTTTGGTATCCCAACTTGAACAAAAAGCTTCTTAATCATTCCAAAACAGATCTTCTTTTCTCTTTTCCATTAGAGGAATTTTTTTATCCTCATAGTATTTGTCCTCAAGATTTGAGATTACCACAAGGTCATACTTTCAAAGCTTAATTTATGATCTATTCTCTCGCTTCTCTTGAGCAACGACCCCATTTGCATCAATTCTTCCAATTTGCAAAGAGTAGTTGCCCTTAATTACATTCTCATAGACCAACATCTTATCATTGTTATCAATCTCTTTTGGCTGCTCCAAAACTTGACTTGACACCAACATAGCTATATGCTCCTCATCTTTGGCAATAAAATAGGGGAGTTCATCAAGTAAGAATGTGAAATTTCTATTTTTGATAGCTCTCTGTTGATTTTTACCTTGTTGTCCCAATTAAATTTCTAACATAGGAAATGACATGTCTTCTTCATATTTAACAAAAATGGAAGATTATTGAATAAATCAACCAATATTTTAGGTTGAGCATCATTTTCTTTCTCTATGCCCCGCTGCCCCAACTAGTTACGATCATCACTTAACTGCAACAATTCCAATTTTCCCTTTTCTTCATCACTTGAAATTTCATCAGCTACAAGATGTTCTTCTTCTATTTCCTCAAATCCCTTGATTTTCTCTCCAAACCAACCTTATTGGTAAACAATAGGTCCTCTAGGATAAAGGGAAATAGTGGTAGAAAAAGGAGGCTTACTTGGTGGAGGGTTTTGCAAAAATTGAGGAGTTTCTTAAGGTGCAAAAATTTCTCGAGATGGTTGTTCTTGAAGAAAGGATTGAATTCCCTTAGTTATAGTGTCGTGCAATGGGTGATGACACTTGAAACTTAGAATTTTAAATTTAGAAGCCTTAATTGGGGATGAAAAAGGTTGACCTTTCTCAAAACCTAGAAATTTGTTCTTGGGAACCTCTACATTCATAGTTTGTATCATTACTTCAAAAGATAGTGGTATGAAACTAGGAACACAAGGAGTTAAATGAGCTTCTAGCTTTTGGGCTCAAGAAAGTAGCAATCTTATTTTCTCCTCCTTTAAAGCCAACTCCCTTGTAAGATATTCTTCATGCTTCTTTATTTGCAACTCCATTTATTGTTGGTTTTGATAAGCTTGGTAAGCCCACTCCTCATTCTATGAGTTACACTCCTCTCTTTCAACCTCCCTCGACTTCTCTTAAAATCCTGACACTATGTCTTTTATAATCATGTTATCATCATATTGAAGAGGATTATAGGAACCTCCATGCTATCTTGGAACAAAAATTCTTTCTTGGGGATGTTGATGTGCATAGGTAGGCTGCCAAGAAAATTGAGCAAGGGTGGGAGGGTGGCAAGCATAGCTAACTTGTTGGTTATTTTCTATAATGGGGCTATTTTTCATGGGAAAAGGAACTTGTCCAATTTGATGTGGTGAGGCAGTAGGCATATGAACAATATTTTCATGAAATGGGGCATGGTAAAACATATTCCTATGAAACTTTGACATGTTGAAACATTCATTTAAGATGAAGAATCATGAAAATCATTGAAAAATAGGAAAACCATGTCTATTTTTCCCCAAAACAACAATTAATTTACTATAACCTATTGATATTTGCACAAAGTTTCCCAATATGTTAAATACATGCCTCCAAAGGGTGAAACTATTGTTTTCCACACCAAAAAAAAATAAGAATTTACAAAATGTATACTGAAAATTGGTCCTCTCGTCCCACCGGGCATTCTAAAAATTATGATCAATGAGGTTTTCACCCTTGCTAAGAATGAAAATACAAGAACCTATTGATACATGGGAACACTTCTAGTTAGTGGGTAACCTGGAAAAGATGTGGACCTCGAGAGTAAGTTGGTTCTTAAGGAAACCTCACCTACAACTACCTAAACTAAGCTTTTTGTAGAGGAAAGAGTAAGAAGGATACATAAAATGAAACCTACTATCTAAGGTAATGCACCGAATGATTATCTGATACCTACACAGATAAATAACACACAATAAAGCCAATAATATTCAAGCTCCCTTACACAACCCAATAAATCACAATCTTTGTATCATTAATTCATAAGAAGGCTAAATAATCACAGTCGCTAAAGGAGAGACTCTTTCTCAGAATTTAAAATTGATTCCTATAACTATGGAAACAAAACTATTAATAAGTGAATTATAATTTTCACTTTATTAATATTATTAATATAATAAAATTATTAAGTGAATTATAATTGTTACTTTATTAATGATTCTGAATTTTATCATTTATTAATATTGTTTTTACAATCAAAACTATGGAAACATATTAAAAAAACTAAGCGATAAAACTTATCACTTACAAATCCTTATGATACTATATACCTACGGGGGTATTAGATAGGAGAAAAAACAAAGGCCCCTTACATGGTCGACATAGGGTAAAGAAACCCTAAAATTAATTCATTCTTTCATTTTGTTTACTTGCTTCCTTCTATCCCGCCCGCGACGCCTGGGGATGGTCAAGGGTTTGGATTTTGTGGAGGTTTTCGAGCCTCTTTTGTGGAGATTTGTAGGCTTCTGAGAATCCATTGACAAGTATTTTGATCTCCATTTGTTTCCTGTATTTTGAAGTCATGTTTTTTTTTTCATTTCTAAAAATCCCTCTTTAAAATCTATATCTACTTCTGATGGATAATGAAATTGTTGTATTTGTACCTAATTTAGCCATGGCCCTATACTTATTGAATGCATTCAACCACCACCATATTTTCTATTTGATGAATCACTTTTTATTTACGATTTATGATTGCATCTCTTTCAAGGGTTTTGATAATTTCCTAGACAGTAGCTTTTGATGCTCTTGTATTTAACAATAATAAGAAGTTTGTGTTCTTGTATTCAAAAAACATAAGAAAAATGATATACTTATGCTATCTAATGAGGGGTTTTCAAAAACTTTTGGGGGATTGAAGGGTTCTAACTCTATTGCATGTCGATGCACTATTTTTTCCTTGGCTTTCTATTTGTATTATTGAGTGCATTAGGGTGGTCCCACAATAGTGTGTCCCACTTTTTGGCCAACCAAAGACACAGAGATCAACATTCTGAGAAAAAACTTCACTTTCAAACACTTGTTGCTGCAAAACTATTAGGAATTTGAAGATGATGTAAACTATAGTATTTTAGAACTTTCTTTCTAGTTTCTAAATATATTTTCTAAAAAAATTTAAAATTCAATTTAATTTATTTTTCCTTCTCCTTCGAAAAGTGGTTTGTGTGAAACAACTGTGTTTTTTAGAAGTGACTGTCACTTGGATTAGCATAACCTTTTTTTAAAATATGATAACGATGTAATTTTTTTGAGATTATATTTGTAACTTCAATATCTAAAGGATGCAATTGGTTTCATTCATTTTGGGTCAATATTTCATAGTTTATTATGTTCTAAAGTGATAGTAACTATAATTTAGACATAAGCTCACTTGGATCGCTCTAACTTGATCTGTATATATCGAAATTCTTTTTTTATATAGAAAGGTAACACAAACACTCTTTTCCTACATATTTTTCATAAAAAAAAATTGTAATTTACTATTTTTCCTGAAGCCTTGAAGAGACACATTGTTGAACGACCAAAAAACCTATGTTTAGTTAAAGTAATATTTGAAAGTGACAATGAACTAAAAATGTATTAAAATTATATTCATTATAAATCTTGCTCTGAGTAGCATCATTTGGCATCATGTGTTTCAGAAAAGTATATAGTTTGGTCCTTGTCCCAGGACTTGAAAGGCCTTTTTTTTAGTTTTCTTTTTTCTGAGGGCAAAATTTCATTTTAGGGGTCTGAGGGGCTTCGCGCGAATACCCTTATGTGAAAATTCCAGTGAGAAACACTTCGTAGGAATTTCACCTAGGCTACTTCGCATGAAATAGGTCGGCCATTTTGAATTTTTTTTTTAAATTTAGAATGGTATAAAAGTAAAGTTTTTTCTTTTCAATTTTTTACCGAATTGCAATAAGTTAATTCTCTTTTTCTATTATTGATCAATTTTTACAAAGACATTTTTTGGAGAAGGATTGTTATTTCTATTTTTTTTTTAAGGCATGATTTTGGAGAGGAGAAATATTAGATCAAAGTATTTATTTTAAGAAAATAATTTTTAATGTTGATCTTTTGGAAGACATTTTTGAAGAGAAGAAATGGGGAACAAGAAGGGAAGACAAAGTAAATCTACTAGAAAAAGGTCGCCTTGTACCGAACAAGGAAATCGTGAAGCGGCATTGGCATATTATCATAAAACTAAAGAAGCTGAAGGAGGAGGGTCAAGTCAAGTCGAAGAATTGCACATTGAAGATGGTTCGGGATCACTCCCTATAGAAGCTCAAGTAATTGATGTTGGAGAAGGTTCAGGATCACATGATCCTACTAGTATGGATGAACTAATAAATTTAGCTCAAACTGTAAAGAGAAATATTAATTATGGAAACTTAGATCATTTACTTACAATGGATGTGGAGAATTTGAGATTACTTGCTAATGTTCAACTCTTAAGTCTTGCTAAGAAGAGGTCAATGAATATGATATCAAGATAAATATTGACTAAATTTGATAATTTAGAAACACTTGAACAAGCCCAATTTCTTTCAGTAGTACTTATAAATAAAAAGTTGGAAGGGGCATTAAAATTATTGGGTATAGACACAACATCAAAGAAGAGAAAAGTTATTGACACGCAAACTGATATGATTGAAAATATTAGGAAAGGTTTGAACCAGGTAGGGAAGTGATCTCAAACTAAAAATAAGACCATTACAAGAAAAGTTATGTTGACATCCATTCTAGATAACATTGTGCTCTGAAAAAGACAAATATCTTCAATTTCATCTCGGATTAGTTTTAGTAGGAAAATAATATCATGATATGTTAATAGGAGAATTCTTTTGGATGATAGCACCTTGGAAGGCAATTGGGCAATCATGTGTAGAGCTCCTCATTCTGATAGGATTGATGGAGTGATCAAGCATTTGGTCACATTATTTTCGAATGATAATACACATCCTTCATCAAACAGTAGAGATGTTATCAGACATCCATAGAATTTTAGCTAATCAATATGAATATCATACGAAACATTGGTTAGACACAACACAACATGAAATGTATGTGTCATTTTGTAGTTCAAATCCTAATATAAAGATTGGGCAAACATTATTTGACAGATTGAAACCATATTATATCAAGACAAACAAAGTGTTTGAAACTTGTTGTTGTCGTTATCATATTGAATTTGATCTTCACTATCCAGTTTTTCAAAAGTTTGTAGAAGACACTTATGGTTTTTAAAATGCTCCTCCTAGTAGAAGAAGTGATTTCATCTCATCCATTTTATGTGACAAAAGAGATGATGCAGCTGGACAAATAAATTGCATAAAAGGAATATGTCAAACATGTGCTGATTTGACTCTTTT
>MU226403.1:1560434-1572994 GCA_018584345.1 Thuja plicata | reverse complement strand
TGCTGATTTGACTCTTTTTCCTTTGAAAAATGAAAACATTGATGTAACAAAGATGGTAAATTGCAAAAGTTACAAATATGTAAAGAATGAAACAAAATTTGGGAAAGAATCCAAAAGGTTAGAATATTTTGAAGAGGAGATAAATGTTGGAGTATTTATGGACAAAATAAAAAAATTGATTCAACACTACATTAATCATACTTTTTTGGTAAAGTGACAAGCACAACAATTCCAAACACAGAGAGACAATTTCCCACTTGGAACTATTGTATCAGTTGTTGATTTTACAGAAAACTATTCTTTTTTTCATCAAAAGGCAATTCAATTAGAATACTATTTTTTAGAGAAAATTACTATTATGGTACATGTGTGTTAACGACACGCATAATTATGTTTGGATGGTATTCAGAGCACATTTGAAGCATGGGTCATCAAGAAGGAATATCATTTTTATATAAGTGATGATAGAGAGCATGACATTCATTATGTAGAACACTGCTTCAAGATGTTTTTTGCAAATTTGAAAGAAAGAGGTATAAAAATTGATAAACATTATGTTTGGTTAGATGGATGTGCTACACAATTCAAATCATCCAAACCATTTCATGCACTTTGTAGATATCATCGTAATGAAAACATACCACATGTCTGGAGTTTCTTTGAGAGTGGACATGGAAAAGGTGAACATGATGGTGTTGGAGCTTGCATCAAATGTGCTCTACAAAAGTATCAAATGAATTATAAGGGAGTTCATATAAAAAATACACATGATGTTTTTGAATGGTGCAAGACACATTTCACACCAAATGTGAATGACACGTCATCAGGAATGACTCAAGTAGTACCACATAAAATTTTGGGAGATAAAAGGTATGCACATATTTTTAAATTACTCAAGTGTTTAAATTTTTTATGTACATTATTTATTCAAATTATATTTATAGTTCATGTAATATTATATATGCATTTTTTCAGATGTGGATAGAAAAATTATGCATGGTTTCAAGCGGATATAAAAGACGCAATCTTTGCATTTAGTTATGAGTATGAATTGTCACAATTGGAAGTTGAACACTAGGGACCACTCATTCTTATGTTGTCACTGCATTCCTGAAAATTATGATGAATGCATCAATCAAGACCATGGATATGTAGGTGCATGGAATCTAGTGCCAATAGTTGTTACTGATACATTTGATAAAGATGAAGATGAAAACTTAGATGATGTTCCTTTGATTTCTACTGATTACGATCATATCTCAGGATTGGTCAAAATTGGTAAGTATATATTTCACATTATATGGTCCATTAAGCTGCATGTATCTAGATTGTTGAGATGGCTATTACATTATATATAAATTTATTTTGCAGGAGATATCTTTGCAGTGATTGTTGAGCATGGAAATGTAGAAGGAGTTGGTTATTATTTACTACGTTGTACTGCAGCGAGGATGAAGTTACTTGAACCTGAAGAAAGTGATGGAATGTTGTTCCCCATGGGTTTGCATGCTTTACATCAATATATTGAACTCAATTTGTAAATTTTAACCTTTTAACAAATTTCAAATTTAGTTTGTTTAAATTTATATTGTTAAAATTTGTGACCTGCAGGTTCAGTTGTTTTAGAGGGAACATATTTCAAGAAAATCAAAGTAATTTAGCATGGTATCCACTTTGTTGATTACCAACCAGACAATAAGGTGTTTCAATATAGTCACCTGGTAGTTTCCACATCCATTTGTCTCCATATAGTTAAATCTCAACTTGGACATCGTAAGTGGAGACTAGATAGTGACGATCATGAGAGAATATTACATGTTCTCCATGAAAGGTCTGAACCACTTGAGTTGATCTAAAAAGTATAATATGTATACCTATTTCATGTGTTAGGACCTACTTGTATACTATGTCACAATTTTCTAATGTTTTCTAATGTATACCAAGTTACAATTTTCTAATATTTTCTAATGTTATAACTAAGTTACAATTTTCTAATATTTTATAATGTATACTAAGTTACAATTTTATAACATTTGCTAACATATTCTAATATTTATTCTAAAGTATTTTAATGTTTCCTAACATTATCTAGCATTCTACTATGATGTTCTAACAGTACTAATACAATTGTCTAACATATTTTAATATTCTACTATGATTTTCTAACATACTAGTAATTTTCTAACATATTCTAAAATTCAACTAAGATTTTCTAACATTTCTACAAACTAAACATTATTTAAAGCAAATAACTAACTAAAATTAAGAAAAAACATATAAATTATAATAAAAAATGAGAAAAATGTGTGTACCTGATACTACTAACAATCAAAAGAGGTCAAAAAATCTCAGGATGTGTTTATGTCGTACTGGATGTCACTGGTTCTCTCTAAGCCCTGGGTCCACAAAATCTCAAATAGTAAATGGTGAAAATGAAATGGGTTGTCAAAAATTTATAAAAAAATCTGGCGAATAATGGTTTCATGCGAAGGGGGCTTTGTGCGAAGCACCCACTTCACGTGAAGTACCTTACATGGGGTACTTTGTGTGAAGCCTCCACTTCACGTGAAGTACCTTACGTGGGGTACTTCGTGCGAAGCCACATAATCTCTTTGCGCGAAGAGTGTACTTCACACGAAGCCATAAAAAAAAAAATTTTGAAGGACCGATTTCCTTCATCCTGAAAAGTGGGACACACTATTGTGAGACCACCCATTAACATGTTTAGGCACTGTGATCCTTTATGGTATTGGCTACTTAAGATAATATTATAATCTAATATTACTCTTCTATCACTTTTCATGCTTTCCTTGAGACTATTTCTCATGATGATACTCCTTTACTGATAGTTTCCTTAACATATATGGTTGTTTTAGTTTCACTTCATACAATTCATACATCATTCTATCCTTAGTTTGTGTACAAGTACCGTATATTACTTAGCATTATTTAGCACTGATATGACCCATTTTGGTTTGTGAGACAACACTATCACATGATATTATTCACTACTTTGATATATCCTTGGGATGTACTTTTGTCATATTGGCGCTCTATTCATTATGTAGATGGTTATATACTCATTGTTATGGTTCTTATATGTATGACTAGACTCTATTTCCATTATGAGTTGTGACCTTCATGTTCTATTACCATAATAATGAACTCTCTAGTTTTTCATCACTTAAATCTCTGTTTCATTACAAATCTTATGGTCTCCTTAGTTTTTTATGATGTTGTCATGACTTTCCTTAAGTGCTAACACTATTACAGTTATGGGAACATTATAGTCATCGTAGTATTATCATGATCAAGAACTTTCCTTATACCCTCACCATGCCTTGAAACCTTGATATAGTTATCTTCAGTGTATACCATAAAGCTCATTGTCCTCTTGTTTCTCCAAGGCTCAAAAAAAAAGTGACTCTATCATTTGGGAGGACAATCCTATTTCTGGTTTTATCCTTGTCAATAATCTCCTTCTCATGCTTCTATGATTGTTTGTATTCAATCAACATTCTTGCTTGCCAACCTATCAATTTTTGGGCTGCTCCTTTTTGGTTTAAAAATCTTCTCTAGTATGTTGTCCTAAAATGGTTCAAGACTATTAGTCCCTCAAAAAATTGCCCTTTTCTGTTCTTTATTATTGTAGCACCAATACATCTCATGGGACAGTAAATAAACATTGAAAAAAAAACATTTTCCTTCCCTTATGGGCCAAACTTTGAAAGATTATGGATTCTTAATGATAGTCAATGGATTTATAAAACAATCAATAATATCTTGAAGGACTTTGTTAGAACAACCAAAATGACTATGAAAATAATGATAACTGATTGAGGTCTTATACGTCTCCTCCATTTCTATTACAACTTTCTATTTTAAAATTGCTACTCTGATATGAGAAGATTATTGTGCTTTGTAGATAGGTTGTTCTTCTTTAATAAATATTGTCCACAACCTTGAACCTATTGTTCATTGCATACAACTTTTTGTTGTAAGGATTTCATCTTTATGATATCAATATCCTTCAACTAATTAGAACACTTGATCTTTTGCATGAGATTGGTATGAGATATCATACAATAAATTTAAAAATATATGATCTTTGGATTGAATAAATTCTTTCTACTCTTTCTAATGATGATATTGTGTTTATATTGCACTATTATACTTGGCATTTTTATTTTTACTACTATCAATGCATTGATTATTACAATGATAAAGGGCAGCATGCTAGGCTCAACCCTTGTGGGAGCCCATTTCATCCCACATGTTGTTAAATGATAAAAGTGTACATGTTCCTGCACATGAAACAAACTCATTAGATAAGAATGTGATTTTTTTTCTCTTGGATTACTTTGTGCACACTAAGAAGTGAATATGATTTTTTTTATTTTATATAACTGATGAGGTAACCCTGAGCTCCAACAAGATTTTTCTCTCTCCCCCTACAAGTAACCTTAGAAAATCTAACTTTTGGAGCTGTGGAATTGAGGATGAAGACATCAACAACATGATTCATCAATCATTAGACAATGACGGGTCTCTTCCTCTATTTATATGCTCTTTACTTATGTATATTTATTTTTCACAGTGTGCTTGTATGGGATTATATTTCATTTTCCATCCATGAATGAAGAAAACACTCTTTTAAATATGCAATGTCGTATGAATTATGCTGATTTTAAACAATTGCATTTATCTGAAGTTCTTTTATGACATTTTTCTCTTGGAAAAATACTCATTAATAATAGACATGCACCCTAAAAACTATAAAATTTAACCAGCGCCACTTGATTAAGTTAGAAAATAAAAATGGGTAACAAGAACATATAGTGCTCTACAATTATGTGTGTTAAACCTATATAAAACTATGTTCACATACTTACTCTAGCCTATCCATAGATTTTTTTCACTCCATCTCTTTTATCCTAAGAATATGTTTAGCAACACCAAGATCTTTCATTTCAAATTTAGTAGCAAGTTGAGGCTTTAGTTCCACAATCATACTTTTCTTGGCTTTATTAATGTGCAACATATCATCAACATATAATAGAAGTTACAAAACATTACCATAATCAAATTTATAATAAATATAGTGATCTAATTTAGAATGCTAAAATTTGAAAATCAACACATATGTATCAAATTTCTAGTGTCACATCCTAGGAATCTTCTTGATACCATACAAATATTTGTTCAATTTACAAACAAATTACTTTTGCCTTTTACCATGAAGTTCTTTAGTTGTGTCATATAAATATCCTCCTCCAAATCACCATGAAGAAAAGTAGATTTTGCATTGATTTTCTCAACCTCTAAATCATAAGAAACAACAATAGAAGGAAAAAATCTAATGGATGTCATTTTTGCAATAGGAGATAATATCTCACCATAATAAACACCCTCAAACTAAGAATAGCCTGTCATAACCAACCTGGCTTTATAATTCTCAATGCTTGGACACCTAAACCAATCTTTTTCTTGAACACCCATTTGCAACCAATAGGATTTTTTCCTTCAAGAAATGGTACAAGATCTCATATATCATTCTTTTTCAAAGCTATCGTTTCTTCATCCATAGAAATTTTCTAGGATTTTGCATTGCTCAAACCTAATGCCTCTTTTATATATCTAGGTTCATCTATACTATTCTTAAACCAAAAATACATCTCCAAACATCATGAGTATACCTTTCAAATGGTTGTCTATGCCCTGCATACCTTCAAACAAGTTGAGTTGGAGGTTCTTCCTTCTCTTCTAAAGAATGTTCATTTTAAAATTATTTCTAGAAAATTTCTCTACCTTTATCCTCCCTAACAAACTAGTCATTAAAGATTCTTGCAACAAAATAATAAAAGTATCTTCTACACAAGCTCCCACTCAAATTTGGATTAGGTCAAAAAACCCAACCACCCACAAATGTGACAAAGGTGATCATGCTCTAATACCACTTGTAAAGAAGTTAAGTAGTGGAGCAAATTCACACACTAACCTTCAGAGGGGGGTAATGTAAAATATTTCAAATTTTACATAAGTTACAAAAACTTAACATAAATAATATACATACCACAAACATAATGATTTACATGGGAAAAACCCTTTCAAGAGAAAAACTCCTCACTCCAAAAGCTACCTAATATAATATTCATAAACCAATAACATATTACAATATACTTACTAATAAAGCTTCGTGTAGGACTATCACCAGCCAAAGATCCATAGGTAACTAAATAGAAATAATAATCTTACACACACCCTCTATCTCACACACCTAATATATAGGAGATACAATACATGAAACTGTTAAATGGTATTACAAAATAATAGGCTAAAAAACACTTATAAAGTAGTGTTCATCTTATTTATAATCAAAGGTGCCCTATTGTGTGTAAAAACACACACCAACACGTGTAACTCTCTTTTCCATATGATTTACATGTTCAACACATTTTTACATTTCCTATTTTAGGAGACCCAACTTCTAGAGACCACGACTTTTGAACTAGATGTCCAATTGATAGACAATTTGAAGCATTAGAAAGATTGCAACTTTATCTATCACCTTGTAATTCTCTATGCTAGTTATGAACATTTTCAATCCATTTTAGAGCCTCTAAAGCCTTCAAAATTGAGTTTGTATAATTTTTTGACAACTTCCAAAAGAAAAAAACTTAATATCTTCAAAATTGGACATGATCTTACAATAAAATTTTACCAACATTCTTATCTAGCACATATGAATCTTTGGGGAAAGAACATGCAAAATTTGTGCTTAAATAAAACCTACAATAAACAGTAACTTTATGTATATGCAAGATTGAGACACATTTTCCTAACAAGACCAACCCAATCCTAAGTCTTCCATCACCAAATATAGCCCACAGACAACCATGTCTCTATAAACTTAGCAATAATCACTTGCCTTTGGATCTTCTCGATTTTAGAATGTTAGAAATGGTTCAGAATGACTATGTCCTAAATTAGATCAGAGATAACTATGCTGACATTACCCACAACTAGCTTGGTAGGGGTCTGCACATTTGCTTTATCCTTTACCTTCATCTAGTTTGTAGAACATATTACCAAGATCTTAGGTAATAATATAACAATCATCCTTATCCTTGTGTCCCACACAATAAAACAGCAAACCCTTCTTTTTTCAATCTATAGACCTTCGCTCAACCCCATTCCCTGACTATTTATTAAAGTTTTTAATCTACTTTTACAACATCTTGATTTTTCTTCCTAAAATCACATTAAAAAAAATCATATAATGAATTTAATCTTCTGAGGTTCCATTCAAAGGATATTAATTGAAGAGGGTTAGATCAAATTCCTTGGGATATAATCCCTATATTCTTAAATCAAACCTACAAGGAGTCTCCTCTATAAAAAATCACTTTTGCTTTACCTTTTGGGGGATCAAGTGAATTCATTTAGAAGTTATATTTTGCAAGTACGTGGCCTTATTATGAACTTATTTAATATATTTAATTTTATTTTTATATTTATTTTGTATTTCTTGTGAACGTAGGTTTTTCATCAAACTTTAAAGCCTTTGTTCTGCACGTGCAAGATAATAGGAAACTGGAGAAAAAAATTCTAAATAATATTTGTTTCCTATTTACTAATATCCTTATTTCAACAAAAAAAGAATAAGATAATTCAAATGAATACCGATAAAGATATTAAATACCACATAGACCTATCTCCAAGTCATAGTTTCTCTAAATTTGAAAATGTTTTTTTTTTTAAATATACAACAAAAAATTATGAAAATAGATCCAGATATTGGCTTTACAAATCTATATTTTACAAACTAGAATTTTATCATCTCTATAAAAAAATTTGTGTTACGACATAAGTGTCACTTTTCAAAAATAGATGTTTCCTACCAAAAAACGTTATTACAAGTTACATAAAAAATCATGAATTATTTCTTATTTTTGAAAGATATATATTTAGGATCTACACACAAAATCAAACAAATCCCTAGTTCACATCATCTTTGAATTCTTAATGGTTTAGATCCTGTAGTTGTCAAAAGTGAAGATTTAGTTAAAAATATTGAATTCAATGTCTAACTTTGACGGGATTATGTCATGATCCCATAGCCATCAATAAGTTGGAGCTATTATTGGCCACTAACCACCAAAATAACCATAGACTTAAAATTCACCATGTGATTTGATCCCTACCCACTAGCATCATCTACCTACATTAATCACTAAAAATAACCATGGACATGAACCACCTAGCTAATGATGAACCATAACTGATTGAATGTTTGAAGATGACAAAGTTGATGATCACCGAGATGCAGAAAGTTAATGCAAGACATTAAATCAGTTAATGTGTTGTATTGTCATTGATGTCAACTTGATATACTATGATTGGTCATATTCATATTGTCAAAGAATTCAAAGAACCAAAGAGATAAAGGTTATGTTATTAGTAATGCATAAAAGTTCAGTATACACCAAGTGACAACAAACACCGACGGACAGTGTACACCGACGGATAGAGAACCCCGAGAAGAGTCACAGTGTAAACCGAGCAAGATACCCAACCAAGTATTACCAAGAAAAACCAAAGAGATACCCGAACAGAACTAAAGGTCATAGTGTTGCCCGATGGACAGACAACCTCGATGGACAGAGATGCCCGAGGACAACTGAAGTCAAGACCGAGAAAGCAAGGAGTTAAACACCAATCAGAACTAAAGTTCAGAAATGACAAAAGACTTAGCTGGCAGGAGCTAAATATAGATTTAACTATTTAATTACATTGTTTTCATCGACCAGTTAATAGCTAAAGATAAGATAGATATTTAAAGCTAGTTTTATTCCAGTTGTCAAGAAGAAATCTACGAGATAAAACTAAAGAAATCTTTAAAGAAAGAATGTCAAGATTTGTGGATCACGTCAAGAACAAGAAAGATAAGGACTTGGAAATAGTGAAATCATGTCTGTAAAAGAGACAAGCTAATTCATTATGAAGAAGAGGAATGTTGAAGATAATTCTAGTGAAGATAGAAGTCTTCATACAGACCTGATCATATAAGCTAAAGGAGAGAGCTAAATTTCTCTGTAGACACCAAACAACAGAGAAGCAACAATGTTAACCGAGCAAAAAGGAGTGGAGCAAAGGAATAGAAGAGAAACATTGATCAGAAAGGTATTATGAGCTTACAATAGATCTGAACATCTACAAGATTAAGTTGTATTTATGAATAGATCATATACTGATTCAGTTTAACCATTGATTCAAAAAAACTCTTAACAGAGTAGGACCTAACCATCCTTTATATATTGAGATACATCCCAAGGAGTATCAAAAGGTTTTCATGTTGACAGCATAGTGAATGCGAGGTCAAGTGATAAATTGTTAGTGATAAATCCTCTAACAAGGTCTCACTTAATAGTGTGTTTGTAACCTTTAACAAGGTTGGCTCTTCACTGAGCTCACTTCAGAAGAGTGAAAATTTTGGGTTACCGGTCCCAAGTGGTTTTTCCCTTAATAGGGTTTCCACGTTAAAATTCCATGTGTCAAATATGTATATGGTTCATTGCTTTGATTTTTTGCTTTACACATTACTAAAATAGGATTGATCGATAAACACTAAGTTATTTACTGTATTTCGGTAAAGGCTAAGACTGTTATTCGATAAAGCTTAAGAAAAAAGGATTTCAGTAAACTCTGAGCAGTAGTTATTTGATAAGATTATTCAAAGGCATACATCTTGTAGGACTGAAGATAACTAGAGGTTTTATATATGTGGTATAAAGTTTTGGGTTAATTTATTGGATTAATTTTTTAGGCCACTGATTCACCCCCCCTCCCTCCTCTAAGTTATTCTAACAATTAGTATCAGAGCCAGGTTGTGTGCTTAGAAAGGAAGGTTTAACGACCTAAGATAAAGATCACAAGATGAGAAAAAGGGATGTGCCTAAGTTGAACAAGGAAAACTTTGCATCATGGCAAAGCAGGATAAGACTCCACCTATCAGGTATTGGAAATGATGTCACATAGTACCTAAATATTGAATATGTGTTACCTACTGGACCTCTGACAGTTGATCAATTAAGAGAGAAACATGAACACAACTCTGTGATGATAGAGTTTGTTTCCTCACTCTCCGATGCTGAATTTGAAGATGTCAAATCATGTATCACTGCAAAGAAAATGTGGGACAAATTGAAGTTAATGCATGGAGGAGACACAAATGTGCTGAGGGCTAAAGCTGAAAGCCTAAGAGGAAAGTTTGATGACCGAAGAATGAAAGAAGGAGAAAACATCACTCAGTATATTAGTAGAATCAAAGAGGTTGTTAATGCTATTTGAGGAGTAGGAGGTGTACTTGAAGAAGATACAATGGTAAGTAAAAATCTCAAAACCTTACTACCTATTTATGTTATTAGAGTATCTGCTATACAAGAAATGAGAGCAGTAGAAAATAACAATGTTACTCTAGATAGTTTGATTGGTAGACTTATTTCATTTGAGATGAATAACTTTGACAACAGTGTCTTACCAACTATTGAGTCTGCATTCAAATCCTCTTTGAAAATAAGTAAATCAAGTCATAAACACACTATGAGAAATGATAGTGAAAGTGATAGTGATGATCTAGAACTTGATGATATTGAAGCACTAATGGCTAGAAGATTTCAGAGAGGCAAAGGTAGATACAAAGGTAAATTACCATTGGTATGTTTTAATTGTAAAGAGATTGGACACTTTGTTGCTAGATGTCCTAACAAAAGAAAAGATGATAGAAGTAATGACAAAACTTATGAAAAGAAGTTTGATAAAGGTGATCACCGAGATTACCGAAGCAACTGACAATCTGACAGAAGAGACAACTGAGACTACAAGGACAAAGGAAAAAAATCTTGTTACCTGGATGAGAACAAAGCTAGAAATACTAACACCAAATCTGATGAAGATATTGAGGTGGTATTTGTTGCTATGAAAGATGATTCAGACGAAGAGGAAAGGTATTTTGAAACTGTACTCATATCTAAGGTTAGTAAGAATGATGCCAGGATTATTGATAGTGGTTGTACTCACCACATGACTGCAGATAAAGAAAATTTTGAAACTTTTCAATATTATAATGGTGGATCAGTAAGAATGGGTAATGACTCACCTTTTCCGGTTGAAGGTGAAGGAACCATAATGTTGAATAATCTGATCAGATGTGAAAATGAATATTGGGTAAAAGGACTTAACTATAACCTATTGAGTGTTTCACAGCTGAATAACATAGGTCACCGAGTTGCATTTGAAAATAAAAAGGAAAAGATCTTTAATGAATCAGGAAGGTTGATCGGAACTAGTGAACAGACAAAAGGTAACCTATTCTATCTATTAATCTCTAAGTTATGTTGATGATTAGTGACCAACACTTAGTCATTTACTTAGGCAGTTTTAGTTGGCTATCACTGTGGCCAAGCTAAAACTATCCAAGGCCGAGCAACATTGCTAAGCAGTATTCAGGTTGCCAAGTTGTATCATGCCGAGCTGAGTAGGATACTTAGTGTTGAGCGACAGAGATGTTAAGTGCTAAGAAGAACAATTTTTGCATACATGTCTAGAATGATTCAAACTTCAAGGATAAGTGTTTAGGCTGACTTGTATAAGCTTTTTGGGCTGACTTATGTACGCATTTAATATTTTCCTACGGAGTTAGTTATGCATTTAATTGTTTTATCCTATGCATGACCTATTGTAATCATTAATTGTAATTCCTTGAAGACATAAGTATTAGATCTTGATCGTTGATCTAGATCTTGATACCAGACTTGAATAGATATATAAGATTGCTTCTAAACCCTATTCTGTAAGTGTGTGGAGAAAAGTGGTGACTGCATTTTGAAGTGAAATGCACAGAGGGTTATTTTGTTAAGAAGCATAGATCAAGCAAAGTGACAGCATAGTGAACAGCAAAGTAAAGACATATCAGATTGTGAGATCACAGAAGGCACTGGAAAGAGGAGAACCGTCATCAGCATCTAAGTGCATAACGGAGGATCATTACTTGAAACATTCTAATCATTGTATCAGGTGAAAATCTCTTAATAGAGTGGTTCTAGCAGACCTTTCTAAATCTCCTAATAGAGTGCTTACTTTATTGTAAGTTGAAATCCTTTCAAAGGGTAGATTGTAATGATCTTTAGCTCTTAACCGGGTAGACCTTTAACCAGGTAGATTGCATTTTGTAATCAACTTTTGTAGCCCTAACAGACACACTTTATTATTGCAGTAGTGAAGAATTTTATGGGTGTCATCTCCACCCCAGTTTTACCTATTTGGGTTTCTGGGTTACCAAGTTCTTTTGTTATGAGTTATTTATTTCATTGTGTGGATGCTATTTGATATTACATTAGAATCATATATGTATGAATGTGGATCATTTTGTTTTAAGTGTTTAAATTTGAAGATCTGATTCAGCTCCCCCCCCCCCTCCCAGTATCTTGCTTTCCCATTATTGTATTTCCAACAATTGGTATCAGAGCTTAGTTCTCTAGAAAGTCATAATCAGCATGAGA
>MU226403.1:1535631-1552462 GCA_018584345.1 Thuja plicata | reverse complement strand
GTTTTCTATAAATTGGACCTCATTTTCTTCATTTGGGAGGATGATTTTTGAGAGCATCAAATCTATAGTGAAATTTGTATTAATTGTTTCATGCTTTTGAGTTTAAATTGCCTAATTAGATCAATTTCAATTTGGATTAAGGATGTGTTGAGTTTATTTGCAATTCATTTTCATATCTAACATCTCAATTTCATCTCTCAAGCTTTCTAGTTTAAATGCAATTTCAATTCTAGATTAGGAGCATTTGAATTCTAGATTAAGAGTATTTCATTTCCTAGATTAATTGCAATTTCATTCCATAGAGTAGTTGCGATTTCAATTCTAGACTAGTTGCATTTGCTTCCATAGATTAATTGCAATTCATTTCTAGATTAAGAGCAACCTCATTTCATAGATTAATTGCATCTCATTTCATAGATTAATGGAAAATTCATCTTCTTTCATGCTTTAGAAATCCTCCATGTTAGCAATGGTCAAGTTGTTGGCTCTCGTTTTGAGAGTAAATTTGACATCCACAACTAATTAGGAGGTAGCAAGTCATTTCAATTGAATTTGAAGGATGAACAATTCATGTTTATCTTTGTGAATTGAACAATTGAGTAAAGACTATGTTGTTTTTGTGCCAAATTCAGAGGTCCACATTCAGCATATAACATTTTGGCGCCCACCTTGGGGCAGAAAAAATGATTTCTGGCCTCATTTTCAAACTTCTTGATTGTGTTTTTTGAGCTCTGCCATACGTCCGTACTGCACTGGTATGGAGTCTCGGGCAAAGTTTTGCATTGATCCACGTGAATTTTTTCTCCCAGTAGCACTCTCTTGCGCGAGAAAATAGAAAGCTCGCACGCGTCGAAGCACTTTCTCGTGTGAACTTTGATAGACAGACATTTAAAATTTAGAATTTTTAATCTGTTGTTTCTCTGTTCTGATATCTGTTTCTGCTCTGATTTTTATGTTTCTGGTTTTCTGCTGCAGCATAACAGTGGTTTGCAGGTTCGCTTGCCAAAGATCAAAACTTTCTAACGGTTTACTTGCAGGACGATAGTCAAAGACATAATTAAAACGTCATGTTTGTTTATTGTTTTTCATTCACATAGTCTAAATAGGGCTTTGTTAAAATTTCATAAGGATCCGATAGCAAAGTAGGGTAATAGGCTCTTCATTACATGGAAGTGATGCCCATGGATGAAACTGAGACCCAGATGTTGCTAGCATGACGGATACTTGGGGAAGAAAAGCAAGATAGCGAATCTTTAGCACTTCTACTTGTTAGGGGATTATGCTCTTCTCTCTTTGAGAGAATCAAAAACCCAAAGACTTGTGGACTTGGTGGAGTGAAACTATCTCGGTGATGAATATGCTTGATGTGTTTGGGTGAGGTGCAAAGGTAGAGAATTATGCTCTTCTCTCATTGAAAGAATTAGAAAATTAAACCCTTGAATCCGAACCAAGTTGAGTCACCTTTAGAGGGCCTGCCGGAAGTTGAACCTCTGGGAATGACCCAAGTGAGTACACACCTTTCATCGGTGATTCCACCTCACTCTAATAAAGTCTGCTTTATTGTAGTCTAAAGAATCCAAAGCCATAGTAAATTCTTTCTCATTGATTTCGACTATCATCATGAGAAAGCCTTGTTTGTCATACTAAGCGGTGCCGCTCCCAGCCTTGCTTGCAAGGGTGTGTGACTTACAAGTGTTGGTGTGACTCCAAGGCCCCAGCTCTGTATCAGAGGCACTAGAGGTTATTGTGAATGGAAGCCTATTAAACACTCTCTTAGTTAGATGCCTACCCAGTTCACCTCTGAAAGGAGACATAATCTATGTGCGGGGAGAGGGAAGAATCTCTCCCCTAGATTCTCAACATAGGTATGCACTGGATGTTTGAAGTGGTATATGATGTTGGCCCCTGTTTAAGGGTAACCTTCAAACATATATACTTAGTCCTTGGAAACACCAAAAACATGGGCGCTCTTTCGAGGGTGACACTGTTGTGTGAGGTGCATGCATACACATAAGACAACGGGGCACAGATTTTGTCTTCTCAACCAATTTTCTTTGTAGGGATAATTGAGTGTTTGTTCTTGAGTCTTAAAATGTCTGTACTATCATCAAACAAAGACTCCCATGTTTCTACCAAGTTTCTTTGTCCTTGGTGGAATTGTTTACGACTACTGTTTGTGTCACTACTACCTGATTGAAACTTCGTGTTTTTAAATGAGTGCTTGCCACCTTGAAATGGAGATTGTTGATTTGTATCATCTTAAAACTATCCTAAGCCTAGAAATCTTGTTAGAGAACAGTTCTCACTGTGTCTCAAAATCTGGTTTTATCTTGAAAACTGAGTTTGTTTATCTACCTTATCTGCCTCTTGTCTGGGATTTGATTGCTTGTTCCTTCATTGTCTACAGATTGAAACTAGTTGTTTCGAGTTGCAAACTGATTGATTCATACTCAAACTTGTCTTGTCTCTTTGTCTCCATCCTATTTTCTTGTGTTTTGTACCTTGCGACATGATAGTCATATCTCGGTTGTTCTAGCCATACCTCTGACGATTCGTGCCAGTGCATCTCACACCTTGGTTGTTCTAGCCTATTACCTCTTTTCTTTTCGATACCTTTAGAGACAGAGTTCTGAGTCAGATCTTAAGTTTCCTCTCGTATCAGCTTCGTCTATGCCTGTTATGACTAGGACCGGTAATATTTTTCCTATACGCGATTCTGGAGTAGGTAGAGGTAAACCTCACAATCAAGGAAAAGGTAATTTTGAACCCGTTATTCAAGTGGATAATCAAGAGGGATCATCACATTCCTCTTCCCTGTTCAGTGCAGACCCAAGTCTGAATCCAAAGCCAGTGCTTCAGTTTTGTTCTAATCCGTTGTTTCAAGATCAGTGTAATCCATTTCTCTCAAGCCAATGAGGCTACAAGAAGTCATCTGTTTGGGTCGATCCTATTAACGACCCTCGCTGCCTTAGTGATCCGTTCCAACATTTCAATCCTTTTGATTCACCGAAGAGCACATCGGCTATGAGTCCTAACTCTCATACTGAAGGAGTGCACATGGAACAGTCTCACATTAACAACATGACGTATCCTTTTGATTGCACACAAGGTCATGACCAATCTCAACATGAACAAGGTCAAGAGCAACACCAGGGTCAAGACCAAACTCAGAGCATTTATGAAATTCTTGGCAATGAAGACGACCCAATAACTCAAAATGATATAGACGCAGCAAAGTCTAATAAAGCTCTTATTAAAATGATGGAGATACTCCTTGCGAAAGACAGAGAAAAATACTTTCTAGATTTAGCGAATCAAGGGGTCAAATTACCCACAAATTTCCAACTTGAAACGCTTGTCGCTAAAGAAGAGGAAACTGAAACCTCCAAATTGCATAAGATAATTCAAGACATGCAAGGTCAAATCAGCCAACTTATGAAAGATAAGGACAAGCCTGTGCAATAGTTCACAATGGAAAGTATATGTCCTTTTCCATTTGATAGGAACATTGTTATGCCGCCTTTTCCCAAAGGTGTAGAGCTCCCAAAATACGACAAGTATCTAGGTACCATTGATCCCCAGGATCATTTAAGAGAATTTGGTGCCTTGTCGATGGAGTTTATACATGATCAAACATATTTGATGCGTCTTTTTCCACGAAGTTTGGGTGGACCCGCTATGGAATGGTTCTCACGATTGCCCACTGGCATCAAAACTTTTGACGAGATTGCCAATCTCTTTATGAAACAATATTCTCATAATATTCAACATCCTGTCAACATAAGGGATCTTTGCAACCTTAAGCAGAAGCAAGGGGAACCATTCTTGATGTTTCTCCAAAGATGGAGACAACTTTGCACAAAGTACCCTCACAAAATACCTGAGTCCGAGAAACTTGATATATTATTGGATAATCTCACCCCTGACTTCGGGTATCAAGTCCAACTTCAATGTCCCCTTAACTTTGATAGTATGATAAAATAGGCTATGAGAATAGAAGCATTCATGGTTAAAAAAGGTGAATTGACCTTGTATAAAGATAACAAGCAAAATTCCTCATCGTCCAACAAAGACAAAGGTAAATTTTCCAACAAAAATAGAGATGTTGTGAACGATGGTGTGGTCGATAATGTGAATTCAACTTCTTCGAAACCGGTCTTTAATCTCACCTCGGGTATACAAGTGACCAAAGCTATCAAAAATGCTGCAATAAATACTCAACAGCCTTCTAAATTTTATGGCAACAAACCTTGGGTAGCGCAACCCAAGTGTGAATTTACCTCTCTGGGAGAACCGCTTGATGTGGTTTTTAAAACTTTGGTGCAAAATCAGATTCTTGCTTCTTTGGAGAAACGTTTATACGATCCGCAACCAAGATCTCATTGGTGGAATGAGAATGCTTACTATGATTACCATAAAAACAAAGGTCACAAGACTGCTACTTGTCTCTAATTATGACATAAAGTCCAAGATTTGATCGATAACTAGGTTATCATTGTGGAGAATCATAACGAGAATTTGGATCATCAAGCGTTCAAAGATCCCTTTCCTCGTCATGAGAAAGGTGAATCCTCTAATGCTCAGAATAATAATGCCAAAGTTAATTACGCCAATACCACTTACGATAATGTGATCAACATGATTGAACCAGTGGAAGTGGAATATTGCAATATGTTTACTAGCAAGGGAAGTGGGAATGTTTCTAAACCCAGAACCCCATTTGTCTTGAGAGGCCCTGGGTCTCAATTATCTGAATCAGAAACATCTCGAGATTGTGTGAACGTTGTTACTAGGTCTAATGCTAGAATCTCTATCAAGGGTCCTAACCCTCCTACTGCTACGTCTGCGCCAAAACAACCTATGGATAAGACTATTGTTGGTTCTACCAACAAGACCACGAAGGCGGTCCCTACGCCTCCTACTGCTGGTTATAGCATTCTTGACCAGCTTCAAAGGACCAATGCTCAAATAACTATTTTGAGCTATTGAAAATCTCGCCTGCTCATAGGAAGATTCTAGACAAATCTCTCACTGAAGCTAATGTCCCCAAAGATATCAATTTGGATCAGTTTCAATCCATGGTGGGTCATTTGACCTCGCCTCATTATTTATCCTTCTCTGAAGAAGATGATCACTCAATTTGCTAGTCCATCGCGTGCTCATTGATAATGGTGTTGGTCTTAATATTTGCTCCGCTCATTTTCTTGCTCAACTAGGTTATGGTGAGGATCGCATAGATTCTCGCAAGAGAATTACCATAAAAGCTTATGATGAAGAAGAGAGAACATCTAAAGGTTTAGTTGTGCTACCCATTTGGGTTGGCCCAGTTGAAAGAGACGTCATATGTCAAGTGCTAGACCTTCCTCTTGCATGTAATATTTTGCTAGGAAGACCATGGATCCACGAGATGCAAGCAGTTCCTTCTACATACCATCAGTGTATCAAGTTTTCTTTTCAAGGCACAGAGGTGACCGTTCCCACTAGCATGGGTTCTTCTTGTAATGCTCTCACTTAATCAGCTGACAGTCTTGTTCCAACTAATAGAGAATACACAGAACTCTGTGATTCCAAGCTCAAAGACATGGAATAGACACTGAAAATCATAGATATAGGCATGGGGGCATATCAAATGGAACTCGTGCTATCATTAGCAGCTCTACCCATGTCTCCTCAATCTTATGGGAGACCTTCTGAACACAAAAAATCTTCTGTTATCCCTGAGATAGTTTATGAGGGTACATTTGTACGGTCTAATACACCATTGGAAGATGAGGACGAGGAAAGAGCTATCAAGGCTTGGATTTGTAAAGGAAAGAACACAGCTGAACAAACTGCCCCGGATCATGAATTAAATCCTAACAGTGAGGGTCTTAAGATTATGAAATGTTTTGGGTACAAAGGAAGTGGCCCGATAGGTGTGAATGGCAATGGGTTAGTGGAACCTATCCAAGCTATAGGTCAAAAGACAAAAGATACCACTGGTTTAGGTTTCAAAAAGGTCTTGTTTCTTCTAGGGATCAATAAATTTGTGCCAAAAGTAGAGCCTACACCAGAACCTGAAGGCACAACTGTAGTTGACATTATACAAGACAGCTCGGATGAGGATTTCTTTCCTTATCCCATCGCTCCAGACCTGGCAGCTTTCTTTGCTGAGCTAGATAAGTTTGTGCCATGTACCTGTACAGCTGAAACTAACAGTGATTCTGATCAAACCATTCCCTTTGAGACACTAACTTTTGAGCAATGGAAAGACTTAGAAGATCCTAACTTCAAAGGAGAACAATACATACCACTAAAATTTCAAGAACGATTGACTCAATAACAAGCTAGTATTGCAAGAACTCAAAAACCTTCATGGTGCAAGCACCCAAGTCAGAGTTCGGATATAGACTCTCATGAGTATGAGTTTGATAGTTTGTCAGCAGGATCTTATGAAAGACTTCTCGACATAAGTGAGGGGTCTAGTGAAAATCCTAATGAGTACGGGTCTATAGGTGTTAACATGTCTTCTACTTCGTTCGTTAGGGATCAAAAGGATTCAAACACACCTTTGGACGAGATCGATTTAGCTCTCAGTTTGCTAGTTAACACTTTCAATGGCCATACTATGAACGCACTTGAACCTGTCGCATCTCTTTCCCTCCAACATCCTGAATTAATAGACTAGAATTCCCCTTCTTCATCCAGTGAAGTCCTTACATTCCAGAATGATTACACTTTAGCCTGCTACCTTCACGCTGTTGAGCCTGTAATGTCCTCTACTAGTGAAGAAAGTGTCAACATGACCGAGGCTGACATCAAGTACCTTAGTCATAAAATTAAAAGAAGAAAAAATAAGTGCTTTGATGGTGAAAACCAAGTTGTGGCAGTATCAGAGCCAAAAAAAGTAAAAAGAAAGGACATACCCGAAGGTGAAAACCTCTCTGAGGCGCCTGAGGGTGAGGTGCTTGATGCACTTCCAAGTCACTTCCAGGAACACTCATCAGTGTTAATTGAACCAACTTAGCCAATAAATCTGGGAACAAAAGAGCATCCACATATCATTCATGTGGCCAAGTCATTATCTACAGAGGAACTTAAGGAATTTATGGAATTTTTCCAAGAGAAAAAAGATAAATTTTGCATGGATGTATTTTGACATGGCGGGCGTGGATCCTGATCTCATTATGCATCACTTATCAATAGCTCCAGGTGTGAAACCTATCAAGCAAAAACTTAGAAAGATGCATCCACATGTAGCTTTATTGATCAAAGCAGAATTGGAAGAACTTCTGAAAGTTGGGTTCATTCGAGCGATTGATTATGCAGAGTGGATTTCTAATATAGTCCCAGTGACTAAGCATGACAAATCTATTAGGGTCTGCACAGATTTTAGAGATTTAAATTTGGCATGTCCTAAGGATGATTTTCCACTTCCTAATATTGACATGATCATGGATATGACAGCGGGATATGAGATGTATTCATTAATGGATGGTTTCTCTAGTTATAATCAGATCAAGATTGCGCCAGAGGACCAAGAGAAAACAAATTTTACTTGTGCCTGGGGTACATTCTATTGGAATGTTATGCCCTTTGGTTTAAAGAATGCTGGGGCTACTTATCAAAGAGTTGTTACTACAATATTTCATGACATGATGCATAGGACAATGGAGGACTACGTGGATGACACACTTGCCAAAAGTATGGATAGAAAGACACATCTCACTGATCTAGGTCCTATACTAGATCGTATGGAGAAATGTAGGTTGTGTCTAAACCCTAAGAAATGTGCATTTGGGGTTACTTCAGGAAAATTACTTGGCTACATCATCTCAGCGAAAGGAATTGAGGTGGATCCAGAAAAGGTACAAGCTATAATGGAAATGCCACCACCCCGTAATATCAAACAAATCAGAGGTCTCCAAGGTCATCTCCAATCTATCAGGTGGTTTATCTTGCAATTAGATGACAAGTCACAACCTTTCACCAAAACTCTGCATAAATGTGTGACTTATGACTGGAACAAAGAGTGTGAACAAGGGTTTCAACAGATTAAACAATATTTAGCCAATCCGCCCATACTGATGCCTCCTATTCAGGGGAAGCCTTTGATCTTATATATCTCAGCAATGGAAACATCCTTGGGTTCTCTCTTGGCCCAAGAAGATCCAAATCATAAAGAAAGATCCATTTACTACATCAGCAGAACATTGGTTTCTTACAAAATGAATTATTCAGTAATTGAGAAGGCTTGCTTAGCAGTAGCGTTTGCTTCCCAAAAGCTACGACACTACATGTTGGCTCACACTACAAGGCTAATCACAAAGATTGATCCATTGAAATACTTACTTAGTAAAGCTACCCTCATAGGTAGACTAGCTAAATGGGTCATGCTCCTTAGTGAGTTTGATATTGTATATGTTGAGAGAAAAGCTATCAAAGGACAGGCGGTTGCGGATCAATTGGCTGAAGCACCTCTTACAGATCATCAACCTTTAAAGATGGAATTCCCAGACGAGTCCATTATGCTTCTCACACATCAGGCATGGACAATGTTCTTCGATGGTTCATTCACCCAACAGGGGTCAGGAGCTAGAATTTTGTTTATCACACCTTAGCGGTACTCCTTGCCAAAGGCATACAAAATGATGTTCCCTTGTGCCAATAATACCGCTGAGTATGAAGCTTTGATCAATGGACTCAAGATCGCTATTGAATGGTGAGTAGATGAACTAAAAGTCTTTGGAGACTCACAACTAGTTATCAATCAAGTTAACAACACTTATCAAACCAAAGATGAAAATTTGGTACCCTATAAAAAGATGGTTGACAGCCTTAAGAATTACTTTGCACATGTCACTTTTCAGCGAATTCCCCGGGTAGATAATAAAGCGGCTGATGCTATGGCTACTCTGGCCTCTATGTTTCAAATGCTAGAGAATGATTTCAGACACGAGTTCCTAGTGGAGACATTATGCTACCCTGCCTATGACTCTCCTGACTCCCAGATGGTCTATTCAGTAATTGGACATGATTCATCTCGCTACCACCACATCTACTCTTATCTCCATCACCAAACTATTCCTAACACCTATACTAGAAATGAAAAATGTCATCTAATCCGCAGTGCTTCACGGTATGTCATCGTAGCAAACGACTTGTATAGATGGGGTCTAGACGGTACCCTCCTTAGGTGTCTAGAACCTGATGAGTCTAAATGTGTGTTAGAAGAGGTACATGAAGGCATTTGTGGTTCTCACTCAAATGGTCTGACACTGGCTCGTAAGCTTATTAGAGATGGTTATTATTGGCCTGATATGGAGAAGGAAGCTATGCAGTTTGCCAAGTCTTGCAAGCAATGTCAACTCCATAGTAACTTGATTCACACTCCAGCTAAGGAGCTCATTCCATTTATCACCTTTTGACCATTTCAACAGTGGGCTTTCGACTTAGTAGGTCAGATATATTTGTCTTCCTTGAGAGGACACAAGTAAATCATCACTGCTACGGATTATTTTACTAAATGGGTTGAGGCAGTACCTCTCAGTGTAGCTGATGGAAAATCTGTAGCTATGTTCATCCTTAACTACATTATTTGTAGATATGGTGTACCTTCCTCTATTATCACTGACAATGGAGGACAGTTCAAGAACAAAGATCTGACAAATTTATGCACTAAGTTCAAGATCATTCAACATTGGTCTTCTATTTATTACCCCCAGGGTAATGGGCAAGTTGAAGCTTCCAAAAAAACAATTCTCAAGATCCTGCACCGTACGGTACACAAGTCTGGACGGGATTGGCACCTCCAGATTAATCTGGCTTTATGGGCCTATCGCACCAGTATAAGAATGCCAATATGGGCCATGCCCTTCGCTTTATTTTATGGTGCAAATGTTGTACTGCCTATTGAGGTTGAGATTCCTACCTTGTGAATCTCTTTAAAATGCCTCATTACAGATGATGACATTAGAATATCTCGGCTTCAAGAGCTTGAGTTACTAGATGAAAGTCTGAAGGTGGCATTTGATCATCTCAGATCATATCAAAAGAGGATATCTAAGAGCTATAATAAGAAAGTTAGACCAAGAGACTTCCAAATGGGTGATCTTGTCCTGAGAGAGAATCCTAAAAATTAGCAACAACGAGCTCAGAAAGGGAAGTTTGAGCCAAACTGGCTTGGTCCTTATATTATTACTACAGTATTTGGGTCTAGCGCTTATCAGCTCTCCACTACAGAAGGTGAACCACTCAAAGAGCCCATCAATGCTCTTCACTTGAAGAAATTCTACAGTTGAGATATCTTCTGCATGCTCGTGTACATACTTTATTTCTGAGAAAATCCTAAAAATTTGTAAAATGTCCTCAAAAAATGATCATCTTAGTGAAAACCTGGCAAACAGGCGCTTTGATGTATCTATTATCCTGGTGAAAACCTGGTAAATAGGCGCCTTTATAATACCAAAAAAAAAATGAAAAAATAAAAAATACAAAAAAATAAAAAACAAAAAAGAAAAAAACAAAAAATTGAAAAATTGAAAATACAAAAAAAAAAGAGAAAAAGAGAAAAATGTGTCATTGATGAAAACCTGGTAAACAGGCACCTCTTGTTTCGCAATGCTTTATCTGTCGTAGCATATCTTGGCTTTCTCGCAGTTGCTCTTTTGCTTTTCTGCTTTAGTTCACTTTCCTACTTTAGTGTGCTTTTGCTTTCCGTCATCTTCGAGATTTTTCTCGACCTCACATGGATTGAAACTAGTCATACTCGGGGGCATGTTCCTAGTCTAGGAGGCATTGTCTTATCTTTTGGAGTCTTTCTCTTCTCGCACCGGTCACCAGTGGTTCTCACTGCGTCTACCTGTTGATGCCTCGATCTCATTATCGATCTTTATGCTTGAGAATCTCTCTCACAACAGTCACCAATGGTTTTGACTGAGTCTGCCTATTGTCGCTACTTTTGAGATTTCTCCCATCGACTCGCTATTTGTTTGTTCGGCTTTGATCCATTTGTTACTTGGGGGCATAGATCCCCACTTTGATCGCTCTTCGGTTTACACTTGAGTCAGTAATCTTGTCAAAGGACAACTTTTCTACTGGCACAAACTGGTGTTTCTCAAAACCTTAATCAAACAGTGTTTTTCAACACTCTCTTTGGACACATCTGTGTTTTTCAACACACTTCGAATATCTCACAACGTAAACATCTCTCGATAGCAATCAAACACATTACACTCAAGCACAATGGTGTTTTTCAACACCCTAAACATAGACACATCCGTAAGCCTTGAAACATGCTGAGATATGATTGACTCTTTCGTAGTATGTTGTCTG
Organism: Thuja plicata; assembly: GCA_018584345.1. Classification (NCBI taxonomy): domain Eukaryota; kingdom Viridiplantae; phylum Streptophyta; class Pinopsida; order Cupressales; family Cupressaceae; genus Thuja; species Thuja plicata. The sequence continues at coordinate 1,541,149 of MU226403.1, read as the reverse complement.
TTCTTATGAATTTCATTGATATTTTCTTTGTCTACTTCTTGTTAGTGTGGTTTCGATGATCTGGCAACGTCAAATAAATAGGGTGTATGTGATAAGAGCTTCTGCATCAAGGTGGAAAAGCCTCACCTCCCTCGATCTTGTTTATTTGTACACCAAGGGGAGGTCAGAATTATCTCCTTGACTGTTATTACTGTTTTTGTTTACTTGTGAATTGTTACTATATCAAGTTGGAAACAATGTTCAGGTCACCTTGGCTTTTGTGCCTTGGTGCTTATGTTCGTTTCCTATATTTTATCCGATGAAAGTTATATTCATATTCTTATGGTCGCAGCGGCACCAGTAAGGATTGTATTGACTCCAATGATCCAAAAGCACCTGATGATGATAAATACGATGAGTCCAACAACCAAAGTCCTAGGATTGCATTTAGCTTAGGCTTGCATTTGCATTTTAGGCTTGCATTCGCATTTTAGACTTGCATCGTGGTAGTTTTGGTGCTCTCTTCATTTGTCTTATCATTCTTCAAAGGTCCTCATCTTTCATCATGGTTTCTTCTCGACTGCACAAGTGTCCAGTCCTTGTTCTCGATCTTCATGCGCATTCTTTTGGTTAGTACCTATTGTATATTGCGAATATCCTGCATGAGATGATTAGTACCATTGCATTCATTACATTACATTCATTTCCAAGAAGTGCATTTCCATACATTCATTTGCATCCATTATAAGCATAAATCAAATCATACATAACATTTATCCATCTAACATCTGTCATAGCATTTTCATATATCAATAAAACATGTGCATAAACATTTGCATATTCATCCATTTCATACATCTCTAAATCCATACATCTAAATCATATAGGGAATCATCTCATAAAGCATACACATTTAAAGCAATATATACACATGTACAATGATGCCAAAAATTGAGCTCATATATATATCGATCGGTCAAAATGTACAAGGGTGCTAGTCGAGCACAATATGTCAAAATGGTGGTACAATATACATCACAATCTAACCACCTGGAGGAGGTGGAGGGGGTGGTATGCCCTGCTATTGAGGAGGAGGACCTGGTGGAGGAGGACCCGCTGGAGGTGGTCCCAGTGGAACGATCCGTGCACCATCATACTCTGTGAAAGGCAAAATCTGATCCGCTACCTCAAGTACTGCAATAGTATATGCAGCATAATAGTAAGAAGCCTAGGCAGCCTCATGTCCGGTCTCTAGCTAGGATCGAGCCAATGCCTCTCACAACTCCCAGGTCTCTCAGTCTCGCTCAGATATCCATGTATCCCTGATGATCACCTGCGTGCGGAGGTCGTCACGCTCTCTCTGTGTCTGACGGGCTCTCTCCCTGACTCTCCAGAGAGCCTCCTGTAACTGTGCTACCTATACACCTACTGGAGGATCAGTCGGAATAACATCAGCCATCACTATATCATCCCCCTACTCTGCAGCTCTGTCCTGGCTGCCACTGGGCCGAGCACCTGCATTTGATCCCATCGGTCTAATAAGAATATCAATCTGAGATGTCCGTGGTCTTACAACTCGCTCCTGCTGCTATAAAGGAGGCTGTTGTACCTGTGGAGGCACCTGCTACTGTGGTGGTGGCTGCACTGCTTGTTGTACCTACTGTACCTATGGAGGCACCTGTGGTATCGGTGCAACTGGAGCTGTGAATCTGGGGAATGAATGGGCTAACATGTAGTCTCTGTATGCAGGTGTCATACCTGCATTTGTCACCGCGGCCATATAATCCCACCTAGCTGGTGATACTCGGGCATCTATCATGCTGCGCCCCATGTCCAGTAATCTCTTCCACCCCTTCTTCGTCTCATCGACGAATTGGGCATAAGTACAATACTCAAGAGACACGTCCTGTGGCCTCCCAAACTAGCGCAATACGCGCATGAGCAAGAAGCGCTCAATGATAGTAATGGTACATCCTATCAGAGGACATGAACAGAACATGTACGTTATCTCATGACGAGCATCATCCCAAACCTCAGTGGTTGCCCAAGGTCGCCATATGACTGCAGCCATATCATCAATCTGCGCCCTCCATTGCTCAGTCTTACCCAGCGCAGACTGCGTCATCGGACTGGCATATCTGTAAATGTACAGCTCTAATGGCTGCTGTGTATCATGGAAAATAAGCCTACATACGGGAAGGTGCTCCCAGGCCCAGATCTGAAAAATGATGACTCCTGCCGCCATAGTACGGGCACCCCGATACACTATCTCGTGCATCTCATGATACATCTGTGTGAGCATGCACTCGCCCCATCCAAAAGTGACTATAGGTACAACCAGCATCTTCTAGAGCATAACGCCCCAGCCACACTCTAAATCATGTTGACCACAATCAGGAACCAGATGACAGCTCAGAAACAGTGCAAGAACAACTGCCAAGGGATAATCTCTGCCATAAGTCTGTATCAACTCCTCCCAGGAGATGGCCCGGCCCATCACCAAATCATCCTGAAAAATGGCTCTCAAAGCCTGTGTACCATCTCTCGGCTATGTGCAATACTCTACACGAGCTCCATGGAATGACACTCTCAAAATCTAGTATACATCCTCCGGCGTCACCGTCATCTCTCTGTGTGGCAAATGAAAAGTATTCATCTCCGAATGGAAACGCTCAACCAAGGCTCCAAGTAGTCTGTGATTTACCTGAATATCGGGTACATCACACAGATATGTCAATCCCAGCCCATCAATATGGGCCACATCGGTATCTGATAGTCTCTGTAACAACTCACTGATGATAGGATGATGGGATCTGAAACCGATGTCTGGGAGATCGACCTGCAAAGAAAGTGACAAAATTGGATCAGTACCTCAATAATGATGATTTTTCAAAGCAAAAGACAACAAATGCAGCTATGGACCTATTTTATACATAGTTTAAGATATGGCAACGAGTTGACTCTGCGACGCAAGAAAAATGACAATTTTTTATTTTTGCCAGTTTTCCATGCGAGAAAACTCTTTTCTCGCGTGAGGAAACTCTTGTCCCGTGCGAGCTTTCTGGCTCGCGCGAGGCGAGATGTGTTCTCGCGCGGGATTCTAGAAATCTCGCGCGGCGCACGCGCGCTCTTCGCATGAGCGCTGGGGAGGGGCCCGCGCACGGAATCCCTAACCCGCACGAGGATTTAAATTCCTCACGAAGGGCAATCATGGCCGGCGCGAGGAAAATGTTTCCTCGCGCGAGATTAGGCGGGACAAATTTTAAATATCCCTAAAAACATGCTAACGCTAAACATTGCTAAATTTTTTTCAAAAATATAGGATCAAGTTGTGATTACTTACAGGTGCATCATACTCTGCTGGTCGGTTGTGCCGTCGGGAGTGCTCAAATTGATGTGTGTGCACGGGAATGCTATCGATGTCAGCTGGAGCTCTCGCCATTGCTAAAGTCAAAGGTGAATAATGATTTGAAAATGACCCCTCCGGGCCTTATATAGTCTTTAACCTAATTTTTCAAAGTGCTCTGTTTTTCGCAAAAGTTGCACCCTTGGCTAAATTGACTGTTCTGAATCCATTTTCGTGATCGAAATCGAAATCTAACACTCCTAAGTAGCTCGAAATTGCATTTTAAAATTTTGGGACCGACATGATCAGACGCTTGTGCAGTCAATTTTTTGACGTCACTTTCTTCTCAGTGTTATCTCTTGTTATCATTTTTCTCAGTTTCTGCAATCTTTTCATCAAAGTCAACTCTAGTCAATTCTGGTCAACTATGGCCAAACCTAATCAACAGGACCTCTCAATCGCTCTAAATCAATTATGCTCTCTCTTGATCTATCTTTCTCTGTGATTTCTCACTCTCATCATTATGATGTGTCATCTTTCAATTTTGCTCCCAAGGGGGCAAGATGATTGCATCATTGAATCTTTTCGCATCATTCTCGAATCAGTCTGATATGAGTCAAAACTCCCCATCGCTAGGGGCATCTCATGACTTGGGGCATATTCAGTTTTTCATACCTTATGGTCAAAATTGGATATTCCATGATCTTGAATCTCTAGGGGCATCTTGATGTCTCGCATCATGTCATCTATCTTTCTAGGTATCTAAGCAATCTAACTCGGATCCTCAACAATCAAGCTTCGTTCTAGAGATGATTCTTGAAATCTCATTGGGTATTGGGGCAATCTCACCCTAATTCCTGAAAGTTACACTTCATTCTGAAGATGACTCTCAAAAACTCTTTAGACCGTTATCTAGGCAATCTAACCGGGATCTCGGAGGGCTAACCTTCGTATTGGGGCAATCTAACCCTGATTCTGGAGATAGTCCTAGATCTTCATCAGCTATCAGTGGACATTGGGGCAATCTAACCCCGATTCCAATCTTCTCTCAGATGATTCTGCTTCTTAATCTGATTGGTGTCTTAGCGACCTAACCTAGACTTCTGAAATCTTCATCTTCACTTCAGACTGTTCTTTGAATCAATGCGCTTCTCGCACATCAATTCAAAGAGGGGCAAAATGTAACACCCCAAAATTGGCACCTAATAATCCAATCAATTTTGGTGCATTTTCTCATCTTCGAAGTCCTATTGTACGAGGCAAATTCTTCTTCTTATTGACTTTAATTGACTGAGTTTCAAATGCAAAAAAAACCCAAATTTGCATAAATCTGATATTACAATTAATTCCTAAATTCTTAGAGTTTATTAGCTAAAAACCCCCTATGATTAATTGATTTAATCCTAAAGTCTTAAGTGCTTTTAATTAAATCAATTCCACCCCCTTTGGCTAATATACATAAAAGGAATTGAAAGGTTATTTAATATTTGGATGAATTATCCTCAAAAATGAATTCTATAATTCCATGTGAAAGGACACTTATGTGGCAATAATTCACCCTTTTATTTAAATAATCTTTGCATTTTTGTCTCAAAAGAGAATGAAGAGTCCACCATTTCTTTTCAAGAAACTCTTCACCCTCTTTCCATGGTTTTCTATAAATTGGACCTCATTTTCTTCATTTGGGAGGATGATTTTTGAGAGCATCAAATCTATAGTGAAATTTGTATTAATTGTTTCATGCTTTTGAGTTTAAATTGCCTAATTAGATCAATTTTAATTTGGATTAAGGATATGTTGAGTTTATTTGCAATTCATTTTCATATCTAACATCTCAATTTCATCTCTCAAGCTTTCTAGTTTAAATGCAATTTCAATTCTAGATTAAGAGCATTTGAATTCTAGATTAAGAGTATTTTATTTCCTAGATTAATTGCAATTTCATTCCATAGAGTAGTTGCAATTTCAATTCTAGACTAGTTGCATTTGCTTCCATAGATTAATTGCAATTCATTTCTAGATTAAGAGCAACCTCATTTCATAGATTAATTGCATCTCATTTCATAGATTAATGGCAAATTCATCTTCTTTCATGCTTTAGAAATCCTCCATGTTAGCAATGGTCAGGTTGTTGGCTCTCGTTCTGAGAGTAAATTTGACATCCACAACTAATTAGGAGGCAGCAAGTCGTTT
>MU226403.1:1515688-1527653 GCA_018584345.1 Thuja plicata | reverse complement strand
CGAGTTAGAATTAAACTTTGACAGCTTAATCAAAGAAGCTTGGTCTTTTCTGCAATCTGACATCTTATGAATATGCTCTGAACTTAGCAAAACAAGATCATCATTTTGTGTAATGCAAAAGTTTGTGCACTCAACCTCAATCTTTGCTGTTTCTGAATTTGATTGTGTTATTTTATTATGCTGATCCATCATCAGAATGAAAAAGAATAGCAGGAGATGAAAAAGCTTGTGAATTCACTCAAGCTGAGAAGACCAGAATCAGAGCTTACCAGCTTAGCCAAGGGAGGTGGATCATTCAGAGGGGCTGGGAAACTTGTGGGTTTGTTTTCAAAAAAATTGTAGTGCACTAAGAGAGGACAGGTGCAATGGGGGAAAAGGACAGAGAGATGGTTGAGGAACACGGAAGTGAAAGTTCAGAGATTCAAGGAATTCCATTTATAAAACTTTTCTTTTTTGCAGATGCTTATGACTATATACTCATGATTATTGGAACTGTTGCAGCTGTGGTTCATGGTTTTATTTGGCCAGCTTTCTTCGTCTTGTTGGGAGATATAGTCAATGCATTTGGAACAAATCAGGAGGATCCTTCTGAGATGGCCAAGATGGTTACTAAGGCAAGAAATGGACTCTCTTGAATGAGATTTTCTTTTGAGCAGTTTTATTCTTTTTACTTTTGAAATTTCATATCTGAACAGCTAAGTAGTCTTAATTTCAGTTATTCTTCACATTCAGATGAATTGTAACGCCCCATGTTCTTTTGTCTGCTCTGTTACAGTTCAGTATATACCTTGTTTGTGTGGGAGCCATAGCTTTTATAACCTCTTGGGCAGGTAAAGATTTTTTGTTGCGAGGCTTGTTAATGAAGACAAATAGATAATAACCAAAATAGGTAAATTGAACTGTAAAAGTACATCTATCTTAGAGTAGACAAGAGGAACACTCAATGCAACTACATGAAGTATGAAAGAAAACTTAGAAAGTACACAAATGTAACATTGAGAATATGCAGCTATATGTAATAGGAGGTGCAAAAGAGAAAGGAAATAACCTTTAATATTATTTAGACCAATTTGGTCTGTACGATATAGCAATGTTCATGTCACGGTAATATTGAAAATTGCAGAAGTAGGATGCTGGATGCATACTGGGGAGAGACAGGCCGCAAGGGCCAGGTACGGGTATTTGGAAGCCATATTGAGCCGCGATGTGGCCTTCTATGATATGGATGTTAGAACTGGAAAAATAGTACATAGCATTTCTGCAGATACACTCCTCTTCCAAGAGGCCATCAGTGAGAAGGTCAGTGTAATGCCTCTTTTCTTTTCTCCTTTTACCTGTATCCTTTCATGTGAGGTTGAAGCCATCGGTGAGGTGTTCAGTGTATTTTCTCATTCTACTATCCTTCCAAGGAGTATCTTTTCCACCAAAATCCATGCAGCCGTTTAGGTTATCTTTCTTTTTGGCTTAATGTCTACTCCAAAGGTTTTAGTAGCCCCAAATATAAGATCATCCATCCTGCAAAAATCTCCCGGGCCTGGTGCACCTAGAACCTCATATGGAATGGTGCAAATGATTCCTCATATTTTAGAGTGCAAGGTGCATCTATGCCTCAGGGTAGTAATTGTCTTGCTAAACTCAAGATTCCCACAAGTTTCCAGTATTTCGGTACAAGCCTGTTGAGAATTACTTTTAAGCTCAGCTGTGTGCTACTACCAAGTACTATTGTGTAGGACTTCTGCCAAAGTCTCTTTTCCGTCTCATTCTTTTGGCCTGGTATCATTATGAATGGATTTTGTGGGCACAAGCATATGTATTCTGCTAAAGTCTCTTCCTATCTCATCCTTCTGCTTTTCCATCATTAAAAATGGGTTTTGTGGACACTAGCGCATGAATTGTGCTGAAGTAAAACCTTTTGTCCTACCAAAATCAACTGCCTCACCAGGATATTTATTTAGCCAAAGTCGTCTCCATTTCCATCATTCCTATTCCACTTCATCCCATTTGCCTTAGCTTTGCAGAATATTGTTCGACACTTGTACATGTTCTCCTGGTATAGATGGATTGGCAAAGCCCAGTTTATTTTCAAGCTTGGCTGAAAACTCAAGGGATAGAAAATTTGTTCAACATTTATAGGGTAGAAGTGAAAATCACTTTTGTTCCGGGGATCCTTGCTGGCTAGGCTGTTACAAAAAATGACCTTTGATCTTTATTGTTGTTTTGTCAAGTTTGTAAAAGAGCACTCTTTACTGCCCACATAAACAGACGCATTTATGGAGACTAGGATGCTAACTAGAAACATGGTCAGGAAACAGCAATGCCAGTGTTATTTTCCTGATCTGACTGTTGCTGAAATTGAGTGACGCAGTGAAGAGCATGAAACTCTATTGAACTTACAAGCAAATCACAATAGCATGTTCTGATTAGTAGTAGTGTTGCATGCAGGTTAGTGTGTTTATTCAGTACTTGGCAACTTTTGTTGGAAGTTTTGTGGTTGGATTTTATTCAGTATGGAGAGTGGCTGCTGTGACCATTGCTGTGCTGCCACTCATGGTGCTTGCTGGAATAATGTATTCTTATTCTATCCAAGGATTAACTTCCAAGAGTCAAAAAGCATATGAAGATGCAGGAGTCATTGCAGAAGAGGTACAAATCTTTTAGAATTTCCTTATATAAGTTATTGAGTAATATTTGGAAACTGAATTGTTTGAGAATGGCATGTATGCATATTATGTATTACAGGTGATTGGACAGGTAAGAACAGTATATTCATTTGTAGGTGAGAGGAGAGCCATTAATTCCTATTCCAAAGCCTTGGAGGCAGGTCTTAAATTGGGCTACAAAAGTGGGCTTGCTAAAGGAGTAGGCATGGGAGTGACCTATGGCGTTATGTTCTGTGCCTGGTCTCTGGTTCTCTGGTATGCAGGGTTACTAGTCAGAAGCCACCAAGCCCATGGTGGAAAATGTGTCACTGCAATTTTTGCTGTTATGATGGGCGGAATGTAAGGCTTCTTGACTAGAAAACTATTTTTTTTTCAAATACAGCAGTTAAGGCACATATTGACAAGGCTAATATAGTCGTTAATTTACAGATCGTTGGGAAATTGCTTCTCCAACTTAAGTACATTTAGCAAGGGGAAGGTGGCCGCTGCAAAGATGATTGATATGATTAATAGCAGCAAAATATCAAAAAATTCGATTAATAGTTGCACTGATGGCTTGAAGCTTGCTGAAGTCAGGGGTGAGATCCAGATTCAGAATGTGGACTTCAGCTATCCTACTAGACCTAATATTATGGTTCTCAAAAATTTCAGTCTCCAAATACCTGTGGGTGAGACAGTAGCTCTAGTTGGTAGCAGTGGATCTGGTAAAAGTACTGTTGTCTCCCTCATAGAGCGTTTCTATGACCCTGTAGCAGGTATTTGTCCTTTTGTCTTTAATTGGATTAGAGTTCATGACTACTCAGAACGAAATAAGACTGAAACATTCCATAAACTAATGCAGTAAAGTTTGCTCAACTAGCATAGCCATGAGGTCACTGCTAAACAGGCAGGTGTCATATTGACGACCACTTCTATAATGCCTGCAAATGAAATTTTGCATAGAATAATTAGGATAAGGTCTCAAGGATTCAGAAACATTATTTGTATTATTGACAGTTTAAGAATGCAAGAAGTTTCGCATAGAGCTTGAGAGCAGAAACGATTCTATAGGTTATACATAAGTTGCTTCTGGACAAAATCTTTATAACCTGTAACTTTTTCATAGTCCAAAAAGCTCCCACATAATTCTCCAGCCAGTAGGGAATAATTCAATAACCTTCTCATCCACAACTATTGATTACACAGCCTTTTATTCCATTAACACTTATTATGCCTAGTAAAAATAGAGGATTATGAACTGTAAGACGGTTACAATCGCAGCTTTGGACAAAATAAAATTTTGAATTTTAGCATATCATTGATTAAGCGATGACAGATCAACCTAAACAGATTATACAATTGTGACTCAAAGATGATAAATGTTAGTTTAGTTTATTAGATCTGTTCAGCATAACTAAAGACAGCTGCAGAGTTGCACATTGCTGTCCTATAAACTTGATTTTACTATACTTTCTTGTAAATCTACTCCTTAAAGTTTCTCCATAACTGTTATCCTGTTTCACTGAGTCAACTGGTCAATAGGGAATATTTATTTTTATACCTAATTCAATTTCTTTGATTTGCTTAGGGAAAGTACAACTAGATGGGCATGACTTGAAAACTCTTCACATAAAATGGCTACGAGATCAAATTGGGCTTGTCAGTCAGGAGCCCGTGCTCTTTGCTACAACCATACTTGACAACGTTCTATATGGAAACAATTTGGCTACTCTAGAGCAGGTCATGGAAGCTGCCAAGGCTGCAAATGCACACAATTTTATTAGTGACCTGCCGGATGGTTACCATACTCAGGTTTGGTAACTATAGTACATTTAATAGTTATAAAAGCTTCCTTTAAATCAGTTGGTAAAATTGACACTGTCTCACTATCAATGATTACTCTTTCTTGTTTGATGTAATGCTTCCTATAACCAGAAACGTGTGTATTTAAATTTCATAGACAGGTGAGAGAGGTGTCCAGCTTTCCGGGGGTCAAAAGCAGAGAGTAGCCATTGCAAGAGCCATGCTAAAGAATCCAAAGATTCTACTGTTGGATGAAGCCACAAGTGCATTGGACTCATCTTCTGAGCACATAGTGCAGGAGGCATTGGATTTTCTTATGATGGGAAGGTCTACTATTGTAATAGCTCACCGCTTGTCCACTATCAGGAATGTAAATACAATTGCAGTTGTACAGGAAGGGAGGATAGTAGAAATGGGAAGTCACCAAGAATTGATTGCCAAAGGAGAGGTTAGTAACTATGCTTCGCTTGTAAGATCGCAAGAATTGGCAATGGTTAAGGATGGAACGATAGTCAGTCCAAAAGAAGACAAGTCAAGGTATTTTTCTCTCCTGCTTTTGTGAATAACATATTAATGCATACAGAAAAGATTATGTATTTACAGTTTTTTTTCTTTAATAGGAATATCTACTGAACATGTTTTACGGAGTGACCCTTTGTATAGCAATAGCCAATATGTACTGAACATTTTTTACTAAATAACCTAACGCAGAATCTCCACACCCGATTCAGTAAATGGTAGTGAAAGACTCAGCAATGTGGATTCTAAAGAAAATATAACCAGAGATTTAGCTCCAGATGAGATGGACCATCAATCTCCGGGATCAAATTTCTACAGGTTGTGGAAAATAAGCTTATCTGAATGGAAATATGCTATTCCTGGTTTTATGGGATCTGTGTTGTCTGGATTTCTGCTTCCAGCCTTTTCCATTATGATCAGCCAAATTGTCAGATTATACTACTACTCCGATTATGAATTGATGGGAAGGAAAATTGCAATGTATGCCTTGATCTTTGCTGGAGTAGGGATAGCTTCATTTGGCATCCATATTATGCAGCACTACTTCTTGGGAGTCACGGGAGAGAATCTAACAAAATGGGTCCGTATCCAAATGTTTCAAGGTTCGAATATCTATAATAGGCATGCTTGTATTTTTGGGTACTAAGTTTTTAAATCAAGTTTAAACTTAATGGTGTTGTCAGATCACCCTCTAGCATCATCGATGGTAAGAAAGAGCAAAAAACAGAATCATAGATGCATAGGAAGATGATGCAGATGTACAAATTCTTTTCTCTGGCACCTCCTCAAAATACTATCATGTATAGGACGCAATTACAGAACGAAAGTTATAAAGACAGATGATGCAGATCTATTTTCTATGCACACTGACTGCCAGTTTCATTAATTAAAATTGCTTCCAGGCCCTTGAAAACAATAATAGCTATGCACGGGTACATAAGTAGGCTCTTAATTTAAGTTTTGTTTCATTTGTAATTCAGAACCTTTGACCATGGCTGACACTCATTTTTTCAATTTGTGGGCCAAAAAAAGGTGATACACCTTTAAACCCCGCCATATTCAACCTCCTACTGGGTGAAAATAGGCCCACGCCAATATTATAAGATTGGAAAATAAGCGCAGCAACTTTGGTAGGACCAGCCAAATGGTTTCTTTATATTTGGTAGGATAGGACCTGGTGCAGCAGTGAAGCACAATACTGTACCCTGATATCAGTCTGGCTCTATTCAACCTCTACATTACATGCAAGCCCATGCACAAGTACGGATACAATCTTCCAGCAAAACAGAAAATGAAAACAACTGTCTAGTAGCTTTCATCAAATATTTTTGAATAGAAAGTAAATTATGTAAATTTAAAACTAAAACTCAGACCATAGGTCAAACCCAAAAATATTATAGATTTTCTTATCTGTTACAAACTTACAAATGCAATTCACACTGAGAGTGCCAAGTCTTCCACCCTAAAATAAAGCCTTGATTCATCCAAAATCTCTCCCTGCTAAGCACTACCACACTTATAGACACTAGCAGTGGACAAAATAAGATTCACTCAGTCTTCAGGGAAACAGCATTTCTGTTAACTGAAATGGTTGTGCCTGGAATCTCTTAATGACTACTAACCAATTTCCTAAATCTTTCAACAGAAGTCCGAACCAAAATTCAGATAAATGCTACCAGTTGTAGTCTGTCGAGCTCCCTTGTATCAACCTGCATATGGGAGTCCTAAATCAGATTTGAAATTAGTATCTTCTCTCCTCCAAATTTTCTCAAATCTGATTCTGATATCCATGTGCCTTCCTCCAGCATTTTCCCTACTGCTTTAGTAAATGTTGTTTGTGTCTAATGTGCCTGGTCTTAATAACCTTCTCATTTAAGACTTACTTTATCTCTTCTGGTTTATTTTTTAATATTTGCATCTTCCAGAACATGGGTTTTTCACCTACATCTGTGACATCAACCTCATAGCCTTATTCATATTAGTATGCAACATTTATTATAGGAGATATGTCAACTCCTTTGAGTAACTCAGGCTGATATAATTGTCCCCAACATGGTCCAACCTTCTTGAACTTCAATTTGTTTAAAGTCCCTTTAGGAAACATTTTCTAATTCAGACTATGACTAGGTCTCGACTGTGTAATATTTTCTGTTTCTGTAGCCATTCTTGATCATTTATGGACATAACTATCTAAATTGAATTAAATTGGATTAATAATAATACAGGTCCATTGTTGTGTGTACTTCTGAGAGACATGACACACTTTGATATCCTCCTTATATGTTATTGTTGAACTCACTGTTTTATCTTTATTTCTCTTTCTCTAATTTATCTTTATTGACCTCCTTTCTAATAAAGTCCTGATATACTTCTCTCTTCTTTTTTCCAAGTGAGCTTGAAGACACAGCTACAGAGTTCGTGAATATTTCTGAAATTAACTTTTCTTTATATTTTATTTGGGTTTAAATATTAATATGTTGTTTATGCAGTAATTCTACGAAATGAAATTGGATGGTTTGATCAGGAAGAGAATAACAGCAGCCAAGTGGTCTCACGTTTGGCCTTGGATTCAATTACTGTCAGATCTGCCATTGTTGAACGTGTTTCTATACTCATCCAAAATACCACTACACTGTTCACCATTTTCACTCTATGCTTTATCATGCAGTGGAGAATTGCTTTCGTTGTACTAGCTACCTTCCCTCTTCTCGTTCTTGCAGCCTTTGCAGAGGTAAATAAATGTTAGTTCCTTACAAAGAGATTTTCATGAATGATTTTTTGGAAAATGATGCATTAACTTAGGGCTGATTGATTGTGGGCTTCTCCAAATTGACAACAGACTCCTCCTAATGCACCATGGACTGCTCTAAATCTGCCAATACACACTTAAATTGCCATTCATTGCCCAAAACTATTGGCCATGTTTTGCTAAGTTATCTTTTTGCTCACTATTTTCTCTTTTTCTTTTTGTTGTTCATTGCAAGTGATGTTTCTTTCCTTTTATTGTCTTTAATTTTCCTTTTAAGGGCATAGAAGGTCTCATTTTGTCTTTGTTTTTTGAGGGTATATTGGCCAACTAAGTCTGACTGATGGAACTTGCTAGTCCCAGTAAGTCTGGCACACTCAGTGAATCTGTCAGAAACTCACTGAGACCTGCTGGCAAATCTGCAGGCCTTGTTTAACTGCTTTGCATCAGGACTTGACAAGTCCGTCATGCATCTGGCAGGCTTTGTGACAATAGATCAGACAGCTTAGGTAAATAATAGATTGAGCTATTATAAACAAACTTTATGCAGAGGACTAAAAGTCATAAAAATGTCTGAAATTTTACATGGTACCTGGCTAAGGTGATGAATATGGACTCAAAATTTTTTACTGGGACCAGGTGAAACAGCTTAAATATTAAAGCATTAAAGAGGTTAACAATAATATGTCTTAACTATTTGAAAACCAATCTAAGAAATAAATGATAATACCTTCAAAAATTTTTGGCATATAAGTCAAATAAGCTTTAAGGAATAAGGATAAGCTCCCCATCATCTAGCTGGTATATAAATCTTAGATAAGTAGCAGAATTTTATGGCAGTTGTATTTTCTTATATCAATGATGTAAATGACACATAGAAGTGCAAAGACCTTGTATAAATTGTATTTCAAGGTATCCTGTACGTCAGACAACTGAACAGCAAGTACATCAACGAGTGTATGAATAGGTGGTTAAAGATGAGTAAAGAAGAACTGAATTGAATAAAGCAATGTAGTGAACCTTGATTCTGAGCTACAACTGAATTTTGATAACTAGATAAAACTCAATGCCAAAGTGCTCCACTAAAAACATAGAGGGCCCACGCATTCATAAAATTGGATGCACTCTTAAAAAACAATGCAACTAAGGTTCTCCCATGACTCAATCTCATGCATCTTTTGCAGTGGAGCATAAAAATTTGAGTAATCTACCTAGTTTGTTGAGTTTGCCAAAACAGAGACCATAGACAAATCTTAAAGCAGAAGTCAGCTACAGTTCACAAAAGCCTTCAATGGTCTTTCAAATAAAATATTCTTTTGTTTATTATAGATGAACATACAAAACTTACAAATTTGGAGCACACAATGTTCTATTTCTGAAAGAACATGAACAAGTACATCAAACCAGGTATCTTTAATCTAAATTGCTTGAACCTACTTAATACATTAATAAAGGAAACTATCTTGTCAGGTAACTCAGCAAGAGTTAAGAAGATGGGCTATTTACAGGATCAAATAGGCTAAGCCAACAGGACGTTTATAGCTGTTAGTCAACATATGGTCTAGTTACCTAGCAGTTGAAGTTAGAAAGATAAAATCAATATGTTTTCTTGGTTCAATTTTTGGAAAACATATAACGGGTATTCGACTAGATTAGATGGGGGCCAAGATGACAGTTAAACAGCAAAATCTGTTTAACAAGATGACAGTTAAACAGCAAAATCTGGCTTTATATAAAATTTGCAATTGCTCTGTTTATACCTTTATTGCAAAAGATCCTTAGTGTCCCCTGTAAAGAAACGCGATGAAAGAAAAAGAGAAACTCAAAAGCTTTCAAAATATTTCTACTTACAAATGCTAATTTTAAGTTTGTTGCTCATTGGTTTCTGATCCCTTTATATGTTTAATATCCATTTGCATTTTCCATGGCTGTTCATTCACAGAATGTTGCCGTGAAAGGATTTGTGGGTGACATAGGCAAAGCGCACAGCTGTGCCACTATGGTAGCTGGGGAGGCAGTCAGCAACATCAGAACAGTAGCAGCATTCAACGCAGAACACAAAGTCCTAAACTCATTCCATGATAAGCTCAGAAGCGTGGAGAACCAAACCTTGGCCCGTGCCCAAATTGCTGGTTTAATGTATGGCCTCTCCCAAATGTGCATGTATTCTTCCTACGCCCTGGCCCTCTGGTACGGCTCCCAATTGATTAAAAACAACGTTACGGACTTTGGGAATGTGATAAGAATATTTGTTCTAGTAATATTTGGTGCAGTAGCCATTGCAGAGGCCCTGAGCCTTGCACCTGATATTATCAAGGGTGGTCTGGCCCTTGATTCCGTTTTTCGGACTTTGGACAGAAAAACCCATATTGATCCAGACCGTCCAGAGTACAGTTCGATGCACATAAAAGGTAACATAGATTTCAAGTCTGTAGAGTTCCACTACCCAACCCGTCCACAGGCAACTATTTTCAAGGACCTGAATTTGTCTATACCGGCTGGCCAGAGCCTAGCGCTAGTTGGACACAGTGGGTCAGGCAAAAGTTCCATCATTGCTCTCATAATGCGGTTCTACGGTCCAGTCTTGGGAAAGATTACGATAGATGAGACTGACATCAGGGAGCTGAACCTGCGGGCTTTGAGGCAGCACATTGGCTTGGTACAACAAGAGCCTGCGCTGTTTGCCACTACAATCAGGTTACTATAATGTAGTCTTGCTTCTCTTGTTCAATTCTTTGCGTGTTTTTTCACTCTTACTCTTGCGTGTTTAAATAACATGTCTAAACATAAATAAGAGAACAATTCAAAACATTATTGCATGTTTCTGGCCTCACGGGCCCTTCAACGATCCAAGAAAAGAAAAAGCTTATTTTCTAATACTGATAGCTTCAAGACTCTCGGTTTTGATTCATTCAGTCACAAAACTTGAACATAGCCACACAATATACAGGTGGATCAAGATCTCCTCATAAGTTTACGTCTATCACGTCCTACAGAAGGGTCATTGTCTCTTCCAAAATTACTAGTCTTCCGACAAATTGTTTAAAGTGATTTCTACTTATAACCTTGCACTTCTATCTGAACTTGTCATATATTTCATTCATTTCATCAAACCACTAAGTCCAATCTGAATTCCAAGTTCCAACCACAAGTAAAGCTGCAAGCCCAGCCTCTTCAATGTCTGAGAGAAACCCAACATATAACAGGGAGTAAGCCCAACTTGAGTATTAAATTCCAACCACAAGACCAGTTACAAATCCATCCTATTCAATATCTGACACAAATCCAACATATATCTGGGTTCTCACTTGTCTCCCATTGATGTAACCCAATCCATTCCCTAAAATGCTTGTTAACCAACCACACCATTTTCATCAGAAAGTAGTGAAATTGGTAGCATAGTAGGAGTTTTAGCAAACATAACATGGTTGCTCCAATAATACTGACAGTTATCTTTGGTTCACACTCCGCAGAGGAAAAAGGACCCCATTGTTCCCCAGCACCAGCTTCCTTGGGCATGCAGAAAACTCTACATAGTGAGGAAACAGCAGCGCACAAATAACCACTATTGCTCCTCCATTTATAATTTTGGTTTTATGCTCACCAATTGCATTTGCATACAAACTTCCAAAGCTTTAATTAACATTACGGCCAATCTGAGCATATCCAACAATGAAAGTGATAATAAGACTACATCGAGCAGAAGTAATTTGTCAACTAAATAGTATAACCATCAGTAGCTCACCACATTTTCAATATTTGTCAATCAAATTATTATGTATTTTAGAATCCATATTTATTCAGTTACTGTTAGATTGTTAAAAAGCATTTACATTATTTTTTTATGAAAATTTACGAAGTTGCCGGATTCGCCCCCTGGTCCGTGTTGGATCACAACCCAAATTTTTGACATTGTCGAACTTGGGCCCGCTGAAAAATAACTCTCGGTGCCTTTATAAATAATTAAAGTCGGTTGACCCTAGACCCCGCAAGGGGCGCTGCCCCTTGACCCATCTTGGGGGCTTTGCCCCCAAACCCCCATTTAATAATTTGGGGTAGAAACTGTGCCAATAAAAATGGGGAAAAATTAACCTTCGAGTCTTATTAGGCTCCATATAGAAGATGATGATGATGAAGAAGAAGAATATCAATAAATTATTAATCCAATAGTTGAACTTCAAACAATGATACTTGAACTGATGTTATGATTTAATTTTAATGTTTTGAATCTTTGAGATTTGGCATTGATCAATGATCA
>MU226403.1:1502776-1515625 GCA_018584345.1 Thuja plicata | reverse complement strand
TATATATATATATATATATATATATATATATATATATATAAACACACACACACGAACCCATACGAATCCTAATGGGAAATTTTTTTTTCACGAATCCACAAACCGGATTCGCGAACCCGAATCCGTCCCCAAACCCGAATCGGCAACTTAGAAAATTTATACAGTTACAGTTATTTTTGATGATATATTCCATCTGTGAAAATTCATTTCATTATTCAGCCACCAATTTGATTTGTAAATATATCAAATGAATTCATAGAAGTGAAACACAGTTTAAAAGACTCGTTGAGAGAAATGAATTACTCCGGGTCATTGAAAGAAACTGCCAGTTTCACTAGGTGGCAGTTTTGTCATGCTTTCTGAAACAGATTTATTGCCCAAGAATACTTTTAATTCCTTTTCTAGTCGGTTTCTTATGACTTCTGAGATCCCTAATGAGACTGTCCAAATCTTTTTAACAGTTGCAAAATCCCCAAGAGGCATTATAGAAGGCATTTGAGATTGAATTGAAAGTAAGAGGCAAAACAGAAGAACTAAGTGTGTAAAGAGAGCTGTTTTAGAGATCGTAGAGACTGAAATAAACTACTTTCAGCCTTGTTTTGCATCCAAGAGGCCTAAGATCGTACATACCTGTAATAACCACCCTAGATTTATTTATTTATTATTTATCTTTGCCATACACTATGTAAGCTCAACATGCGACATGACATAATGCATCACTGCTGTTATATAAATTGATTGACCAACATAAGCATGCCAACAATGTTACTCACTGACATTAAGAGCTGATACAAGAGCAGACACATTTAACATTGATGAGATCACTTTCCCAAAATGCCCAAATACATTAGACCAATACCCAACTAAACAATGATGATGTACTTTGAATGAAGAGGTGTGATAGACTGCAAAGGAGGTCTGATTGCACTTTAAGACTGCTGTTCAAGGACAGAACAGACTGGAATGCTAACTAGATGTGCTCAGAAAACACTTGGTCTATCCAGCTCACTAACATTGGTATGGTTGGCGCCATTAACTCCAAACTCAAGGAAATATGCTCAACACACCTTCCATCATCAAAATATGCAATCACAGATCTGGAAACCACATCAGAGATGCTGTTTGAAATGTACCGTGTCCGAAAATGACTGATTAAAATGTTTGTAGGTCAAACAATAGTGTGAAACCTTCAAGAGCCCCCTCCAATCTCACAATAAACACCCCCAAAAGTTACTAGTAGCCTCGGACTCACCCAGCACTACCAATCAGCCTCAAAATGTAGGAGACAACAACTTACAAATCTGATATGCTTCAAAAGCTACACTGATATACATTGCACAACTCACCAATGTTAGTTACAGTTCAAGGTCCTACTTGGGCAGGGATGCT
This sequence comes from Thuja plicata, assembly GCA_018584345.1. NCBI lineage: Eukaryota > Viridiplantae > Streptophyta > Pinopsida > Cupressales > Cupressaceae > Thuja > Thuja plicata. The sequence goes on along the minus strand of MU226403.1, from coordinate 1,514,236 downwards.
GAGAATATGCGCAAAATCGAGGTTAGATCAAGTATAATGAGCATGGGATCCTTGGAACATTAAAATAGCGCCTAACTAAGCAAAAAATTGTATAGGGATACAATTTACGACACTAAAAGTAGTATGTTGTGAAAGTAGTATGCACTTTATACTACTTAATCTATGAGAAGAGTATTACAAGCTATTCCAATCTAGGTAAATTTCAGGAAAGTTTGGCAACTAACAACACCAAGAAAACAAAAACAAGAATAAAAGAGAAGAATAGAAGAATAGATCACAACATTGAATATGCCTTGGGAAAACATTTTAAATGGAAAAACTAAACCTCTAAAGCACACTCTTTTGGGTCGTAATGAGGTCTACACTTTCATCTTTGAGGAATTTCAACAATATAACTAAGAAAATTTTGATAAAATCTCTAACCCAAGCCCTCAATATACAAGCCAAGGAAATCTAGGAAAAAAAGAATGGTTTTCTGAAATTGTGGGCTCAAAACCATGAGGAAAATTCAATTCCAAGTCGTCCACATTCAATCCATGCAACCTCTTTGAAGGTAGCTCCTCCCAAAAACGGAATGCAATTCTCAACTCGATCAATTTGACACTTATGAACAAGGCCCAAATGTGAATCCCAAGTGCTCTAATATGAGGTAATAATTGCATTCACACACCTCTTCCACATGGCTATTTTATCTAGTCAAAGATGCTAGACATAGTCCACCTAGTAAAGCTTTTTTTTATTGCTTTACTTGCTTTTTTGCTTCAGTTTTTTCTTCTCCTAGCCTAGGTGTCCCATTGAGATTCTGTTTTTCATTGTAAACCTTAGAGTTCTCTTGTTCTATAAAGAGACCAAGGGCATGCCATTGAAATAAGAGATATGAAGAGCATCTTTGAGTATTGAGCTAGTGTAGTGTAATTCTTTTCTTCTTATAGAAGATCGATGTAGTAATGAGGGTTCAGATTTATGGGTACTTCTTCATATTTTCAGCAATATGCGTTTTTAGATTAGTGAACAAAAATCTATTAATTTGATTGGAATTTTTATTTTTAGCTACTTTGTAGTTGGCTTTAAATTTCTATTCAAAAAATTTGTTTGCAATGGTCTGAAAATTTAACATTGTACTGGAGCATGTTATTTGAAATCTTCTTGATTTGTGTATGGAGTGTGCTGCTCGTGTTTTAGTTGTTAAAATGATTTGGACCTATGAGAGGTTGCAAGGTAGGATGCTCTAAGAGCTCTAGTGATTGAAGTGTTAATTCACATCTATTATAGGTTGGGTTTTGAGTTATTCTTGGCTGATTTGTTCAGTTTTAGCATGTTCTAGAAGTTGTAGGTATGACTAATCTGAGTCTTAGAGATTGTGACCATCTAGAGCGCACTTCTAACTTTACCCCTTGGAAATTTAAACGATATATGCTATTAGAGAAAATTTCTTTGGAGTTTTGTGGAGAAAAATGTGTACCTCCTAATCTTCTTCAGTTGGCCAAACATAAATATGGTTGGCCATGGTAAAACAAATGATCCTAGATCTAGTGAAGGACCATTTGATCACTCACATTGTAGAAACGAAGACAAAGAAGGATATATATGTTGCCTTAACCACATTGTATCAGGGTGCTAACATTTCCCCCAATATGTTGCTAAAATTAAGCTCAGTGCCACATGTGTAAGCATTATAGACACCATTTTCGGTTATCTTATGAAGACTATTGCAACTCTAAGCTATTGGGGTAAGTATAGATGATAATGAGTTGGTTCCTATAGCTTTAAATGTATTTTTGGTGTGAACTCACTTAGAATGGAAGAGAGTTAGACTCAACCCCTCATTGGGAAGATGAGAAAAGGTGGTAATACAGGAGGGCCCTAGAAGGGTCAAAAGTGGAAGGAAGATTCTAGTTCTTCTCACCAAAGAGAGAAATGCTTGAGCCATATCAAGTGTTTCAAATGCCACAAGAATTAATACCATGTTTCTTAGTGTCATCAACAGAAAGAGAAAGGCAATAAGAAGCAACAATCAAACTAGTTTGTAGGTAGTGTAGAAGCTTCCAAAGTGGATAAAGTTTCTTCCAAGCTTGAGGCAACCTTCCCCATGATGTTGTGCCTATCCAATAACATGATTTTTTGTGTAGGGTGTAAGTTGATGGTGGAGCATCAAGGCACATGACCTTTTATAACAATGGTTTCAACAAAATTCAAGAGAAGGCAAGTAAATAGGTGGATTTAAATGATAATGCCACATATCCAATTGTAGGGATAAGATCTTTTTCCTTATATGTGCCTTTAGGCAATCTTCTTGAACTATATGATGTCTTAAAGATGTTCTAGTTTTAATCAAGAGCTTGCTTCCAATATCAACTAAGATAGATCTTAGATGTGTGGCAGATCTTGACATCCAACAAGCTATAATTAGAGATCACAACTAGGATCCTAGTTGAGTTTAGGCTAGAAGTATGTGGGAAGGTGTTCTTTATAGGTTTCTTGTTGATACCATTAAACATTAAGACCCAGTGAATGATAGTAACCAATTTTTTCACTGGCACAAGCTTGGTAAACTACACTTGGAAAATTACCTCTACTGAAAGATTTCAAGATACAAAAGATAAAAGTGAATGATAGTAACCAATTTTTTCATTGGCACAAGCTAGGTGAACTACACTTGGAAAATTACCTCTACTGAAAGATTTCAAGATAGAAAAGATAAAACATGAAGACCCAGTGAATGATAGTAACCAATTTTTTCAATGGCACAAGCTTGGTAAACTACACTTGGAAAATTACCTCTACTGAAAGATTTCAAGATAGAAAACATAGGAGTGCAAATTTTGTGCACTAGAAAGCATGCCAAGACAACTTTTGGGTAGTGAGCACATATTGAGAGGGATTCTTGATCTAATTTGTTCAAATATGTGACCTATTTTAGCAACCTCCTTGGTACAAAACATTTAGTATGTTTTATTTATTGATGATTCTTCTAGGAAATCCTAGATTTACTTTATGTAAACCAAAGATGAGGTTTTTGAAAAGTTCCAAAGAGTTCAAAAATCTTGTGGAAAATGAGATAAGTAGAAAGGTTGAAATTTGAGGTCTAAAAATAAAGTCTAGTCTACTCTCAAGGACTTTGATGCTTTTTGCAAAGATGCAAAAATCAAGTGGTAGTTGGCAATGCCTTATAATCCTCAACAAAATGGAGTTGTAGAGAGGAAGATTAGGTTCATTATGGAGACATCAAAGGCCATGATACATGATGTATATTTTCTCATGTTTCTTTGGGCTAAGACATGTAGTTGTATTGTTTACATTCTAAACAAGTGTCCTTACATAGGATGGAAAGGAAAGACTCCAAAGGAAGCTTTCACAAGAGAGAAACCCTATGTTTTTCATTTTCAAGTTTTTGGGAGTCATCTCTACATTTGAATGTGCTAGAGGACAAGAGGATGGAGGTGGAACCCTCCAACTTGAATGGCGTATTTTTGGTATACAACAAGTCCTCCAAGGCTTACAATGTCCATGTTCATCACAATGGAAGATAATAGTGAATTGAGACATGAAGTTTGATGAGGATACTTGGTCCTTTAAGTCTCAAGAACCTCCAATCGAGATCAAATAGGAGGAATAGGTTGCTATGCCAAATGCTGATTCATAGTGTATAACCATGGCAAATGTAGTTAAGCCAAACTTTAGTACATGACTAGATAGCTCATGCCTTCTAGATATCCAAGAATCCTAGATGATTTGCTTGAAAATTGAAAAAGACACAAGCACAAGCAGGTGCACGTAAGGCTTCTTTCTACATGAATCGTCTCTCCAAGATTTTTTCAAGCTATGTTTCGTTGATTCCTTCCATCATTGAGGCAAAACCTTCCATATAGCTCATGCCTTCTAGCATATCCAAGAATCCTAGATGATCTGCTTGAAAATTGAAAAAGACACAAGCACAAGCAGGTGCACGTAAGGCTTCTTTATACATGAGTCGTCTCTCCAAGATTTTTTCAAGCTATGTTTTATTGATTCCTTCCATCATTGAGTCAAAACCTTCCATTTTTTTGGAGGTAAATTCAGAGAAAATGTGGTGAGATGCCATGGCAAAGGAGTACCACTCTATTATGCAAAGCAATGTTTGGGCGATTTTGTTGAGAATGGAAGGGAAAGTAATGATTGATTTCAAGTGATTGTACAAGCTGAAACATTTGGCAAAATGGAGCATAAATAAGTTCAAGGCCATAATAATTGCAAAAATGTTCTATAAAGAGAGTTGACTATGGCAAAACCTTTACTCCAATTATGAGGTACTCTTCTACCAAGGTAATTATATCTTGCATTTTAATTGGTTGATTATAATAGATGGATATAAAGAAAGCTAATGGAAAGATGGAGGAAGTGTATATGAATCAGTATGAGGGTTTTGGTATGCATAGGTGAGAGACCTATGTATGTAGGTTGAAGAAGGTCCTATACGGGTTGAAGCAAGCACCACATGCTAGGTACTCATTGATTGATGAGTACTTATTGAATTCGGGCTTCACCAAAATTACTGCAAATACTTATCTTTACTATCTATCTGATAAATTTGATTTATTAGTTTTGGTCTTGTATGCAGATGACATTATCCTTTAGGTAGTAGTGAGAAGCTTGTAGCATGGTGTGAGGGGGACTGTAATGTCCCTTGATAGGAAGACTTAGGATTTGACCTAATTTCTCTGATTTACAAGAGACTTCTTTCTATTCACTTCTTTATTGGTGATTAGAGTATGTATTAAGTATGACATGAGTATAGATATAATAACAAATATCTTCGAGCAAATGTTGGCTATCTCAATGTTATGCAAGAGTTATCTGACAAAGAACAATTCTGATATATGAATGGTTTGCAATCTGTGCAATTGAATTTTCTTTTGTCCTGATCTATAGGATAAGGTGATTATTATCTACCCTTGTTCATGCTTGTAGTGACCACATTAATGATGTCTCTATAAAAAGACTTAATTTTTCCTATTGCCATTTCTGATATAATGGTTATTGTTTATGCTATGTCCATACCACAATTCTTGATTGGCATCTCTGCTTATTCAATCTGGATTTATTATTAACAGTGGATTACTTCTATGTTAATCGATACAATATATAAATATCTGATTGAGTACTTATCCAAGAATAAACTGTGTTGCCCTTGATATTGAAATATGATTGCTGATCTTTCTAGTTCTGGTTGTTGTCTTATATGGCCAAAGGAATTCAATGTCTTCCTTTGCTCGTTGTCATTTGTCAATGCTTATGAGATACATTGGAAAAATGCATCCAATGTCTCTTACTAATTGTGTCCCTTCATAATTAATCTTATTCTTTCATTTTGCTAGAACACCCCATTACTTTCGAAAACTAAACCTCTGTTGGTTATAAACAATACTAATGGATTGATTAGCAATGTCAAATGAATATAGACGCTAATATCTTATCTCATGATTGCACTTTTTAGCAATCGCTGATGAAGGGGACCTCGGCTCATATCCCCAATAAGCTCCATTCCCGTCAGTGCTCCAGATTCATTAATAATATTAATCATTTACATCTCTGATTGGACTTAGGGACTAACACTTCGCTCTCCCAGTGGCGCCTAGATGAGTATCTATCGCAGGCATATGATTTTGAGACACTATCGGTGGTCATAATCAGATATACCTAAGTTACGAGCCAAGTCCATATCTTGTGCGTAGTGGAAGTAGCCTTCGAATTTTATTAGGACCTTTAAAGGGAGGTCACAAGTTCAAATCTCATTCGGGGTAGGGTAGGGTATGTACGCCTCATTTGTAGCATAATGGATGTCTTTCGTAAGGAGTACGAGGAGTATCATATTGCTGTCATCATCTGTAGACCCAAAAACATATGGCTGGTATAGAGTGGACTATAAAAGGACCTTTCCTTTTTCATACGTCCAGATGACATTAATTGTCCATGTAAGAGGACAACAGATGTAATGTGTGTTAAGTGTCTTGGTCATTGTTTTTAGGATTGATATGGGTCAACATTAATAATTGTTGGTTTTGCTTGGAATAATATTATTATTTGTTATTCATTTATTTTATTTATATCTTTAATATCATTATTAAAATACAATTATTTATTTATATCATATTATATATGATATATTACATTTTTATGTGTTATATTGTAATATATATTGTGATGATATTTGATAAATTATTATTTAATATATTATATTGATATATTTATGTATCGATAATAATATATCTATATTGTTAATTATCATTAATTAATAATATTTTATTATATTAATAATATATTATATCATTATACTAATACATTATATTATTATTTTCATTTGTTCATTTATTGTTGTCATTTATTATTCAATCATATTCTAGGTAGGGGATATTACAGGGACTTGGTCTTTGAGTTTGATATGGACATCAACCTTATGCACTATTTTTTGGGTTTTGATTTGTGGTAGGGTATACATAAGTTTTTTCTTTGGTCAAGGGAAGTATACAATATGTATTTTAAGAGATTTCAGATGATGGATTTTCAATATGAAATTAGTTATAGATAACAAATCATATTTGGTGGATTCTTCTATGTACAAATAGTTGATAGGCTCCCTCACATATGTGGTGTAAACCCAATCTAATATTTTCTTTGTAGTGAATACATTGAGCTAGTTCATGGTTGAACCAAGTAAATTTGTGGACTGCTACAAAGCTTATGCTTCGATATTTGAAAGAAAAAAATAATCATAATGAGTTAAGGTATGTTGGAGATGGAGAATTGATGATGCATGACTTTGTAGATTTATGCTAAGTAGGCTATGCTAGTCTAGGAAGAGTACTTTAGGATTTTGTTTCAGCTTGGGATTGGGTATGATATCCTTTTCAGAAAGAAGTAGGCAACAATGGTATTCGTTTTGGTTATGTTCCATGGAGTCTTGGAATGAGAGACAAGTTTTGAGAATTGAGGGACAAGGTCTTGATTGGGGATGGCAGGGGATGATACCTAGATAAGGCACTCCAAACTGATATTAAAAACTCCCAATACACTGAAAAAACACTTAATATCAGACTAGTAGACATTTTTAAAAATATGCAATTCTAAAATAGAGTTTATTTTCAGGTATACCAGTTGTATATGCCTAGAACCCCCCAACACACACACACACACACACACACACTATAAATTGCTTTCTCTAGTTCACAAATGGGTGGAAAAGTTAAGGTATAGGAACTGCCAATTACATTAAAACCAGCAGCAAAAAGATAGTGAGCAGACTTGTACTTCTCACACCCTCTTCAAAGTTACAACCTAAAATATGTATGGCACTCTTGAAGTGACTCTTTCTCATTCCTAGGTTGTATGCCCTATAAATAAGTAGATGTACAGCCTACAAGATGCCTATTACTAAGAACAAACCCTCCATAAATTTTGCAACCAATACTCAACCAAGAAGGGCAATGGTATGGCTTGCACGATGCACATGGTACAACTTATACAACACTTCCAATTCGCATTATAAACACTCCAAAAAACCTACTTAAAAATCAACACAACATCAAGATTTTAGCATGTAAAAGCACATAAAATAGGTCCATCTATAACAACAATCTGGAAAATCTTCACTTAAACTGTAACTTAAAGATGAAATCAACAAATTCAATCAGGAGCATTTTCATCCCCGAAAATGGTATTTCTAGAGGTTTCTCATCCTCAAGAAATAAGAAACTCAAATCTCATAGCAACTAGTAGATATGTAAAAATGGAAACTCTTTTCTCTTTACAACTCCTTTTATAACTTCTCCTCGTGAATAAAATATTAATGTTTTTTTGGCTCCATAGTCACTTTAATATTTTTAAAAACACTTTAAGTGTGCAAAAAGGTCACCTTTGACCCCCTTGAGCCTACACCTCCTTTTTAACAAAACTTGTCATTTTTTAAATAACTTTAAATAAGTTATCTATGATAATTTAATTATTTAATGCATTTTACTTTTTTTTGTGTCAATTAGCTTACAAAAAAAATAAAAAACAAGCTAATGGCCAAATATATGCTTATGTGCTAGATGGGGACAATAGATATTTAAATTAAAATGATTTTCAAATCTTTCAAGCAAAGATTCACATGACTATTTTTGTATTCATTCACCTTTTTGAAGCTTGCTATCCAAAGAGATTTTTTCATTTCAAATCCTAGTTTGAGGTCATGAAAGTACATATGGCATATGATAGGTCATTTACATTTTCTTCATTTTCACATTCAACCATGTGTTAATTTGTGTATTCAATCTTACAACTTATTTAGAACATTATATTTTCTGCAAAAAGCTACAAGGAAAACATTTAGATTATACTAGTTACAACAATTACATATCTAAGGAGATTATGAATAATTTATGTGAAAAAGTCTAGAAACAAAGAGCAACCTATCAAACCTATGTTACCGATTCACCCCCTACACTTTTTGATTCAGGCCTATCCTACCTGAAGTTGGACCTAGGTTTCGGCTTGGCGAGTAGTATAAAAAAGGTTATTAAATATTTCAAGGATCTTAAATATACTACAAGCTTGTCTAAAATGTTGTCGAGCGGACGTGCAATGAATTTCAACATTTTTCCTTGCAACTACGATTAATTTCAATATTTTTCTTGCAATCGTGGTGAATTTTAGCATTTTTTCTCTACAATTGTGATGCTCACATTTCAACATTTTTTCGTATGAATTGCCTTAGCATTGTTTTGGTCAAGTGTGTGCACGACAAATGGATTAAAAATTATGTAAATCAATTTAATATCTTATAGTATTACAATTAATAATAAAAAATAATAACTATTATTTTTTAAAATTAATAATATATTAATATTTATTATTCAATGTAGCATAATTTGGGAGATTTTTGATTGAACAATTGCTAGGGTTTGTCTTAATCTGAGTATCTTGCTCTTCCCTTTGTTTAACCCTGCCACAAGAATAAGTATTTTCTTGTCATACTACATTTATTGCAGAATTTTTTTGAGTCCCCCTTTAAATGGTCTCAACTAGAATTCAACCTAGCAATTCTTGCCAGTGTTGATAGTTTGGAGGCTCTGCAACATGGATTCTTTGAGCAAGCATCCTAGGAAGTTTGTAGCGAAAGTCTTTCATAAGGTATATCTCTTTAATCTCTAGAAGACGTGGTATTGCCCATCCTTGAAGTTGATAGTGCATGTCAATGGTTAGAATTGTTTAGTGATACTCTTATAGGTTACTTTGTGGGATGACTGCCCCGAAAGCATGCTATAGAACATTTACCAAAAGTTGGGTCTCGCATGGGTTCCGCTTGGAGGTTGTTCAAAACCTCATGAAGGGGTTTTTTCTCCTTTCTTTTTTCTAAGGTGAATCATGCTTAGGCCCTTATTCAACATGGTCCTTTGTATTTCCATTCCTTTTTTTTGGCTTTTCAACCCTAGACACAAGACTTTGTAGTCTTGGATTATAAAAACTGTATTCTATAATATGCTGCCATGTTTTGCCTTTGTTTTTTTGTTTTGTTTTTGTGTTTTACAATTGGTTTGAGATGATAAAGAAAGTGCAAATAATAAAGTAACTTGTAGTAATTTAACAACTCGGAAAATTGACAAAACTTAAAAATATATGAAGCGAAAATTCCAGATTTTTTTTCTAATCTGAAACTACACTTTTTCTATAAAGTAAGAACATCCCAGATCATTAAATAGCATTACATATCTAATTCAAACATACCCATAAAATGCAGCATTAAAATGGATTGATTTGTTCATGAAATTTGTGAACTATCACTCTCAAAATGGATGCCAAACTCCGGAAAACTCTAGCAATGATAAAAAAGATTATAACAATGTAGCTTCCCACTCTAAGCGCCCCCAAATTTCTAAAGAAGACACCAAAACCCTAGATGACCAGCTCTAGAAATCCCATGTCCCTCCTTATCAATGTACGACCAGCAAAAGAAATGAATGAACAACAAACCCTTCCTCGTATTCTTCTTCAATTAGCCTCTAACAAATTGATATGCAATAACCCTCTGTCAAAACTAAAATAAACTCCACAAGTATGCCCAACTATGACCTGTGAAATGAAATGACCAAGATATTCTTTGAATTGTGTCCCTCAACAATGTAGAGAATGTTGCATGTAAGGGATTTCATTCTCACAAACCTTGAGTTGAACTAAGTCCAACTCCAAAACCACATAGGGTTTTCTCAAAGAGAAACATTAGAAATAATAAACTAAATATGCCCAATGAGAGCCCCAAGCCTCCTTTCGTAGCTTTTTAGTTGCTTTTTCAAAAAAAGATTTTTTTGCGTTTGTGCTATTTTTTCAAGAATGCTCTTTTCATTGCTTTTTTCGATAAAGCACTTCTTTTGTTTTTTCACTATTTTTTGGGAATATTTTTTTTTCTTTTATTTAATAAGAATCGCCTCCAGTTTTTATCTTCCAATATAGCATTAAATAATAAAGGCCCATCCATTAAATAAATCAACTTTAATTTAGTATTTGGCCTCTATTGTCCCTTCATTAAATAAATAAATAAAAATAGTGATAAAGGTAAATCTTTAATTTAACTGTATTAACTTATAACCTGTTTCTTAAACCCCTAGACTATATCAAAGTCAAGATAATCATCAAAATTGGACCCACTAACAATACTAAACATGCAAGCATGCCAATTGAGTCTATCGTTGCCCATAACTAACTATTTAAAAATAAGCGCTCCCTCCAAAAAATTTGGAACCCAAACTAGAAGCTAGAAATAACATTTGAAAGCATCATATGGTTCCTTTAAATCCTTTGAGCTCATTGGCAACATCAAATTACCCCTTTAAGCAAGATGACACAAACCCAGAAAGTGAGCAACAACTACACTGCTAAAGAACCTAAAAATGGGGACATTAGAATTTGCCCTTCCCAACGATTTCTCATCCTCGAGCAATGTCAATTCAATCTCACAATCATCAAACTAATCTAGAATGAAACCAAAAATGATTCCAAGATCCCAAGTAAACCTTAGAGATTGATGCAGGAGCACCTCTTCAAACACCTAAGTCCACCTTGGAACCAAATGGAGGTAGTGGATCTAAAGAAATACTAGAAGTAAATTGGGATATATTGAGGCCAATAATGGCAATATGTAATAAACAATTTAATTTAAATATTATAAGTCTTGGAAGTCCTGGCAAAGGACTTAGGACCAAAACAATGTAAGGGTGGCCAATAGTGCCAAATGGGATCTAAAGTTGTTTAGGGGAGTCAATTAGGTCCTAGAAGAAATAATAAATTAATTGGGATATAAGTTAATAGGTTTTTAATATTATTATGCAATAAAATGTAAGTTGGAAATTCAAATATTTGAATTCCAACGGTTATGTGCATTTAGGAGGGAAAATGGTGTTTTAATGTTTTTAGACTTAACTAAGCCTTCCAACCAACCCAGATTGGTTG
>MU226403.1:1483791-1498904 GCA_018584345.1 Thuja plicata | reverse complement strand
CCATTTCAATCAATTTGGATTGACTGTACTCACTAAATCTCTATTTTTCTTAGTGGTTTTGTTAAATTCCTCAATGTGAAAGCATCATTCCATGAATGTGATTGCTGTTTCTCATGGAATGATGCATGTTTAACATGTACAACATTGTACTAACATTATATGTTGCAGAAGAGTTGATTTAATATGGTGATCACCAAGAATAGTGAAGAAAACCTCATGAAATTGCTTGCTAGAGTGTAGCAGCAAGAGATCCGACTTAAGGAGGGCATATTTTTGTTTGAGGCAGAAAAATTATATGTCCAATACGTGGTGAATCCTGAAGGAGGGGTTCTGAAAGTGAGTGGAAGGGTGAAAACTAGAAGGCCCTAGTTTTTGGAACAATTTGGTGAGGGTATGATAGAAACCCCATAGGGCAACATGCTATTGCCAAACCAATTTGATAATCCTTAGTTTTAGACCATTTCTAGACTCTATGTAAAGTGGCATGTCAGGGAAGCAAATAGAAATGGTACTTCCTTTGTAAATGCACCCAAATTAGCCCTCTTGTAAACAGTGAACAGTCAGTTTTTGGGATAGTTGGTCCAAAGTACTAATACCAAATCTTTTGATATGTTGTGTATAAGGATAATGGGTATCTGAATATGTAATTTATTTTGGAAGTGTATTGGGAAAATTAAGAGTTATTTGGGAAAAACTCGCTATTTAAGGCTACAAGGATAGAGAGCCAAGAGTGTGGATTAAGGGTAAGATCTTGGATTAGGACTTCAAGAACCACTTGAACATTGTTGGAATCATATTTTAAGCCATATTGAATCCCTATAACAGTAAGGGAGTTGGGAGAAGTCAAAGTGATAGGTTAGTGGCATATTGGCACTTGGGGTCACTTGGGTAAGGAACACCATTGAAGAAACCAAGAACAATTCCTTTATGAAATAACCCCAATCTAACCTACCTCTTTGCATCAGAGATCTGTAGTGCCAACCCTTAAAAATATTGTCCTACTGGTTGCCAACACAAGAAATCTCTTGATAACCACCTGTATAAGAGAATTCAAATATTGCATAAGCTCAATCAACCCCTCAAAGGATTTCTCTTTGAAAGAACTGATGCACCATAGAGGTAAACTCTAGTGAGAAATTACTAGCTCCCTCAACCACAACTGTTGAATTGCAATTTCATGTGATCATAGGGTTCTAAATCAATCTCAAAAGGGAACAACCATATTGACATTGCGCTACTGTGATCAAAACTATCAACCCATCATGCACGATTCACACTCTCCTCTCCTGGAACTCCAAAAAGTAAACATCACCAAAACCCATATTGAAATACCTAAGAGGGATAAAATCAATAGTATGTAATATATCCCGCCAAGGTATCTCAATCAAAACCACATCAATGAGCTCACTGCCAATCATGATCCTAGGTAACAGAGAAAAGAATCTACTCTATTATAAAACAACTAGATTCAAGATATCCACTCATGACATCCCAAAGATGAAGCAAACCAATCACTGTCACAACTTTGCAATCTACCAACCAGGGAATGCCTCTATGGTTGCCCACTGAAATCATAACATTGACACTTGACCTCCAATGTCAATGGAAGGGTTTCAAGCACACCAACACACCCAAACTATTGCAATCAATGAGAAATCATCCAAAATAATGCATACCATCTCCATGTCATATTTGTAATGACCACCACTTAACAGAGTGGAAGCAACAAATAAATAAACTAAGTCCAAACTCACAACCAATTGCTCTATAGCCTGCCAAGGCTTAACAACTATCTGCTTATGAAAAGATGTCTTCATAGCCAACATGAAAATGTAAGGCCAGTGGTAATCAATTTGAAAACCTATTAAAAACATAGGAAATATGAATATGGTAGTAACTAAAGAGTCATCTCCTATGATCAAATCACTTCTACCAACTAGCCACAACCATAAGGTACCCAACTTTTGGTCTAGAGAAGTCATCCAACTCATCTACGACCCAAGAACTGAAGTCGTATATAGGTTGATCGGAAAGTTGACAACAATACTAACATTGTGATTTTGCCACAACTCCAATTCTTAGTATACCTCCTCAAGATGTCACTTGGATTCAAAACTATAAATGCAAACTACTCCAATATTCTTGCTAAAAGGAAAGCAATCCTTTGCAAGAATCCAACATAGCCCCATATGGGTCCAACATGTCTCCTTAGTGGTAATCTTATATTATCACGAAGACTTGTGAAAAATCTCATTGTTCCAACTCTGAGGGTCTCTGAAAAATGAATAGTAGCACATATAGGTTTGGTGTACTGAATGTCCTCCAAGAGTAATCTATCCTAGTTTACTTCACATCCCTTCATAAGATGAACTCTCTGAGTTTGGAAGGTCTGAAGCATACAATAATCACTACTATTCAAAGTTGAAATTAGTGAAATATAATCTTATTTGAGTGCTCTACAAAAGGGACAACAACAATTGTTAAGGAATTCCCAAGTATAAGCATGTGTGTTTCATATTGTGTTGTGCAAAATCAACTCAAAAGTGGTTGGAAAACACTTCCGAGAAATCTCCAACTAAAAAGATTCATTTCCTTTACAAAGAATAATGAGCCAACTCCCTTGAATGGGAGTAAACCAAAAATGTAGTTACTGACCTACAACCGAAAAGCAAACTCAAAACTAAAACTCCAATCCATTCTTCTCCAAGTAACACTCTCAAGATTGACTATTCATTCAATGCTCCAATTCTTACTTAAACTTAAATAAACTCCAAAACTATGCCCAACTATGACCACTAAGATGAAATCACCAATATCTTCTCCAAATAGTCTCTCAAAAATGTAGAGAATGTTGCCTGTAAGGGATTTCTTCCTCACAAACTTTGAGTTGAACCAAGTCCAACTCCATAACCACATAGGGTTTCCTCAAAGAGAAATATCGGAAATAACAAACTAAACATGTCTAAAAGAGAGCCTCAATCCTCGTTTAATAGCTTTTTAGCTGCTTTTTCAAAAGCACTTTTTTGCATTTTTACTATTTTCTTGAAAATGCTTTTTTTATTGCTTTTTTTTAGAAAGAACTTCTTTTGCTTTTTCGCTATATTTTCGAGAATGGTTTTTTTTCCTTTTATTTAATAAGAATCAACTCCCTTTTTATCTTTGAATGTAGCATTAAATAATAAAGGCTATCTATTAAAATAAATTATCTTTAATTTAATATTTGGCCTCTATAGTTCCTTCATTAAATAAATAAATTAAAATAGTGATAAAATTAAATCTTTAATTTAACTTTATTAACTTATAACTTATCGTTATTTAATTTAAAGCCCCTAGACAATATCAAAGTCAAGATGATCATCAAAATTGGACCCACTGACAATACTAAAAATAGCAAGCATGCCAACTAACTGTGTTGGTGCCCATAACTGACTAGACACTCCCTTCAAGAATCTTGGAGCCCAAACTAGAAGTTGGAAATAACATTTAAAGTGCCATATGACTCCTCAAAATCCTCTAAGCTCATTGGCAACATCAAGTCACTCTAAACAAACTGACACAAACCCAAAAAGTCATTAACAAGTGAACTGCTAGAAAACCTGAAAATGGGGACATTGCATGTTTGTATGTGGCTTGAGTTCCTAAAATGGAGACATTACATGTTCGTATGTGGCTTGAGTTCCTTCGTCTCCCCTTGCCTTGTTGGCTGTTTTTGTACCCTATTACTTCCTCTTTGGGGAAAGTCATTTGTATTGTCTAGACTTCCTCTTTGGGGAAAGTCATTTGTATTGAACTAGACAGATTTTGTGAGGATTGCCCTAAAAAAAGACATCTATATTGAGGCTAATTTACATGAAGACTTAAAAGAGTTGATGGATATTCAAATCAATAACCTTCGCCATTCCTAGCAAGTGTTCTATCTAAATCTTCCTAATGCTTGTTTTTAGTGCCAATCTTCTTAGCATTAAAGATTGCCCTTTGGCTTCACCCAACCTCAAGTCTCCACCCTAGGTCACTGACCTTCCTTAGCCTTCTGTAGCTACCATCTCAAAAGATGACAATAGCGATTCATTGTAAAGGCAAGGGTGCTGGAAAACAAATGTTAGGAATCTTTTGGGCCTCGTGGACGTCATTAAAATCTTTCATTCATTCATTCATTCTACTCCTAGAGTAGCCCATTGTTTTAAATCCGTCCAACAAGCGTAAAGAAGCGCTTTTTGTTTCCACTAATGTGCCTGTTCATCCAAAGTTTTCTTGTACGCCTCAAGCAACATCGGTACACTCTTCATAGTTGGCAATGCCAATTCGTCCTCCCAAGTTGTCAAAATTTTTGTGATACTCTAAAAAGTGGAGAAATTCTTCAACCAACATTTAGTTGTGCCCTTTCTTCCCAAAGTTTTTGCAGAATTACTTTTCCACCCTAGAAGAGTAGGATAGCAGTGACATGCTTGACTTTCCTCCTTGAATTTCCTCTCTTGGAATATCCTAGGTCTCACTGATCTCTCCAAGAAGTACTCCTTGAAGGATATTCATAAGAAGCATTTTGGTATTGACATTTTGAGCAGAAGTTAAGATTTTTCATGCTTTCCATAGCATGTCGTGTTATTTGGCTGGTTGGTATGTCATTCATCACCAATCATGAAGTTGGTTGTGGAGAGGTGGTTCCAATTCTTTTTCCATGGTGGTAATCTTGTGATCGTGTCTAGTGGATCATGGGTTTGTTTTGACTCATCATCTGTGATATGGATCCTCATGAATGTTGATTATCATTCATTTGGGATCATTAATGTTTATGCCTCCAATGTTTCTATTGAGAGACATTTTATGTGGCAATTGATTGTAGATAAAATGCCTCTGGCCACTTCAGTTCTATGTGGCGATTTAACATGGCAGAGATGGCATATGATAAGGACAAGACTTTTCCCTTTGGCTGGATAGCTAGCAAGCAGGAATCGTGGTTTTATATGTGCAATAAATCAGGTGTATATGATCCCAATGTCGGTCACCACCACACTCAATCCATATGGCATACGTAGAACAATTGATGTCCTTAAAAGACTTCATTATCTCCGCACAATCTTTTTTCTCTTTTTCCTCTCATGCCTCTCTTCTGATAATGCCACTACTAGATGTCACTTTGTCAAACCACTATCCCATCAAATTCAACTTTAAATTGCAAGTAGGTCTAGTATTCTAGACTTGTAAATCTCAGTTATTGTTGAATACCTCCATGCTGGTTCATATTAAGAGAGCTTGAAATCTTGAAAGTTGAATGCCATCCTACTTAGTCAATTGTGTGGATTGTGTAGTGGAATAGAGCTATCCAACGCATGTTGTGCTTTCTCCACATCTACGGTCGCCAACTGACCACTTTTAGGAGGCACTCATACGAGGCTACCACCTCGGATCTCTGCCATGCCACAGAGGTGTTCATGGCCAATACTTTCGCCCCTACCTTGTAAGTTGGAGTTGCAGAGCTTAGGCAGTAGAAGCAAATTGCAGACAGTCATTCTGCAAGAGGTGCCTAGACCAAAGCCAAACTTCACTAGATCAAAGTTGGCGATGGAGCTTCTAAGGATTTTTTCCGAGTTCTTAGAGCTTGACATACTTCCCATGGCATAAAGAAAAATCAAGGAGGAGCATCTCATACTGTGTACAAAATTTAAAGATGTCCATATTTATGATCAGACATTGTATGGCCTGAAAATCAGATCAAATGAAGTTGGATCAGCGGGGTCATGGAGAAACTACTCAGTCAAGAAGGTTACTGTGGTGTTGTTTGGAGGTTAGCAGAGGTTGTCAATAACATTTCAGAGAGTTTTTGACAAAGGTGTGAATTGTAAACCAAAGTTGCATGGACACGAATACAAGTACGAATATGGATAGGGTCATTTTTTAAGATCCCAAAAATGGATACAGTTGGATATGACATTAATAAAAAACATATACACACATATTTAACACAATTTTCTAAGTTATCAGAAGATATTTTCATTATTTCAATAGCAATATAGACACATAAATGCTAAATAAATAATTATAAGTTAATTTAACACTTTACGATATGCAAAAATAGTAGAATTGCATTAGAAGATAACACAAAAAAATGGGTCACTGAAATAGAAAAACATTTCATTTGCCTTTCTCATTTGGTGCAGGTTTTGTTTATACCAATTTATTTTTTTAAAATTGTATTAATTAAGTTTTTTTAAATTGCATTGGAAAGATTTACGTCAAATCTTTAACAAAATCAAATCACATAGTATTCAGCGCGATTGAAAAATCAAGTTTTGTTAGGCATGCATGGGTATCTGGACCGTATCAGATACGTTTCCAAATTGAATACAGAGAAACTTGCGCTCGAGAAGGGACAGGAGAGTTTCCAGCAACTCTGTTGTAAACCCTTATAGAAAAGCAAGAATGACGAGTTCTTTGCTTTGTATGGATGGTAAAAGCACCATTTACCATGACCAAAAGTGCCATTTATCATGTGAATGTAGAGAATACCATGGTGCTTTGACAAATATTGCAATGATCTCATGAATATTGAGGTCAACGCATTATCACCAGCCTACTGAAAATGACAAATGTGTGATTGTCAGGACAGAGCAGAATTCTAAGGGTTTTGGAATTTGAATTGATTCCTTTGACACACAATCTTCCATTTTGATGCTGCAGGATAGAGGGTTAGTATAAATTGTGTAAAAATCATGTTGGATGGGTTGACCCACGTTAGAACCTTCAGTTGTCATGTTCGTTATGAGATTGCAAGTACAGATTTAACTTATAAAGATTTATGAGTTGCATAGCAGGTGCAAAGGAGTTTCAAGGCATTGTAATGACTCCGCTTAGACATATTTCTTTGCAACACTTGTACGAATGATTGAGATAGTAATATGAGGAGCGCAAAGCTCACTCTTCCTAAACTTTTGAACCCTTTTAGTATTTTTTGTGAGGCAATTCTTGTGTTTAGTATGGTATGTATGTGTTTCCTTTCCAGGTCATCCCCTGTTTTACATGCTTATTTGTATTTACATCGTGGAGAACAACTGTTCTGTTGTTTATGTCATTGGGAAGAGTTAAAGAATTATTTTGAAGTTAGTTTTGTTGAGTTGGCATATAAATATTTGTTTATGGCGAGCTCAAGGGGACTATCTCCTAGGTCTTTATGAATCATCATATTACATTATCCACATGTGTGAATGTAAACATCCATTTCTTCAAAATCTGTATGCAATTTTATCCAGAACATCTTTTAAAACGAACAATAGCATATAGAAACACTGAATAAGTTATATCACTTCATGAACTTGTACCAGAAGTTATATATCTGTAAATTCTCATCCTAATGATGTATCCCAAAGGAGATCCAAAATGCCAATGCTAATTCTATTGTACACAGTTGTCTCCAAATTTAACTCCTTTACTGAGTTGCAGTAAAATCAAGCTACAGCCTGTTACATTATTTAGTCTGATGAAAGAGCTTTACAAACTCGGTTGAACACTTAAAAACTCATTTTCTAAAATGTAAAAGCACTAGAATCAATCTATACACTCTAGTTTCAAGTCTGACAAAGGATTTTTCTAAATTCATTCGGACATTTTATTTGCAGTTATACAGCCTCATAGATTATTTTGGTCTCACAGACTTAAAAAAATTCTTTCCTTCTTTCTTTGCAGAGAAAACATCTTATATGGCCAGGAGGTGGGTGAAGCTTCAGAAGAAGATATGGTCCAGGCAGCCACAGCCGCCAATGCAGATGAATTCATCCGTTCGTTACCAAATGGTTATGAAACCCTAGTAGGAGAACGGGGCACACAGCTGTCTGGCGGACAGAAGCAACGGGTGGCCATTGCTAGAGCAGTGTTGAAGAATCCACGCATTCTTTTGCTAGATGAGGCCACCAGTGCCTTGGACATGGATTCTGAGAAGGTAGTGCAACAGGCCTTGGATAAGCTTATGGTGGGAAGGACTACTGTTATGATTGCACATAGGCTTTCTACCATAAGGAATGCTTCAATCATTGCCGTTGTCGAGGAGGGAAAGATTGTGGAGGAAGGGTCACATGCTCAGTTAGTCTCTAAACCCAATGGCTCTTACTCGCGCTTGCTCAGCAGTCAGAAGCTTAATGTTGAAAATAATCAAGCAAATTGAATTGCATAATTCCAAGGCACCAGAAACACATCTTTCTTCTTTCAGAGGAGAAGTGGTTGTGTTAAAAATATCTGAATATACCAATAGAGTCAGTGTCTTCTTTCAGAGGATAAGTGGTCGTGTTAAGAATGTCTAGATATACCTATAGAGTCTCTGTGTCTTCTTTCAGAGGAGTAGTAATTGTGTAAAGAATATCTGCATCTACCAGTAGAGTCTATATGTCTTCTTTCAGAGCAGAAGTGGTTGTGTAAAGAATATCTGAATCTACCTGCAAATCCAAGCAACAAGAAGCTATAAGTTATATTGCAAATTATGCTATTTTGTTGCTGCACTTTTGGTCAATGACTATCAATTACAAATATGTTTATCCCCTTATGCTTACATCTACATTTTCTGTTGTGATTTTGAATAGCTACATTTGTTTTTTTCTGTTCTAAGTGTTCTTTGTTCAGTGGAATTTTGTAGTCTTCTTTAGAATTATAATATTTATTGTCTGCTGTTAGGAGTTTTGTTCAAATTAATTCTAATTATTGCTTGTAAGAAGACAGTTCAAGACTATTAACTTGTGCAAGAGATTGCAAGGGAAACTATGAGAGCTCCTCCTCCTGGTAATACATAAATTTCTACTATGAAAAAATCTGCCTATCATAAAATCCATTTATGTACAAGTTTATTTGTATCAGTATGTATAAGCTAAAAAAATTATCCTCTGTGCCAAACTGGTAGATAGGATAAATCATTTTGTATCATTATCTTTCTTAAGCAAATCCTTGAAATTTATATACTTCTATTTTATTTTTTGAAGACAGCTGGAAAAGATTTCTGGACAAGTTTCCCAAGATCCTCTGCATTTTAACATAGCTCTTTTTTTAAAATCAAATATATGTATACTCATTCAATATTAGAAAGTTTCTGATGCAACACTTCTATGAAACAAAACTGGTTGGTTGATTGCAAATAAGATAACAGCAGCTGAGTAAAGTTTAAAATCAGGCTTTATTACGATGATATAGAAATCAGGCTTGAATGGTTTGTAAAGTTTAAAAGTTAAAACATTATATTATATACTATATGTATTTAATATTATCTGGGATTCAACCCTTTTCTGATTAAAAAAAAAAGATAACAGCAGCTGAGTGGATTCGAAATCAACTCCTGTCAGATCTGCCATTGAAGAATGTGTTTCAATCCTCCTCTGAAATATACTGACACCGGTCACTATTTTCTCTCTGTGCATTATAAACAATAGAGAATAGCTTTTGTCATTGTGTTTGCATTCCTCATTTTTGTAGCCTATTGTGGAGGTGAACTACAAGCTAATCCCTTGAAAGATAGATTTTCATGGATGCTTTGTAGGGAAATGTTCAAATGATCAATCATGCAGACTTGATATGCATAGACAGCTTAGTTGAGAAATAAACGAGTCAAACATTTTGTAGAATAAAACTTATAAAAGCTTGTCTGAATAGGATATGGTATTTTACATGATATCCGGCCAAATTGAAGAAAAGATGTTACCATGACCAGCTGAGAGGAATTCAAGGGGATAATTGACCCTCATAACCATCATGGTTGAGTTCATCCATAGGGAGTTTTCTAGATTTACCAAAAACTAACGAAAATGTGAGTGCTAGTCAATTAAAAAGATAGTAGTAAGTACTAATATACAACTATAATCTTAAAGAGTAATTTTGGCTTGACCGATGCTGGCCCTGCCATTAGGAATCATCAAGGTGGTTGTGTTATAGGGGTGTCACTCTATTGGGATGTTCACTCCAACAAGAAGGCAGAATGGTCAGTTGGGGAAGGTCTTAACATTGCTCAAGAGACTGGGTTAAAAAAATTATTGTAGAGGGGGCTCTAGCAGTTATCGAGGATTTGATTAGAAGGGATTATCTTCTTTGAAGTGAAATTGCTATTAATTGAGGCCCTTGCTATTTGTGACGGGTTTGAGGATAACTTTTTCTTATTAGTTCTGGTTATAGGCAGGTAAACTATTGCATTTATTCCCTTTTGAAATACAATTAATTTGATCAATCAGATTTCAAAATTTTTTAAGTCTATTTTTGTTTTGTAAAGTTTGATAATTTCAACATATTTAAAAAATCTGAATAATGTTATTTATTTATAATTTTATTGGTGTGAACAAAAAAGACAATGAAAAAATTCACATTTTCAAAGCTTAATTAAAAGAAAATTAAAAAAGCACATGGTAGTACTTTTATGTCATTTAATGCAATTTTAAGTGAAATTGTACTATCATTAAATGAACATCACACACTAAGTAGTGGTGTGACATTTATTGATATTGAAATTATATTTATATAAATTTAGTAATTGAAAAATATTGATTAATTTTCTTTTCATATGTGATTATTTATTTTATTTTTTACTTAAAACATATTTTTTATATTTTTTAATTTGATGAGTTTGAAATGAAATATTGTTTCTTAAATTTTCATTGATTCTTATTTAGTAAGGAAAATATGGAGTTTTTAAAATAATAGTAATTTATAATTTATTTTGATAATTTGACAATTATTATGGGTAATGTCATAATAACTTTTTAACACAAATTTTGTGATAAGACAAATTAATTGAGTTGTTTGTTGTTCATAACTAACTCTTCTAATACAAAGTTTACAATAAATCAAATTGAGATCAACTACAATTTTTTGTGATATTTGAATCGTGTGTATCTACAAATCTCCTACTTATCTACAATTTTTTTACTAACAAATCATTTCCAAACTATTAATGACATTAGTTAAATCCGTTGTTTATTATATTACACTTATTGACACAATTAGCTTATTATGGTTACACCTCTTGACAAAATTATTTTCTATATTAGGTATAATAAGCTTAATATGAACTTCAATGGGTATAATAAGCTTAATAATAACTTCAATACAATTAAATTTATACAAAAATATAAGTATAAATATAAATTGTAAAAGTTGTTTAAATGAATATTCTAAATGATATTAATATAAAATAAATTACAAAATAAAAATTAAAGTATTTTTTATTCATTTAGAATTTAACATTTTATTAATGATTTATTATTGTTAAAAAATAAAATAACTTATCAAACTAAATAATGTAGAAAATAAAATTTAAGTAAAAAATAAAATAAATAATTAGATAATAAATACAATAATATAACAAAAAAAACAATATCTCTTGAATTATTAAATTTGACAAATACTTCTCTATTATTATCATGTTTTCTTTGTTTTTAGAATGCTTTCATTGTGAGGTAGTTCATGCTTTTGACATCTATTGCATGACACATATACCTTGGCTATATTGATTTCAATAAATAGTTTTTCTAAACAACTTTTCCATTCACAAGCTTCTATTTACAATTGTCACCATATCTTTTCCCCTTAAAGCATTTCACTATAGGCAGGAACTTTGACGCTTGCGTCTCTTGTTACTTTTGGGAATGCAATGAGGTGGTGGATATAGATCCTTTCTTGAGTTTGATTGTGAATCGTGTAGAAGTGTCGGAAGGCTTTGACAAGGTTTTATTATTAGATTTGGCCTTTAGGGAATTGAGAGTCATGGTTCTGATATCATAAGGATGAGGTCAGGATCATGCCCCAGGCGATTTTGGCGGCGTGGATGATACCCCTTAGTTCTTGGCTCTTAGCTGAAGAGGTTTCAGGCATGAGTGCGCCCGTATCGGGTTGCTAAAATGCCTCTGTGATGAGCCTTCACTGGTTGGTTGCTCGTAGGCTTCGTGCCTCTGTTGGGCAGCCTCGCAGGTCTAAACCCTCCATAAAAAAAAAGTTTATTTAAGTGTGAGATAGCCTTGTGCGCCAAATGAGACATGATATCATTTTATCGATATGATGGTGACACAATAATTATTTTAAAGCCAACTCTTTTATCTATTTGACATTGAGCAAGGTTGGGATAGGTAGTTGCGTCATGTTTCATTTAGCACCATTTGCTAATTCTTATTTTGGGCTTTTTGTGTTTTTATGTTTTTCTAGTGTGGTCTCCTATAGGCCCTTGCCCTTAACGCCCATGAAAGGAAGGGTTCAAAACCTCGTGATCCCTTCTTCCACAATATTTCTTTAGATTGATGGTTAAAGGTCATTTTTAATTGCTCAACTTTAGGTTCTTTGAGATTGGTAAGATGTATCTTGGTGTCAATGGTTTTGCAATTTCGGGAGGATGCCCAATAAGTCATCAATCTACGAGGAGTTTGTTTTAGCATTTAGGTAGTAAGGTGGTGGGCAATGATGTTAACAAATAGGTTCATTGCTTCCTTCTCTAGGAGACTATGCTTGCTCTTGTAGAAAAAATGTTGTTCTCTTTAGCAGGTGCAACCTTGTAAAGAGTTGATTTCCAAAAGAATATTCAAGGTTGAACATAGAGGTGCTAGCAAATCACTATTAGCTCATGGACTTGTAGTCATTGATTTATGAGGATCTACTAATTATGAGGAACTACTAATAGTGGTTCTTGTAGTAATTCTAAGACTATTCTCATCATTTTTGGTGACCATGGTAACACTTGCATGACTTGTAGTACACTAGAGCATGTTTTAGATACTTATGGTAATGCTAAGATCATTAATCCATCTTTTGCAAATGCCCCACAAACTCTAGTAGTGGCATAGAGAACTCTACAGAAAATTAGACTTAGTGGTACCTCTACCAAATATTTTGTAATAATTACCAACACTTTAGTAGGATTCAACACACTTCTAGGCCAAATTGTAAAGCTTAATTCATACCACTCATTATTGCACTATTATGTGTTACAGATTTAATATCAAACAATACAACCACTACGGTAATGCAAGTGGCACTTCTAAGGTTGATGTTATGCTAGGGCATCTATTCATGTACTTGTGTAACTATTAGCCATCATGTCTTACTACTTAACCATCAGGAGATGAATCACAAACAAAATGGTTTAACTTCCACAATGACTCAACATCCATGACATCTGTAACTTAAGCTTAGGAGATAGCTAAATGGTAACAACCAAATTAGAAGATAGTAGTCATATGTCATTTAAGAGTATGTCATGTACAAAATGAACAAATGAACAAAAAATTATTATTTCAATTCAATCTCTCTTTGCCCCATCATTCTTAAAAATCTTTTGCACACACATAACTTCATCAAAATCCTTATCCTCTTATGTGTTGCATCAATGATATCAAAGTAATTTACTATGTTCTTACACGACTCAAACATGATTGGAGTATCTAAGCCTCAACATCAAAATATAATATCCATTAGACTACCTACCAACTCATTTTAACAGAATGGATAAACCAACACAAGAGAAGATATGCACAATGATCAAGATCCAATTCATAGAAGCTGATCCAGTTGATCTGCTAAGAATGGTGGGGAAAAATGATGGGACCTCCTTGAGAGGAACCCCGTCGATAACCTATAAAGCTTGTATAGTCAGAAAATGGAAGCACTTCCATTATAGACTGGTTTAGCCTTCCGAGTAAGTGGTTTTGGGGTCATGTCAAGTGCCTTGAATGGGTTCCTAATTTAGACCTAGGTTTCCCCCTATTCTGCATGAATTCTTCACCTCTCTCTAGCCAATTTATGGCATTCTGGACTACAGATTTAAGATCTTTGACCTCAGGGTAAAGGTCAACCTTTTAGGTCTATGTCGACCTCAACCCTGACCTAGGTCAAGGTCAACCTCACCCTTGACCTAGGTCAAGGTCGACCTTGACCCTGACCTAGGGTCCAGATTTCAGGGTCCCACAGTTTCTGAATGTCGGTCTTTAAAAAATTTAATTCTCGCTTTTGGGCCGGCTGTTTTGGGTTTCGAAGTGATGATTCCTAAATTATATTTAACATAGTTTCTCTCCTAGGGGTAAAGGCTTTAATGGGAATTTAATTCTCCTATGTCAGCCTCCTTAGAAGATTGTGCCCTAATTTCATATAAAAGGAAGCTTTCTCCTCTCATTTTCTCTAAGTGATATTGAGAAACTAAGTCCTTTATTGAAGCTTAAGCATTATCAAGTGAAGTTCAAGCAAGCAATCAAGAAAGATTCGAAGCGAGGATTCATCCATCATCACACATTCAAGCATTCATCAAAGAGATCCATGGGAGGCCATTGAAGGATTCAAGCTACATAGTGCCCTTTTTGGTGATCTCTCCATCCATCTTCTTCCAAGCCTCTTCATATTCAAGAACCCATTCAAGATTTGGTTTTGGAGATCTACAAGCAATTGATTGAAGACATCCTACATTCTAAATTCTAGATCCATTGGTGTATACCTACTTGTGGACTCAAGGATTTGAATCCTCCACAAGGACTTTTACAAGCAAGGTGAATTTATGCATTTACTTTGTTTACTTCTGTAATTTCAATTATATATTTAAGGTTAATTCCAAAAATGGGGTTCGACCAAGGCAAATCCCTCCCCCCCAACAAATAAATCTATTTTTATTGAAGGTACAGGTTCAGGATTGAAGATTTGAACTCAGATCTGGATACCCTTTTTAGCGAACTATCAGGATCCGCAAACAGATTTTATGTCGGACTTGTGCAGGTTAGGGTCGAGATTATTGGGTCAGGGGTGAGATTATTGGGTTAGGGGTGAGATTATTGGGTCAAGGTCAACCTTTTTCATAAGACGGTGTCGGATCAGAAAAATATTTCTGGGTTGTGTTCGTCTCTGTGTTTTGGTTCCAGATCATACTTTATATTTTCTAGAATCAGAATACATACCTTAGAAAACAAAATTCTTCAGATCTGCAATTCTTTAAGGTTGGTACTTCCTCTCATTCTTTTCAATTACTATTGTATATCATATCTACTTAATAATAAAATAGAATTTAAGATCTTCTTCCTTTCTCTCATTTCTGAATGGGTGATTCATTTGTGCATTGATCCTTCTTTAGGGTTAATCAATTTGGATCTTTCATTTGTGCATTTGGGGATAAAAGAGGAACATCTTAT
>MU226403.1:1471163-1481509 GCA_018584345.1 Thuja plicata | reverse complement strand
TAAAGCTCCTGATGGTCCCCTTTATATCTATGCTAGGATTGCTAAGATACCTACTCGTGGTTGTCTTGTTGATCCCACATCTTTAATAAATGTCATTACTGAGGAAAATATTTTTATGAAAAACTTAGAACGTGATTGCTATGATCCATCTGATGCATGGATCCAAACTTGCAATGGTTTTCTTTATCCTGCACTTGGTTCTATCAACTTACCGGTTGAACTTTGTGGTAAAGTTGTAGATAATACCTTCACTGTTATTCCTACTTTTGATCAATTTAAAATCAAATTTGGTTTACCTTGGATAAATACTATGCATGTTATTTCTTCTCTTATTCATAAATGTCTTTAAGTTCATTCATAATGGAGAAGTCAAAATGATTAATCATAGTTTGTATCAACCTTCTAGTCCTAGAGATTGTGCTACTCTTGATTTCTTTTGTCCTTCATTACCTAACTCATGTCCTCCTCGCCCTGATCACCTCTTTCTCTCATACCAAGCTTACAAACATCATAAAATTGCTGAGTTAAGCATGCCTCAGATAGATCTCAACCGTGGTCTTTTGCCTACTCCTTCCATACCTCCTTTAGCCATTACTTCTAACTCTAATAATCAAAATTATACTGTTTCATTACAACCCATTGAAAATCCTCCTATAGAACCTGTGAAGGAATCAATGGTTATTCCTCCTAGTTCTCAAAATATGGTAAGCAAAGCAAAATGCAATAAATATACTAATGAACATTGTAAGAAGCATAGAGCTAATGCTAGGGCCCGTGCTTCTCTTCTTTGAAACTCTTTACCTTCTTTTGACCAACCTATGCCTGATGTGTCGAAAGAAGTCAATATTCATAATGATGTTAAGATGAATGATTGCGATGATCCTATTCGCATCTTAGATCCCATTTTAATTAATCTTGATGAGGAGGATACTTTAGATGATCCCATTGATCTTAGCGATGAATATGAGACCATTGATCTTGACACTGACTTACCTCATATGCTTTCAACTCAATTGACAATTACACCTAGTATCGGGCAATGCAATTCTCAAGACGATCCTACTGTATTGGATATAGTCCCTCTTGTGAGTTTCCCACCTACCCTGACTGATATAAACCAAAATAGGGAGGGTTGGCGATGTGCCTGATTGGCCTATCCTTCATGGTAGCCCTTTTTGTGTTTTCATGTTTTATTGTGCTTATCCCGTAATGTGTTTTCTAAATGTTTGTTAGATTCTTTTATATGACCCTTGTTACTTTGTTGGTGCAAGGTGATAAACGATTCAAACCTGTTGTACAATTCCTCTATATGTATCTTTATTCTTCTATATGTTGTTTCTATGTTATGTTGTAATTGTGCTATTGTTCATAAATGTTTCCCTTGTATAATCTACATGGATCTGTGACATGGTAGCATTGATTCTTTTTGGTCTCCAGGTTGTGGCACGAAAATATTCCTCTTTGTAACTCTTAAGTTTCTTTCCTCCATTGTGATTGTAGTTCTACTTTCTTCGGGGAATGATGTCAATTCATTTGCAATAATATCATATTTATATGTACATGTTATCTTATGATCATACTAACCCCACAGTAGGTAGATCGCTTCTGTGTTCTTATGTATGTTTATGTTTTATTTCCCTTGATTTGTCTTCATTTGGGGGCATCTCGTAGTGGAAATGTAATCTGTAGAGTTGTTTATGTTTCTGTTCAAGCCATTGCTCATGTTAAAGTGTTAGCAATGAATTTAACGTAGGGGCATACGCTCTACTCACTTTTTGCACACACACACGTTCAAAATATTTTCAAGCACTTAAAACTTTTTCCCTTTATGGATTAAAAACTAATCCTTAAAGCATTGACATTTTACATTTTATTTTACTTTTTAGGATCTCTTGATCCCTCCAGTTTAAATTTACACGGATCTCTTGATCCCTTCATTTTTTCAAAGTTTTGATCCCTTAAGGTCGGAAGGTGTCCTTAAGAACGGATCTCCCTGATGGGTTGACTAGTGAGTAGCCACATTCACTAGGCGGTTCAACTCCATCTTTCCAAGTTATGATGTTTACTTGTGTGGTTCACAATGGGACATAAGTTCTCATTGGGCAAGATAATCACACCCTCTCTCTCTTTCCTTAACTAGTGATGTCTTTCTTATTATGATCTTAGGGTTGATAAAGACTTAAGTCCCTTGGGGACTTGAGGTTTTCTTTGTCTTTTTTTGATTCCAATAAGATTGTCTGTTCTTTATGATCTCCTTTACCAAGAGTTTGCGTTGAGTCCATACTCTTGCTAAAGTGGGGGCTAAATGTATAGTTAGAAAATGGAAGTACTTCTATTGTAGACTAGTTTAGCCTTCTAAGTAAGTGGTTTTGGGTTCATGTCAAGCACCTTGAATGGGTTCCTAATTTAGACCTGGCTTTCCCCCTGTTCTACCCCAATTCTCCACCTCTCTCTAGCCAATTTATGGCATTTTGGACTGTAGATTTGAGATCTTTGACCTCAGGGTCAAGGTCAACCTTTTAGTTCTATGTTGACATCAACCCTGACCTAGGTCTAGGTTGACCTCACCCCTGACCTAGGTCAAGGTCGACCTCAACCTTGACCCAGGGTCTAGTTTTCAAGGTCCCACAATTTTCGGATGTCGGTCTTTGAAAAGGTTATTTCCCACTTCTGGGTCGGCTGTTTCGGGCTCCGAAGTGATGATTCCTAAATTATATTTAACATAGGTCCTCTCCTAGGGGTAAATTCTTTAATGGGAATTTTATTCTCCTATGTCAACCTCCTTAGAAGATTGTGCCCTAATTTCATATAAAAGGAAGCTTTCTCCTCTCATTTTCTCTAAGCAATATTGAGAAACTAAGTCCTTTATTGAAGCCTAAGAATTATCAAGTGAAGTTCAAGAAAGAAATAAAGCAATATTTGAAGCAAGGATTCATCCATCATCAAGAACTCAAGCATTCATCAAAGAGATCCATGGGAGGCCATTGAAGGATTCAAGCTACATAGTGCCCTTTTTGGTGATCTCTCCATCCATCTTCTTCCAAGCCTCTTCATACTCAAGAACCCATTCAAGATTTGGTGTTGGAGATACACAAGCAATTGATTGAAAAAATCCTACATTCTAAATTCTAGATCCATTGGTGCATACCTACTTGTGGATTCAAGGATTCAAATCCTCCAGAAGGACTTTTACAAGCAAGGTGAATTTATGCATTTACTTTGTTTACTTCTGTAATTTCAATTATATATTTAAGGTTAATTCCAAAACTGGGGTTTGACTAAGGAAAACCCCTCCCCCCCAACAAAAAAATCTCTTTTTTATGTAGGTACAGATTCAAGATTGAATATTTGAACTCAGATCTCGATACCCTTTTCAACGAACTATCGAGATCCGCGAACATATTTTCTGTCAGACCTGTGCAGGTCAGGGTCAAGATTATTGGGTCAGGGGTGAGATTATTGGGTCAAGGTTGACCTTTTTCATAATATGGTGTCAAATCAAAAAAAAAATTCTAGGTTGTGTTCGTCTCTACGTTCCAGTTCCGGATCATACTTCAGATTTTCCAGAAACATAGTACAGACCTCAAAAAACAACATTCTTCATATCTGCAATTCTTTAAGGTTGGTACTTCCTCTCATTCTTTTCAATTACTGTTGTATATCATATCTACTTAATAATTTAAGATCTTCTTCCTTTCTCTCATTTCTGAATGGGTGATTCATTTGTGCATTGATACTTCTTTAGGGTTAATCAATTTGGCTCTTTCATTTGTGCATTTGG
The DNA here is from genome assembly GCA_018584345.1 of Thuja plicata. NCBI lineage: Eukaryota > Viridiplantae > Streptophyta > Pinopsida > Cupressales > Cupressaceae > Thuja > Thuja plicata. The sequence continues at coordinate 1,477,728 of MU226403.1, read as the reverse complement.
GGATAAAAGAGGAACATCTTATCTTCCTTCCCCCTATATGCTTAATCAACAATACAATATCACATCCATCAATTAAAAATTAAATGTAAAGGTTAAGGAAATACAACACACCTAATACCTAATCAATTTTCTTCCTTTACAAAGCCTAATATGCGCAAAGTAGATCACTAGATAAACATGCGCCTATATGACAGAACTGGTCCAAATATGATATAGCGACAAACTCTAAAGGAGATGGTATGTCTACTATCTAATATGGATCATCACTAGAGGATGCATCATGTTCAACTGGAGGAATTCCAGAATGAAAATGCAACATGTATCTCCCTAAACGATCAGATGATATCTCCTGAACCTGTGTCGCAATACTCGTGATACTAGAAAATACATCGCTCATGATCTTTTCATCTAGTACACTCTGTCAATCGAGCTATGGTACTAGTGAATAACTCCTCCTTTCCCTCTCTAGAGTAAATATATCTATGAGAAGATCGGTCACTACCACCCCCCTATACACTAGCCTCTCCAGAATCTATAGGTGATGCCCCTCTACCCGATGCCATGTGATAGAAAAAATAGATCTATATGCTCGAAAGTATAAAGAAGAATATATGTAGATCTTTGCACATGTACATGGTCCAATTCTAATTTAATTATATATTTTTAAAAACATGTGTTACAAATAAATATCTTGAAAACACTTGAATGCATATACATTTGAAAGAAAACTGATTTAAAATCATATACATACATGTGCACTTTTTGAACAAAAAAAGGCTTTGAGTTATGGTTAAATTTTGTCTAGGTTTACAACTAGCCTAGTTGAATGTAGATTAATGTTGAATGTTTAGGTTTAGGATCAACTTGGTGTTAGTAATAACTATGAGGAGGGGTGATTCAGTGGTCTAAAAAATATTTCAATAATCAACCCAAAAACTTAGTACCACAATATTAAGCCTCTAGTTATCTTAAGTCCTATAAGATGAATGCCTTCAAATACAATTATCAAATTACTACTACTCAGAGTGCTTTGTTAAACCTCATACTGTATGTTTACCGAATAGCAGTCTGTTAATTTACTGAAAGAGAGTAAATTATCTAGAGTATACTGATCAATCCAAATTAGCTATGTGTAATGCAAAATACTAATGTAATGACTCATAAACACACTAATACATGAATTTTTAATGTGGAAACCCAGTTAAGGGAAAAACCACTTGGGACCGGTAACCCAAAATTTTCACTCTTCTGAAGTGAGCTCGGTGAAGAGCCAACCATGTTAAAGGTTACAAACACACTGTTAGGTGTGACCTTGTTAGATGATTTAAAATTTTAGTCTGTCACTTGATATCGGGCATCTCTATTCTACCTTCCTTGATCAAACACTCACTTGGCCTGTCAATAGGTATCTGGCATCTCATGCTATCTTCATGATCAAACTTTTTGATACTCCTTGGGATGTATCTCAATATAGAAAGGATCTTTAAATCCTTCTCGATTAAGAGACTTTCTGAATGAATGGTTAAACTAAAACAGTATGATCTGTTCACATATACAACTTATACTTGTAGATTTTTCAGATCTATTGTAATCTCATAAAAATAATCTGATCAATATATCTATGTTAATACCTTTTCTCCACTTTACTTTTGCTTGGTGATGCTGTGCTCTGTTGCTCGGTATTCACAGAAAAATTTAGCTCTTTCCTCAGCTTGATTGATCACGACTGTATGAAGTGGCTCTTCATCAGTTTCTCTTCAGCATCCTCTTTTCATTCATTCACCCTCTCTTAATTCATAATGAATTAAGTTGTCTCTTTATAAACATGATATCACCATTGTTAGGTTCTTGATTTTCTTGATCTTGGTGTGATTTGTAATCTTAGCTAATTAGATTTAAAGAAAAACTCTTATTTTATCTCACAGAGATCTTCTTGCCAACTGGACAAAACAACTTTAAATCCTTTACTTATCTCTGGCTTTATCTTGTCGATGAAAACAAAGATAAATACTAGTTAAGTCCATATTTAGCTCTGCTAGCTAGATATTTTGTCATTTTTGAGCTCAAGTTAATTTCGGTGTTTAGCTCTTTGATAGCTTTGGTCAACACTCCAGTTCTCCTTGGGCTTCTTTGTCAGTTTACACTATGTTTTTGGCCGTCGATTATGCTTGTGATTCCTCTCATCAGTAATGCTCGTCGGTGTTCTTTCTCATGCATCACTTGTTAGGAATAAGGTGTCTCAACCTTGGATAATTCCTATTCTTATTATTTGTTTTGTAAAATGTATTTCTTGAAAATAATGTAATTAAGTGTGAGTGTACATGTCTAGTTGGCATGTTGATGTGTTACTCCACTTGATGTGTCAGCATATTGAATTGTGTGTAAGGAGATCATGGCTGAAATGGTTATGACGGATTCCTATGACATGTAAGAGTTATTTCTAGAAGATTCAATGACGGGTGAAGACATGCAATGACATGTGGAAATAGATAAAGTTGAGTACTGTACACTCTTCCACAATCATGGGGTTCAGGGCATCGACTTGAAAAATTTTTAGGGTTCCTATTTTCTCAGAGAATGGTAAAACCCTAATATGGCTATCTTTGGAAGTTTCCCTAAAAAGGAAAGTGCATGATATAAGCATTTTTTAGGGTTGCAGACAGATATAAAAAAAGAATGTATTGTTGGTATGATCAGGTGCTACTGGATTATTCTATGTGTGTCGATTTTCTCCTGAAAGAACTTGCATTGCAAGTGTGTTGTAACTATTGTGTTGAAGATAATACATTGTGCATGTTTTGGAGTGCTGGGGTTTTTTACCGAAAGGTTTTCCCCAAGGTAAATCATTGTGTCATTCTCTATTTTTCTGTATGCATGGTATATGGCTGCAATATCATTGTTAAAGTAGTTAATGAATCTAAAATTGTAAGGATTTAAAAAGAATTTGCACAATACTTTCCTTTAGAGATTAGTGTAGGAAGCTGTTTCCGCACCTAAGTTTCATTACATCACTGTGACTTGAATTTTGGTTATCTCTGTCCGTTGGGTTCCACTAGTCATCGGTGTTTGAAGTCACATTGTGGATGCTTGTCTTTTATTCATTATTGATAGCATAATCTTTCTCCTAAATTCTTTGACACTTTGATTATAACCGATTAGATCATATCAAGCTGACATCAATGACAATACAATCCATTAACTAATTTAATGTCTTGCATTATCCTTCTGCATTTCGGTGATCAATTTAACATCTTCAAACATTTAATCAGTTACATGTCATCAATCTCTCCCTTTGACATTGATGGAAACATACTACATTATCATACTATACTTATCACTAATACAATATGAAATATAACAGTTTCATCAAGATTTCCTATTGTAACTATTACAAATGTCTGGCTTTCGGTAAGCTCAAAAATAGCTTAGATTTGTTTCATGTAGAATGATTGTATTCAATCTTCAATCCCTTCTCTGGATAGATGTATCATCTAATATTTATGTTCTGATATGTGCTCTGCCTTGACTGTTCCTCTTCTTGATAATCTATTTTTCTTTTGACAACAATCTTTCTCTTTGTCTGAACTCTCTCCCTTAGATGGATATTTTATATGTAATCAATTTATCTTCCTTTGAATATGATTAACTCTTCCTTTTTGATTTTCAGGAACTTCACTTCATGGATAATTATATAATCTCTTCTGATCATTGAGATAATATATCCCTTTATCATATCTCCCCCTTTATGATAATGGAATAATCTCTCCCTTTGACAACAATGCCAAACAAAAATCATCTATATCATGTTCCATCCCTTTACATAATATATTCCTTGAATTTTCCTTTCCATCAGCAATACAATGTCTCTGGTGTTCGGTGCTTACTTGTACCTTGTTGTGTACATATGTATCTATTGTTGTTCATCTCAGTGTTTGCATCAGCATGACTGATCTTCAGATTTGGTGTAGGCTGATGCAACCTCCTAGTCAGCTTACTGACCATTAGACAAGGGTTGGACCCCTAGTCTCTATCTTAGGTACTCAAATGTATCCTTCGTTAATGGCTTGGTGAATATATCAGCTAATTGTTCCTTTGATTGAACATATTCCAGTGTCACCTCCTTTGCTTGCACTTGTTCTCTTAGATAGTGATACTTGATAGCAATATGCTTAGTCTTAGCATGCATGACTAGATTCTTATAAATGTTAATTACACTTGTGTTATCATAGTAGATAATTACTAGTTCAAGAATATTCATATTCATACCTTCTAGAAATTGTTTGATCCATGCAATATTGGAGAAATTTGCAACAACAACCACATACTTTTCTTCTACAGTAGACTAAGAGATGCATCCTTGCTTCTTGCTGATCCATGTGACAAGTCTGTGACCCATGAAGAATGCCCCTACAGTTGTGCTCTTTTGATCATCAATGTTTCCAGCCCATTCAACATCTGTATAGACTTGTAGCTCAAATTTTCCTTCTCTTTTATACCATAAGCCATAATCCTCAGCGTTCTCTAGATATCTCAGAATTCTCTTGACAACAATTATATGTGATTCTTTGGGATTAGAAGAGAATCTTGCAACTATTCCAACTGCATGTGCTATATATGGTCTAGTATGAACAATATACATCAGTTTTCCAATCATTGATTTATATAAAGCCTGATTTACCTCATTGGATTTGTCTTCTTTTGTCATATTACATCTAGTAGCCATAGGTGTTACAACTGGTTTGAAATCTTCCATCTTGAATATCTTCAGTACTTCCTTGATGTATTTGGACTGAGTGATATATATGTCTGTGTCTTGTTGAAGAATCTGTAGACCAAGAAAGAATTTGATCTCCCCAAACATAGACATTTCAAATTCCTTTCTCATTTCATTAGCAAAGGATTTTCATAACAATTCATTTCCCCCAAAATTGATATCATCAACAAAAATTTTAGCAATCAGAATATTACCATCGGTATCTTCTTTTAAGTACAGATTTCTATTTTCACTTGTTCTAACAAATTTTATGCTAATGAGATATGAGTGAAGTCTTTCATACCAGGATCTAAGTGCTTGTTTCAATCCATACAAGGCTTTATGTAGTCTACATACCATGTTTCTCTTGTTTGGATCAGCAAACCCTTATGGTTGTTCAATGTATACCTCTTCTTCCTGTATTCCATTTAGGAATGTAGATTTGACATCCATCTGGTATACCTTGAATCCTTTAAATGCAGCATAAGCAAGTAAGATTCTAACTCCTTCTAGTCTAGCAATGAGTGCAAAGGTTTCTCCATAATCAATACCTTCTTCTTGTGCATATCCCTTTCATACTAACCTTGATTTGTTTCTAGTGACTTCTCCATTCTCATTTAGCTTGTTTCTGAATATCCATTTGGTACCGATGACATTCTTGTCATCTGGTCTCGGTACTAGTTTCCATGTAGTGTTCTTCTCAATCTGTTCTATTTCTTCATTCATAGCACTGACCCATTCTTCATTCTCAAGTGCAATATTAACAGATTTAGGCTCAAAATCACAAAGTAAACATCTAGTGTTTAGTGACTTACTTCTTGTTCTTGTTCCAGCTTTCTTGTCTCCTATGATTTGATTATGTGGATGATGTCTTCTGACATACTTGAAAAGTTTTTGTTCAGCTCTTTGTTCATCATTATGATCATCTTCTTGGCCTTCATTCTGATCTCCATTGTTTGAAACATTATCTTGAGGATTTTCCTGATTTTTGATAATTGCAGCCTGATGCTCGAGTGCAATGTTCTGTTGCTATGGAGTGATACACTGTTTCTCGGGTAGAGTGTTAGGTTATGTATAAATAAACCTTTTGTAGTCCTCTGGTTCTTTTCTTCTTTCCTTATCATTTTTTTCTACAAATTCATCTATTTTTACATTTGCACTTTCAATGATTTTGTTAGATGACTTGTTAAGACATTTATAAGCCTTGCTTTTGGTTGAGTACCCTAGAAAGATACATTCATCACTTTTAGAGTCAATTTTTCCATTTCTATCATCCTTCAAAATATAACATTGACTACCAAAGATTCTGAAGTAACTTAGATTGGGTGTATGGCCATACCAAAGCTCATAGGGTGTCTTCTTTGTGTCCTTCTACAATTGTACTATGTTTAATGTGTAGACAGCAGTACTGACAGCTTCCCTCCAGAAATTTTGAGTGATGCTTTTCTCAATCATCAATGTTCTTGCACAGTCAACAATTGATATGTTTCTCCTTTCAACAATTCCATTTTGTTGTGGTGTTCTCAGTGCAGAAACTTGTCTTTTAATTCCATGCTCATTGCAATAGTTAGTGAATTCTTCTGAAGTAAATTCTCCTCCTCTATCTGACCTTAAGCATTTCAATTTCTTTTCACTTTTTTTTTCTACCATAGCCTTGTACCATTTAAACATCTTAAATGCTTTTAATTTATCTTTTAAGAACATGACTGTCATCATTCTAGAATAATCATCAACAAAGAGAATAAAATACCTATCTCCATAGTATCTCTTTGTCCTCATGGGTCCACATAGATCTATATGGACTAATTCTAG
>MU226403.1:1434286-1446830 GCA_018584345.1 Thuja plicata | reverse complement strand
GGTTGTCATATACATGCCGATGAACTTATTGATTATCCTTTTGTGTCTTCCACATCCATCCTTGGACCTCCTCCACCAATACTAAGGGCTTCACATTTTCCTTCCATCTTGGGTCCTTATGTCCCTTAACTTTCCCCTCCTAACCCTCATAATTCATCATCCATCTTGGGTCCTTACATCCCTCCATCTCCTATCTTTCCTCAAGATAAAAATAAATGCATACCCTTGAATCCTTTTCATCCATCCACCCATCTAAACCAGTCATATTCTTCTTCTTCCTCTACAAGTCCCAAGTCTTTTGGAAAAAACTTGAATGTTCAATACAAGAAAAAGAAGCAATAGAAGAATCCATCTAAAAAATAAGATCACAATGTCTCCTCTAATCGACATGGGGGCATAAATTCAAAAGAGATATCTAAGAAGAAAACTACAAGACAAGTGATGAGGCCAAATTATCGCCTTTATTTTGTATAATTTTAAATACTATGTTCTAATTTCTATCAAGACATTTGTGAACCTAGCCATTTAAAACTTGTGATAAAGTCCAGTTAGAACTAATAAACCATGGGTAGATATTTTTGACATATTTTGCCAATATTATACATATAGTGCAGTATTTCATATAACCATCAGAATATATGTTCTAATATCTAGATTTAATTTGATTAATCTTGTTGCATGAATATTTATGCATCACAACTAACTTGTTAGGGAAGGAAGCGGTTGGAGAGTGGTCAACAACATTCAAGGAAGACTGTTGAGGAACAGCTATGGCGGAGTGATCATCATAGCACTAGGAGACACGGCTGCTACAATGGAGGAGCCACTATTCTAGGATGCGGGGATGTAGTGCTGCTATATTCCCTCTGCACTTTATTATGTTGAACTGGTCTGACAATTGAGGACACTTGTCAATGTTTCAAAGGGGGCAGTGAAGTGTACCAATTCCTAAATGTCATTTCTATTTACTCATTAAGATCCTAAAATCTGTACTTCAACCTTGTTTTAATTAAAATCCAGCTACCACATCACACAAGTGTCAAGTGTCATACCTTTATTCTCAAATAAATCCCTAATTGTCAGACTAGATGTGACCCAAAATTAAAACCATGACATAACTCTCGCATGAATATCTATAATTCATTCTGTTAAAGTACATTATTATTATTTATACCAAGAATACCAGAACAATGTGAAAAAGGGTCTGTGGTTTTACAAGAGGTAGTCTAAAATTCAAAAGAGAAGAAGGTAATTGTCGAGAACAAAGCAGAGGTTGAATTTGGTAAGCACAAATGGGAGGCCAATTGTAGCGGCATGAACTAGTAGTTCATGGTATTTTAATTTCTGATGTTGAGGCAATAAGAAGATTTAATGCCTGTGGATGGCTGGGATATTTCTTGAAATTGACAGAGTTTGATGAAGAAGTAGCAACAGAATTTGCAAACACATTTGATGAAGGCCAAGCAATAGTGTGGGGGTTGACAGTTGTTGCAACAGAGGAATGAATATCGAAAGTAACTAGGTTTCCAGCAATAGGGGAACACTACCCCAATGCACACAATGCCAGGTAAGCTAGGGCCTAGTTTACCCTACTAGGTGACCCTCATATGGAGATTACTAAACAGGGGTGCAAAAGAATGTCCATTCCTCTGCCATATTATGAGTTGGCCATGCATTATCAGGTATTTTTCCTGTGAAGGAATATTTTCTAATTTGCACGCGCATCATTTTAAGTTGCTTAGTTATGTAAGGCATAATATTCCAATGAATGTCCCCAATTTCTTGTTTAATATGCTATGCATTAGTGCCGAGGAAACCTAGAAAGGAAATGACAATTCTGTTACTCACCATGCCCTAATTAAATTGCCCATAGAGAAATATCTTAGAGATGCCTCTCCTATGGCATGGGCAGAATTTCTCCATCATAAAACCCTGCAGCCTTAGATTGCCCCTAATGTGCAAATTAGCCAAGATAATGCAGTCCCCACTAACCCAGTTGTTGAGCAAAGTACCCAAGGGGCAGAAACTGAAAATTTACAAGAAACTATGCCTTTACCCGCTCATATGAGAAATGTACCTACTTCCACCTGAACAAAAGGAAAATGGAAGTTAGATGGAGAAACGTCAATTCCTGCAGCTGAGCCATGAAACCCTACAGTCTCGAGAGGGAAGAACATGAAGTTAGTTCCTGTAGCCACTGCTCCTACAGTAGAGAAACCAAAGAGGGTTAGTAAGAAAAAGGATGTAGAGGTTGAGGAAACCCCTATAAGAAGAAGCTCTAGGATGAGAGGGTAGATTCCTAAAGTACCCACCGAAAGCCAGTCCGCTTCCCCCAAACAATTTGAGGAGGAAACTCCTATTCATATTGTTTCGGATGATTCTCCCAGCCAGTCTGAGATTCCAGACATTTCTCAAAATCTGGATGAGGAGTGTGAAGCTAAGCCAAATGTATGTCAAAATGACCCAAGAGCTAGTCATTAGGATGTCCCAAACCGTGAAGAAGAAACCCCTATAACTGACCAACTAGCTTGCATAGAAACTACCCTAGTTTCCTATAAGCGAACTTGGTTAATAAATTTCTTAGAGAAGTCATGGAGGGAACAAATGAGGAAGAATAACCAGGATGAAAAAAGTGGTTTGATTACTCTGCAAATTCTTCTCTTCTAGTTATATAATAAGCATTTGTTGACAAACATTAAATGGGGAGAAGAGAAAAAGAAATTGCAGAAAGTAATAGCAGAACAAGGAGAGGAAATTGCAGAATTAAAAGATCAATTGGCAAGACAGAAACAAAGGATGGAACATGCCCTTAAGCTAACTGACCAGATAATTTCTTGTAGATCACCACCTAGGGTCTATACCATCTGTCTAAAAGAAAAATTCCTCTTATTCCAGTTGATGATGACCCTCAAGGATGTAAACGCAGAGTTCAAATTAGCCTAGGAATTTTATGGTTTATACCAGACCCTTCCATCATGGCAACAAAACTTACTCTGTGAGTTGTATGTGCATAATTTCATCATCCCTACAGAGACTGAATGGAAGCTTCTACTTTACATAGGGGATATACACCTAAGGGCCCTAATGTCTTGGATGCACAATGAGGCCAACCATGATAGACAACTGGAGAATTACAGAGAATAGGAGAAATCAAAACCCCTGCCATTAAGAGCAGAAAGCAGTCAACCAGAAGAATTCCTAAGGGATTGGTTCAAACTGACATATGGGAATGTTAAAAAGGAAATAAGAGATAAAATTTTCAAGCTCAGAACAAATGTGTATGAATAATATGACAAAATGTCTTATTTTGTCTTCCAAAGAGCCTTGACCAGTGCCAAAATTAGGTGGAGCAGATCATCAGAGGCATTCAAAAGGTCAAGGCCACACAGCCCCATTAACCTTGAAGAAGCCATACACCGAGCACCAAAATATATGGAGCTGGGTAGGAAAATTAGGTAGGAACTCTGGTGTCCACTCACAATGCAGCCACCCATGCTCCTTTGGCCCCTGTATGACATCAAGACTGCCAGGCTTGATAGGCTATAGGAGGATCACAAAAGGGAAGTTTGGGAAAGAACAAGAGGATTCTACTACTCCTTCAAGAGCCAAAGGCGAGGAAGAGCTGAAGTTGGTGACTTTAGGTCAATTGCCAGAAGATGCAATGCTTGAGGACAAGCATTTGATTAACCAAGGGGTAGATGATGAGGCCAAATTATTGCCTTTATTTTGTATAATTTTAAATACTCTGTTCTAATTTATGTCAAGACATTTGTGAACCTTGCTAGTTAAAACTTGTGATAAAGTCCAGTTAGAACTGATAAACCATGGGTAGATATTTGTGACATATTTTATCAATATTATACATATAGTGCAGTATTTCATATAACCATTAGAATATATGTTCTAATATCTAGATTTAATTTGATTAAGCTTGTTGCATGAATATTTTTGCATCACAACTAACTTTTCAGGAAAGGAAGCGGCTGGAGAGTGGTCGATAGCATTCAAGGAAGATTGTTGAGGACCAGCTACGGTGGAGTGATCATCACAGTACCAGGAGACACACTTGCTACAATGGAGGAGCCACTATTCCAGGATGCGGGGATGTAGTGCTGCTATATTCCCTCTGCACTTTATTATGTTGAACTGGTCGTCCAAGCTTTATTACCCACACCGCGGGCTGTTGTGTTTCCATCTTCTTCTCTAGCATGTTTTCAGCAAGATAGTTTCTTTTCTGTTTTGTAATAAGTGTTCGATCCTCTATTTATAGGGATAGGACCAATATTTTTTAGTTAGAGGAAAGTTAGAGAGAGAAAGTTTTTGGAAAAAACTATTATATCTTACAGCAAGTTATTTCAAGTTTCATGTATTGTTCTTATGTAATGAGTTTTTGAAATACAATGAAGTAATTCTTGGTTTACGTTATGTGTTAATAGATTAGCAAAAACTAACCAAGGGGGCCCACTTGGGAGGTGGAATAGATTAGATTAGAGTAGATTTACTTCTTGCATTTCCAGTATTTCAGATAGACGTTACAATTTCTTCCTGCAGCATTGTACTTTGTGAATGTTCCTGCACCATCTGCAAGAATAGTTATAATGGATGTTCTAGGTTGAAGGTATAGGTTTAAGTAGAGTTTGCAATTTTTAGCATTCATTTTAGTAAGGAGATAAGTGTATTTTTTTCCTGCAGCACTAGTGTATGTTTCTTTTATGTATTTCTTACCTTCCTGTAGCATAAGCATAATGAATCTTTAAGGAACCTAGTGCACATACTGTGCCGACCATTTCAAGTATACATCCCTGGGTTGAAAAGTTAAATGCACCTCATAGTGGGAGAAGTAGTCCTTAGATTGAATAAAATATTCCTAAGAAAGGACTTGAGCATGATTATTCCACACCTATTTTTAGGCGGTTCAACAAGTATGGGTTTCAAAATATATCATTGAAGATATCCTCTCTAAATCATCAAAAAGAAATGAAAATCCTGCTACTATATGGATTCCAAAGTCTCTCTTGATAGAGTCTCATGTTGAGAAACAAGCGAAATTGACATTCAAGCTTCCAAAGGCTTCCACTTCATCTTCTTCCAAAAACATTCTTTCATTCCATGCACCTAAACCGCAACCTCTGCTATCCATTCACCATATTCCTTCACGTATTCCTTCATTCACATTTTCTCCATCCTCTTTCCACCCTTCAAGGTGTGTATTTACGTTGATCTTGCCTTCCTTTCCATCTACCCTTTCACAATCCTTCCATTCACTATCCTTCTACCTTCTATCCTTTTTCCTCATTTGTCTATTCCTCATATCTTCCAACCTCACCCGCTTTGCATAAAACCTTATCCTCCATTTTTCTCTTTCATATTCCTTTCCCTATAAACATCTTTGAGAATATCATTTTGGATCCTTGACATATCATGGTTTATCCTTTCAAGGAGCATTATCTAAAAAATTTGGCTTCTTCCAAAAATTCAAAAAATTTAAAATATTAAAAATAAAAAATAAAAAAAATTAAAGAGGAATAATTTTGTCCTATGGTGAAAACCACTCCCTTGTGGCACCTTGGATAGGTACCGTGACAAAAACCTAGCAATCAGACATCATACATAGTTCTTCTACATCTTTCATCCATTTTGTATTCTCTCTTTGATCTTGACAATGTTGATCTATACACGAATATTTGGGCTATCTTGTGAGCTATCTTACGATGATCTTGCTTTCATTCCTTTCATGTTTAGCCTTCATATCTATCTTCCTCCATTCATTTTCACCTTTCGCTATCCTTTTCCCCTTTGGTCTTGATCTAAAAAAAAAAGAGTAAAACACGGTGCTATGAAGCCTCTTGAAATGTCTACTCCTTTGAACTGCGTCCTTTCCTTCTCGTGCATTACGCTTTTGTGACTTATCCTATACTGGCCTTTCATTCTTTTCCAAATGTGCTTTACATGATGTTTCTTTTCATTTCCCTAGCTTGGGTACTCTTGAGGAGTTTGCCTTTGGGGATTTCTTCCCTTCATTCTCATGCATTCTCATGTCTTCCATCTCTTTCACCAGCTTGTTAATCCCTCCTATCCTCCACCTTGCTAAACATTGGGACTGTATGATGTGATCTTTCTTGGGATTTTGATGCCCACTCTGTCTAGGGGCATCCTTTGTACATAATTATTGATCCTGAAAAAATCTAAAAAAATGATATATTGTCAAAAATTCTAAAAATCAGAAAATGTCCTGAAAAGATGATCATCTTAGTGAAAACCTAGCAATAGGTGCTTTGATGTATATCCAAAAAAAATTATGTATTCCAAAAAATATAAAAAAATCAAAAAATTTAAAAAAAAATAGAAAAGTGCCTTGGTGAAAACCTGGAAACAAGCGCCTTGGTAGCAAAAATTCAAAAAAATTATAAAAAGTCCTGTTAAAAAAAGAAAAAATGAAAGAAAAATAAATTGTAATAAAATTCAAGTGGTGAAAACCTGGAAATGTGTGCTACTTGAGGCCTTTGCACCCCTGTTTCTTAGCGCGTGTCCTTGACACTTATCCTTTCTCCATCATGTCTTATCCTTGTTGCCTTGGTCTGGAATTGGTCTTTGTCTTTGTCTAGGGGGCATAACTGTGTTAGGTTTGGTCTCTTGGATGAGTTAGTCTTTAGGACATCTCCCAAATGATGTTTTTCAATACCACTCCAGCTGTATTTTTTAATACAACCCCTGACATCGAGTGTTTTTCAACACTTATAAGTTTGGTCTTACCCTATTTTTTCATGTTGTCTTACCTGCTTGCGAGCATTCGATCCTTATCCTCTGAACTCAGTATCAGTTAACACACTTAAATGTTTAAATGCAACACTTAATGCTTGAGCTATGTCATGATCTTTTCTTTGTGTGCTAACTGTTATTGATTTTTGTTAAGTATCCTTGTCTCATAAGTCTCTCCGAGATGCATAGCTAGAGGACTTGGGGCATGGAACATGTTTTTATTTGCTTCCTTCTTTGTGCTTAACTATTTTTGCACAACCATTATGCTGGTCATTCTGGCCTCTATGCCTTGATGTGAGCATGGTTTTGCTATATTAAATTGGGTAAGCTAACATCATAGTCATATTGACCTTTATGTCTTTGACGCTTATGTTAGAATCTTTCCACATTCCAATCTGATATAAATCACATTCATATCTTCATAGTTGCACTTGTGACTAGAGATGATTGTGTGATTTTTTCAATGTCCGTTAATAATGACCGAATGATGAAAATAAATTCCTTAACATTCTCTCATGAATGATGAACACAAAGTCCTATGTTATAGTTTCTCTATTACAAGTACACCTTTGAATTTTCATGTAGCTTGCATTGTTAGACTTCATGTTAGTTTGCATTTTTAGGCTACATTATGAGTTTGTGAGGGTTTTCCTTCATCTTTCTTGTGGACTCTTAATCAACCGTGATCATGTTTGATCTTCATTTCCTTATTTTCTTTCGTGATCTCAATCAAAATTTTCCATCTTAAACAGTTGATTGATTTTGGGGCACTCTTTCTTAAAGAAAATTCCCTTTCTACTCTCCATTTCTTTCCACCTCTTCCAAACTTCTATCTTCCATTCACTTTCACCCCACTTCTTTTCTTCTAATTCAACCTTGGGGCATAATCTTTCATGCTTAATGATTTACCTTGGTTCTGTGATCCTTATATATTTCATCTTACATGAAGAACCTTATCTTTTGTTTGATTTGATCAAATTTATCAATTTGTTATTTCTCCTCTATCTCATTTCAATTTCAATCACGAGGGGGCAGTACCTATCAAACTTCAATCATTGATTCAGGTTTATCAATCCTATCAATCACTCTTCTTGGGGCAACCTTGCTTGAGATTCTTATCTCGGACATGCTAATTACTTATTTACAACGGTGTTGACCTTGTCTTTTTTGCAATCAGCTTATCTTTGTTCTGATGTCAATCACTTATTTACAACGGTGTTGATGTATGTGTTGTTTTGTGATCCCAAATCTATCTCACACTTCAACTACATCCTTTGACTACATGTGTTCCCAGAATGATCACACATTAGTCAAAGAAGGGCAAATGTATGCACCCTAAAATGGTTTCCTAGACTATGGGCCCTCATTTTATCATTTTATCGAATTCTCGAATCAACGGTTTGGAACATTTTCTTTTCAAATCAGTTTCCTTGATCAAATCGTAATTAATTTAATTATTTCAATATTTCCTAAGGTTTGATCATTTCATCAATTATCTTATTTAATTAAAAGAAAACAATTCCTTTTTATTAAATAAAATAATATTATTTAATTAAAATCCCTTTTTAATTAAATACTTTTATCTTATTTAATTAAAATCTCTCTTAATTAAATAATATTATCCCATTTAATTAAAATATCCCGTTTAATTAAATTAAATAATCTTATTTAATTAAAAGAAAACCCCTCTTTTAATTAAATAAAACCCCCACTAAAATTCCTCTTTGTTGAAAAAGAAAATAAATTAAATAAAAATAAATAAAGTTTCTTTTTCTACACATCTTCCTAAGTGGTGGGCTTTTTGCCTCTTAATCATAGCCTTTGATTTTTTGCCTCTTAATCTCTACCGTCCATTGCTCTTTAAAAGGAAACCTCTCATTCTCATTTGATGAATCAAGATTTTATGCTATTGTTATGCTGCAAGTTTGGAGGGCAATTTTGGAGGAGAATTTGAGCACTCAAGCTTGGATATTGCAACTTCTCTCTTCTTGTCTTCTTCTTGCATCCATGGCTATTCATGTAGATTATATTCATGTTTCATTTCATAGATTAATCTTGCATTTGTATTTCTTTTCATAGAATAATCATGCATTATTATCATTTAGATTAATTTCCTTTCATGCATTGCAATCATATAAAATAGTTTTCATTTCATTGCATATTGTATGATCGTGGAGACTAGCATCCTTTCTTTTTCTCTTTGAATCTCTCATTTCATGGTGTACTTGCAGGGGCATAACTAGGTCAATCTGAGGGCCTCCATTACAAACCTTTGCACTCCATGACTAGGGAGCTATGAGTCGATATTTGAGGCCTCATTCTTGAGCAACCTTGGATGTAATGATTCATAGAAGTGTGACACATTTTCATCACACACCTGGCGATCTCTTAAATGATATGCTAAATCTATTTCCTTTTGTGTAACCTTAGGATCTCCATTATGATGAGCTTGTATAACTAATGAAGACACAGATTCCCATTTTAATCTATGACCATAATTTTGACATCGTTCAATCCAGACCGTCATCCAATCTTGATTGTTTGTAATAAACAAATGTATTGCATCCCACTCGTTAGCAACTGTACAAAAGTAAATAGATGATCAATTACAACAGATTTATTTTGAAGATTAAGAATTAATTAACTATAATAACATCTCATAATTTATTACCTTTCAGTTTCCTAAATTTACCGTTGCCCACTAAGTACTCCCCTTCAAATTTTTTAATGGAGTTGAGATCCCAAATGCAATCTATATGGGATTTTGCTGCAAGATTAGGAAGATATTGAGTAATGTACACCATCATCTAGTATATCATATATCTTTCAATGATAGAACCCTTGGGATGTGCTTTTTTTCGTAATAAAGCCTTGAAAAATTTCAAGTGTCTCTCAACCATCCACATTGACCTAGCATGTATAGGTCCACACAATTTAATCTCCTCAACTTGGTGTATGAGGTAGTGTTCTTGTGCATTGAAAAAGGTTGAAGGTAAACATTTTTGCATTTCACACATTAGACGAGGAATTCTTTTCTTCCAATATTTTATATCTTTTTTATGGATTTCTTTAGATGACAACCACCTACAAGGGATTGAAGACACAAAAATATATAAATACAAGACTTTATAATATATTACTTGTTTGATATTATTGTTTGATATATTGAACAAATATCACTGCTTACCTCATGTATTTTCCAAGATCATATATCACTTGTTTGATATTATTGTCGAAGTTCTCTGGGAGTGATAGGGGTAGAAAATACTGCAATAATTGTCAACTGATCATTTCATACAATGAAAATTGAATGCAGTTACACAAATATATTGTAAATATAAAAGACTGTGACTTACCTTGATGAAGGTATGCCAATCATGTATTTTCATCCCTGACCCCAAATCACTCTTCTTTGATATGACATTGCTTATATTCGCAGCAAATCCTGTAGGAAATCAAATTTTACGTATGACTTCTTTTATGACATTACTTGGTTGCTCTGTTAATAACCAAAGAAGAGCACTTGCATTAATCTATTCTTTGTTTCTATTTGATTCAATGGTATTTTTTATTGGATGATTGGAATCATGAATGTCACTACAAATTTTGCAAAGTTTTTCTTTGTCACGCCTTCCATCCAATATTTTCCACAGTGTCTCTGTTACATTCTTTCTAATATGCATAGTATTAAACAAATGCACAATTTGTAGCTATTCATAGTAGGGCAGCCTACTAAATTCTCTGGGATAACATTTTAGTCCTTTTGGAAGCTGATCAGTGTTGCCTTCGCGACCTTCAAGATTGTCAACTACATAACTAGCCAACAAAACACAATCAAAATATATAATTTTCAAACATCAACTATTAGGTGGAATGATATTACCTCAAATTCTATTATATTCCAACTGCCATAAGTGAGGTTTCATTCTTTGGGGCTTTGATGTAGTCTCTTCTTTCCCACTGAAAAGATGTTTTTTAGCACTTCGATACTTATGATTTTTGGGGAGGAAGTGCCTATACTCATCAAACACCTACTTTCTTAAACTTTTGGAATGATGAGATTTCATCTTTGGAAAACACAGTGGACATGAAAATTTTCCCTTTGTTTGAAGACCTACAAGATAATGATACAATTGGATTAAATATGTGAATTTTTAGAATTAGAATTATCGTGTACAACTAGAATTCACCATAACATACAACAGAAATGTGTCAACCTTGGAGCATCATGAATTGTCCACACAAGCATTGCATGGAATTGAAATTTTCTTTGTCCAATTGGTCTAGATATTTCATACATAGTAAAACCATTCCGTAACACCAACAACTCATCAATAAGAGGTGCAATATATACATTCATATCTTTCACTTGGTACTTACCTAGTTGAATTAACAACATCAGATAATTATTGTGGCCATTTCACTCCAAGACTTATAATTACATGTAGATAACTATAAAATAATAAAATACCTGGAACAATCATTGCCAACATAATGTGCTCCCTCTTTATTGACATCCATGGTGGAAGGTTATTGTTGATAACAAAAATATGCCACATCAAGTAAATAGATCTCATCTCTCCATACAGATTGACACCGTATGCTGCCAGAGAAAGCTTGAGATTTTGAGGTTCTTCTTTAAAGTGTAGTCACTTTTCCTCTATATCCATAAATGATAAACCATCCGCAGGCATTCGAATAATGTCATCTCGACTCCTGTCGCGTGCATGGTAATCCATAAATTGTGCCAAGCTATTACACCTGAATAATCATTTCAGACGTGGAATATTGGGGATGTAATGTAGAACCTTGCAAGACACATTTTTTGTCATTTGATCATCTCAATATCTACTCATATGGTATTTAGGGTATTCTGTTGCATTTTCATGTTCTTTATGATAAATAATATGATCTTCGGGACAAGCATCTATTGCTTGATACTCCATTCTAATATGTTTCATAATGGCACATAATTCTCGGTACGAGCGAGGGAGAACATTTGATGGTGGTAACAGAAACTCACCTATCAATCTACAACAAAAAATATAAGTCGTTACTATAAAAAATCTTAGTGGTACATGTTTCACCTTTTATAAACTACAATGACGTATATGACAAACCTTAGTATACGTGACATTGCTATGTTGGATAAACCATTCATAACCTTCAAATTCACCAACAACAATAAAGTAGAGAGAAGAGTAGATTGGGAGCCTTCATAAAGGGTCATGTTCACCTTCTCAAGTAGAGGTATATCATGGACGATGTCAATGTCATCCTCATTATAATCATTATCATCATCAGTAGCACCAGTACCAAATGTGTCAATGATCAATGCATTCATACCATCATCTTCAAATGTGTTTTCTGGCGCATGATCGTCATCTTCCATGGGATCATGATCTTCAGTTTCAATACTCACACCTCCATGTTCCTCTATATTCACACCCCCATATTTCTCTAAGATGTGGTGGTCCATATCAAGTACTACACTGGGGATATTGACCTATATAAAAATGATGATAATCAAACCCCCCTTCAATGTGACAATCAAACCTCCTTCCATGGTTCATATGATGTATATTAATTGTGAAAACAATATAAAAAATAACAATTACCAATGGATGATTATAATCAAACCCCCCTTCAATGTGACCTTTCTCCCTACAATGTCTCTTTGTTGTTTTGATTTTGATTCTTCTTGTCTTTAAGCCGTTACAACTCTTGCATGGACAATAACATTTGTCATCACCTTCTCTTTGAAAGTTAGACAACAATCTAGTGA
>MU226403.1:1403322-1425700 GCA_018584345.1 Thuja plicata | reverse complement strand
TAATGTATGTACTAAATTATAATTTTCTAATATTTTCTAGAAGTTACAATTTTCTAATATTTTTTAATCTATAATAAATTACAATTTTCTAACATTTACTAACATATATTCTAACATTTATACTACAATTTTTTAAAGTTTTCAAACATTTTCTAATATAATAAGTTATGATTTTCTTACATACTACAATAATTTTCTAACAAATTCTAAAATCCAATTATCATTTTCTAACATTTCTACAAACTAAATATTATTTAAAACAAATAATTAACTAAAATGTATATAAAACGTATAATTTACAATAAAAAATGAGAAAAATGTGTGTACCTGATGCTAATAACAATCACAAAGAGGTCGAAAAAGGTCGGGAAGTGCTGACGTCGTAGTGGTCATCACTGGTTCGCTCCAAGCACTGGGTCCACAAAATCTCGCAAAGTGAATAGTGAAAATGACATGACTTGTCAGAAATTTATGAAAATTCTGGCCAAAAATGGCTTCGCGCGAAGGGGCTATTCACGTGAAGCACCCTACGTGTGACACTTCGCATGAAGTAATGGCTTCGCGCGAAGTGGCCTGCGTGGGGTACTTCGCATGAAGCCTCTTAACCACTTTGCGCGAAGCCTCTACTTCGCTCGAAGCCATCAATTTTTTTTTTTTGTTTGCAAATCCAAAATCCTTCGTCCCAAAAAGTGGGACTCACTATTGTGAGATCACCCCTTGTACACATATGCGCTCACTTTTATGAAGCCAAATGTATGTATATATGTAGACACAACGGGTCTGATATAATAATATACATACAGAGATGCCTAATATAGAATAATAGAAGAAAATCAAATGGTTTCTTATAACTGTGGATTTGCAAAATCAAATAAGTGTTGGAGATTTTTACTCACCTTGTGATGAACTAAATCATGGGCGACATATCCTCAACAAGAAGATGAGTGGTTGTGTTACCGAGAAAAACCAAGCTCATCATTAGGGCCCTCTTCTGCTCGCATGCCACAGCTCGAACACAATACCTAATACAGAACAAGAGAAGAAAATCAAATGGTTTCTTATAATTGTAGATTTGCAAAATCAAATGGGTGTTGGAGATTTTTACTCACCTTGCGATGAACTAAATCATGGGCCACATATCCTCGACAAGCAGCTGAGTGGTTGTGTTACTGGGAAAAACCAAGCTCATCATTAGGGCTCTATTCTGCTCGCATGCCATAGCTCGATCACAAACGAGCCTTTCTTTTTCTTTATTTTTTTGTTTATAATCAAGAGGGTGTCACAATTACGATGGTATCGCCGCTATTACGACAACATCGGGGGCACTTGAAAAAAAAATAAAAAAATACACACAAATGGTAGCGCCATCACAAATTGGTGTCAGAATTTGACCCCAAATGTTGTAGTTCCCTATTTCTCAGATGGAAGCAATCAAGATATTCTTAGCTTTTGTAGCCTTTAAAATTTTTTAAGTTTATCAAATGGATGTAAAATCAGAATTCTTGAATGGAGAATTGAAACAAGAAGTCTACATTGATCAACCAGAAGGGTTTAAGTCAATAAGTGATCCAGATGTTGTTTAAAAATTAAAGAAAGCATTGTATGGATTGAAGAAGTTTCCTAGAGCTTGGTATGGAAGATTAGAAAAGCATCTTATTGGACAAGGATTTAAAAAGGGATATGCTAAAAGTAACTTATACTACAAAGTTGACTCAAATCAAATTTTGATTGTGTAGTTTATGTTGCTGATATAATGTTTGGAGGAAATGATAATATGTGTAGAAGATTTGAAGATGAAATACATAATCAATTCAAAATGTCTATGATTGGTGAGTTAAATTTAATTCTTGGATTATAATTAAATCATAATAGAAAAATAAATTTTATCTCTCAGTTTAAGTATATACCAAACAATTATTGAAGAAGTCTTGATTGGATAATTCTAGACCGATTTATACACCTATTGTCACCGGATGTAAGTAGACAAAAGATGATAACTCACCCAAAGTTGATGCAAGTAAATATAGGTCAATGATTGAAGGACTGTTATTTGGTTGGGTCACTATATCAGACATTATGTATGTTTTTTGTTTAGCAGCCAGATTTCAACAAGAACCAAAAGAATCACATGTTGCTGCAGTAAAAAAGATCTTTAGATATTTGAGGGTACCAAAGATTTTGGATTATGGTATCCCAAGGATTCAAATTTCACTTTGAAGCTTATACTGATGCAGATTGGGTCAAATGCATTGATAACATGAGGAGTACTAGTGGTGGAGCTTATTTCCTTGGATCCAAGTTGGTTGCATGGTCAAGTAAGAAATAAGATTCTGTATCATTATTTACTGTTGAAGTTGAATACATTGTAGAATCCTCATGTTGCACTCCGGTACTTTGGATGAAACAAATTTTGATAGATATTGGCATATCATTTGATGAACTGATCTCAATTATGTGTGATAATACAAGTGCGATAAAAACTTCCAAATATTGGGTACAACACTACAAAATGAAACACATTCATTAATGATGTAAGATAGGTTAGGGTTTCTCTAATGTCCTTTCTAGTTATAAGGACTTTCTTAGGCTTTCTCCTAGCCTATTATGATTCACTAAGATACCCTCTTCTATATAGGATCACAATCCTATTCTTCCAACTTCCCCACCTAGTTACACCAATTCAATTTCTTGCTAATTAAATCAATGATTCTATCTTGTTTCCAACATTGCATAAACACACAACATGACTCATTCTTGTTTTATAGTGAATGGGCGATGTGTTTTGATATGATTCAATCCTATTACACCTTCTAATTGCAAACCAATGGAGTTTAGTGACTCAAAATCACCAAACTGTCCACCTTGCCCCAAATAGGGCTACTAGAATTAGCCTTATTTATGAGGTTTTCTCCTTTTAACTCAAAACCCTCCTTAAAAATGTACCAAATAGGATTTATATCTAGATACCCTTTTGGGATACCTACAATATTTTGAAGGTATCAACTCTTCAAGCTGTCCGTACACTGGAAAACAACTTTTGGCCTAAGATTGAGGGTTTCAAGTTGTTTTAAACTATCCCTTCTAGGGTCTCTTGAAAACTATAGAAAAAATCCACTTGGGAACCCCTCCTTCTATATTCTAATCCTTTATACAATCCCTAACTTCTTCCAATCTTGTATTGAAGCTTTTAATGCATTCAACTCACTGTCTTTTGCTCTCAAGCTCTGATGCTACCTAGCTGGGTGTTATCAACTCACCTAGGGCATCATGTTAAAATTTGCAAAACTTGTTTCTGGGTCCCCTCCTCCTACACACAATATATTATACAAGACCACTCCCATTTATCAAAAACCCACAAAATTCCTATGGTGGGAAAGGGAGTGGCAAGAGCATTTTCATGGACTGCCTGGACAGTGGTAGGAGACTATCTAAAAGTAAATGATTTTAAAAAGTATGTAAAATGACTTCTTCCCAATTTTATCAATGGATTAAAAAGGTCTTTATATGCATTCTAATCATGTATCCAAGGTTACATCATGATTTTCAATCCATTAATCCTTACATGCAACCAAAAACCCAATACTATAGGACTGTGATGCTAGAAATTGAAAAAGCTTTCACAACATGCAAAAATGACCTCTACTGAACTTGCAACATTAATGAAAAAATTTCATAATATCATCAAAAGTATATATCAACCATTAAAACATAGATCCAATCCTATTTTCACATGCATGCAATCAAAAATAAAAAATAGTGATCTTCTTCCAAAAACTCAGAATTTCATTAATGCAAACTTCTTCTCTCCTCTGTTATAGATGCTAGCTCATGGTTTTTAATAGGTTCTCCATATAATATGTAACCTCCCATCATGGATTGAGGTGTTACATTCATCATTTTCTTCTCCTAGCTCGGTCTACAATATTCTCATGAAAGTTGTCATGCAAAATCAAAAAGTTGCCACGACAACTTTTTGTCTTTTTGGATTTTCCTTTGAAGTGGGACTTGGAATCTTCCTTATGAATTCCTTAGGGAATATTGATGACGTCTAAGCATGATTTAGCCTCTCTACAACCATTCTTTCCTCTTTTTCCACTTTTAGCACTTTTTGGCCAAGTTGACAACTTTGGCAAGAAATGACAACTTTTTGCAATATCACTCCAACCTTTGAGGTTTGTTCTCCAATTGTTTTCATATGACAAATAACCATCCTCAAAGTCATTAAAAACATATCCTAATATATTCAATTCCTATTTTTTCTCTAGGACTCATCTTTGCAATATAGGCAAGAAAACACACAAAGCAATTCCTAAGAAACTATCTAGTCATGGATTGACCTAGTCGTATCCATCTTAGGGAAATAAAGAAAATGACCTTCTAAGGTCCACACAAACTCTCCTGACTTGGCTAGAGTTAGTATATGCCAGAATTAAAGAAACTAAGGGGTTGAGTTAGGTGTGCTCCTTCACCATACTCCCCCAAACAAAAGAAAGTTTAATCCATCCTTGGATTGAGAATGTTTGGGTCAATGCCCAACCTTTTGAACTTTGTTTCTCTAATCCAAGTAGCATCAACATCTTATTTTTCATGCCATTTGACAAGGTGCTCCATGTAGTCTTTGTTTCTAGTCTTCTTGTAGACCCTTGAGTCTAGTATCTTTTATACTATAATAGATGGAGTAGGGGTTAATTTCAGATCTTTTACCTGTTGTATGGCCTCTTGAAGGTTCTGATCAACATCTTGAATGGGTCCTTTGTATGCTACCAAATCTGCAATGTTAAAAAATGGTGACAACCCAATGTCTTTAGGAAGCTCCACCTTATATGAATTTTTTCCATAATTTGCAAGTATCTTGCATGGACCCAGCCTCTTCATCTGTAGCTTGTGAGGAACACCTTTTTGCAACCTATGTTTGTTCAAGTGTATGATCACAAAGTCTCCAATTTGAAACTGAGCATCCCTCTTTGTTGCATCCACCTTTTGCTTCACCTTCTCAACATTTTTAGTCAAGTTCTTTCTCACACTTTCATGGACTTCTCTCATGGAATGAGAAAATTCCTCAGCATATCCACTAACATCCATTCCTTCCTTCGATTCTCTAATTTAAAAAATCCCTCTTGGGTGAAAACCATAAACTATTTCAAAGGGACTCTTACTAGTTGATCTATTTATTGTATCATTGTATGCATATTCAGCTTGTCCAATGAGTTGGTCCCATGCTTGACCACACTCCTTTGTGAGGCATCTTAGAAAGTTCCCAAGACTCCTATTGACCACCTTTGTTTGGCCATCTGTCTGTGGACGGTAGGCAGATCCAAAAGACAAGTTAGTGCCAAGCTTTTGCTATAAGGTCTTCCAAAAATGGCTCATGAATTTGGTGTCCCTTTCTTAAAACAATACTAAGTGAGAGTCCATAGATCCACACCACTACACTACAAAACAATTGAGCAATGTTACAAGCATCATGAATAGTCTTGCATGGTATAAAATGTGCCATCTTGCTAAATTTGTGCACAACATAAATATTGTCATATCCCTGCCTTTTTCTTGGTAAACCAGCTACAAAATTCATGCTTATGCATTCCCATGGTCTGGTTGGTATTGGAAGTGGCTGATAAAGACCTGCATTGGAAGATGTACCCTTTGCTTTTTGACACACTACACAACTCTCAACATACTGTCTCACATCCCTATTCATTCTAGGCCAAAAATATAACCTAGTGACTAGCTCTTGAATCTTATTGAATCCAAAATGACCACTAAGTGCTCCATTGTGTTTTTATTGAATCAAATTCTCTCTCATAGACCCTCTAGGAACACAAAGCTGACCTCCTTTAAAAAATAAATCATTCTGCAAAGTATATTCATAAAACTCACCATGAAAGTTATTGTTAAACTCCTTGAATACCTTGTAGATTTGGGAAAAATCTTCATCTTCAACATATAGGTCTTTGAAGCTATCAATACCTATTTTTTGTAGCTAAACTTCTTAGACTATGAGCATCCTTCTGCTCAATGCATCAACAACCTTATTTTGTACTCCCTTTTTATGCTTGATATTGAAAGTGTAGGCTTGTAGATACTCCACCCACTTCATGTGTTTTTTGCTAAGTTTATCTTGAGAGTTAAGGAAGTTGAGAGCTTGGTTATCAATGTATACTATGAACTCCTTTGGAAGAAAGTAGTGCTTCCACTTCTTGAGTTCTTGGACTAGAGCATACAACTCTAAGTCATAAGAATATTACTTCTTCTTTACATCATTTAGCTTCTCACTATGGAAAGCTATTGGTCTTCCTTCTTGGATTATGACAGCCCCAATGGCCACATTACTTGCATCACATTTAACTATAAAAATCTTATCAAAGCTTGGAAGAATTAGAGTAGGGAACTCTTCTATCTTCTCCTTGAGTGTTTCAAACCATTTCTCAGCTTGTGGTGTCTATTGAAACTTTGTCTTCATCCCACCTGTAATGGTTTCTAACATAGGTACACAAATCCCACTAAAATGTCTAATGAACTTTCTATAATACTGAGCTAAACCATGATAACTTCTCACCTCAGTTGCAGCCTTGGGAGTTGGCCAACTTAGAATCACATCCACCTTTTCTTGATCCATTTTGAGGTCACCCTGAGACAAAATAAAACTAATATATACAAGATCCTATTTCATGAAGTCAAACTTCTCCAAATTTATCATTAGCTTTTCATCATACAATTTCTTGAAAACAATTTTCAAATGCCTAATATGCTCCTCAGTTTTTCTGAAAACTAAAATGTCATCTAGGTAGACAACAACAAACTTACCAATGCATTCTACCAATACCTCATTCATAAGCCACATAAAGGTTGAGGGAGCATTACATAAACCAAATGGCATTACAAGCCATTCATACAAACCTTCTATAGTTATGAAGGTTGTATCCATTCATCTCCTTCATTTATCTTGATTTGGTGGTAGCCACTCTTAAGCTCAATCTCACTAAAGTACTTTTCCTCTCCTAAAAAATCCATTAGGTCTTCTATTCTAGGTATTGGGAACCTATACGTAATGGTGATTCTATTAATGGCTCTAGAATTAGTACAAAGTATCCAAGCTCCTCCTTTCTTGGGTGCTAAAATAGTAGGGACTGCACATGGGCTTATGCTCTTCCTAATTAGGCCTTGGTCTAATAACTCATGGATTTTCTTGGCTATTTACTCATTTTGTTGAGGGGTCATCTTATAGGTAGCTTTGTTGGGTAAGGCAGCTCCTGGTATGAAGTCAATCTTGTGGATAACAAGTCTCTTAGGAGGTAAGGGAGTGGGATGACCATCATTAACAATGTCTCTATACTCTTCAAGCATTTCTTGTACTTCTCTTGGTATCTCTAATTTCTTGACAGAAGCTTCATCTTTTGGCTTCAATACTAAAGAAAACCCAACTCCTTCTCCTTCTCCTAGGCTCTTCAAGAACTCTTTCTCATCAACCATGAGTACACTTGGAATTCATGTTTTCATCTCTCCTTCTTCTATCAGGGACTGAATTTTTTAGGTCACTCCATATTTCTTGAATGAGTAGGCATTCTTGGTTCCATCATGCATGGCTTGCCTATCAAATTTCCATGGTCTTCCAAGTAGATGGTGACATGCATCCATGGGAAGAATGTCACATATAACTCTATCATTGTACTTGCCAATGGTGAACTCTACCTATGCTTGTTCTCCTACAAACATATGTTTTCCTTTATTGAGCCATGTAACCTTGTATGGGTTGTCATGTGGAATCCTCTTCAAAGTTATCTTGGTGGCTGCCTCTTCGCTAATGATATTATCAGTTGAACCGGAGTCAATGATGATACTACACACCTT
This sequence comes from Thuja plicata, assembly GCA_018584345.1. Classification (NCBI taxonomy): domain Eukaryota; kingdom Viridiplantae; phylum Streptophyta; class Pinopsida; order Cupressales; family Cupressaceae; genus Thuja; species Thuja plicata. The sequence continues at coordinate 1,417,852 of MU226403.1, read as the reverse complement.
TCCTATGATTTTGTACTTCACTCTAAAGAGTTCTCTTCTTTGGCTTGAGTCCTCTTTGCTTGGCTCTCTAATCAATGTCTTCTTTATCACGAGGATCTCACCTTGCTTTGATTATAAAGGTACCTCAAATGGCTTGCTGCTGCAACTTGACTCTTCTTGGAAATAGTTAACTCTCTTCCCACCTCCTTGAGAAGTAGGGCCTTTTTCAAGACACCTATAGGTAGGATGCCCTAGTTTATTGAAATGGTAGCATTTCATGGTGGAAAAGTAGGATGCTCCTCTTCCTTGATTGTTGCTACTCCTTCCTCTCCAACTAGTGTTAGAACCTCTACCTCAGCTGAAACTTCCTCTATTTGAGTTCCCTTCTTGGTTTCAGTCAGCTTGTTCTCACTTGGTTGCCTTGAATCTGATCCTCTTCTACCATAGCCTCTTTGTTCTCTTCCTTCTCTACCTCCTCCTCTTCCTCTGAATTTTGATTTTGATTTCTTTTTGTTCTTTTCTTCTACTTTCAATGCAAGTTGGAAACAAGTATGAACAGTTGTAGGAGTCCACAAAATGATTTCCTCTTGGATATTCTAGTTTAGGCCTCCAAGATACCTATCCACCTTGATAGTCTAATCCTCTTGGACTCTTGACCTCAAGAACAACTTCTAGAACTCTTCATTGTATGTAGCCACATCCAAATATTTGTGTTTCAAATTCTGCCTCTTCTTATGCAACTGGATTTCATAAACCTCATGTAGGTATTGTTCTTTCACCTTGTTTAACATGGCTTTAAATTTGAGATTGGATTCTTACTCATCTTCTCCCTATCTTCTTGGAGGTACTTCCACAATGTTAATGTTGAACCTCTTAATCTTGACTTTTCAACTTTTACCTTATGTGCTTCAGTTATGCCCTCACACTCAAAGTGATTCTCAATGCCTTCTATCCATTCCACAACTAGGTCACTGCCCATTTTTCCATTAAACCATGGAATTCCTTTAAGAATTTTTCCTCTTAGGGCTTTGAGGGATTTTAGGAATGTCTCCTCATTCATTGGAGGGTCGGGTTTAGGTATCATGTCTTCTTCATCCACTTTATGCTTCCCTCTGTTGCTACTGACTTCATCTCCATCTCCACTTTTAGTTGCATCTGCAACTTCTTGGATTTTTGCCTTCATCCCATCCAAGGATTCTTCAAGGAGTCTACTCCTTTCCATTTAATCCTCTATTACCTTCTTTTTCTCATCTACTTTCTTTGCAATATTTTCATTGGTGACCATCTTGTTTTCACCAACAGATACTTTTGGCTGGAACATCTACCACAAGCCCAATCAATTTAGGCTCTGATACCAATTTGATGTAAGGTAGGTTAGGGTTGATCTAATTTCATTATTGGTTATAAGGACTTTATTAGGCTTTAACCTAGCCTATTAGGGTTCACTTAGATACCCTCCTCTATATAGGATCACAATCCTATCCTTCCAACTTCCCCACCTAGTTACACCAATTCAATTTCTTGCTAAATCAATGATTCTATCGTGTTGCCAACATTGCATAAAAACACAACATGTCTCTTTCTAGTTTCAAGTCACCTAGGGCATCATGTTAAAATTTCCAAAGCTTGTTTCTAGGGACCCTCCTCCTACACACAACATATTATACAAGACCACTCCCATATATTAAAAACCCACAAAATTCCTATGGTGGGAAAGGGAGTGGCAAGAGCATTTTCATGGACTGCCTGGACAGTGGTAGAAAACTATCTAAAAGTAAATGATTTTCAAAAATAAGTAAAATGAATTCTTCCTAATTTGATAAATTAATGCAAAGGGTCTGTATATTCATTCTAATCATGGATCCAAGGTTAGATCATGTGTTTCAATCCATTAATCCTTATATGCAACCAAAAACCCAATACTGTAGGACTGTGATGCTAGAATTTGAAAAATCTTTCACAACATGCGAAAATGACCTCTACTGAACTTGCAACAAGAATGAAAAAATTTCATAAGATCATCAAAAGTATAGATAAACCATAAAAACATAGATCCAATCCTATTTTCACATGCATGCAACAAAAAAGCAAAAACAATGATCTTCTTCCAAAAACTCAGAATTTCATTAATGAAAACTTCTTCTCTCATCTGTTACACATGATAGCTCATGGTTTTTAATAGGTTCTCCAAATCCTATGTAACCTCCCATCATGGATTGAGGCATTACATTCATCACTTTATTCTCCTAGCTCAGTCTGCAACATTCTCATGAAAGTTGTCATGGCAACTTTTTGTCTTTTTGGCTTTTCCCTTGAAGTGGGACTTTGAATCTTCCTTGGGAATTGTTTAGGGAATATTGATGATTTCTAAGAATTATTTATCCTCTCTATAATCATTCTTTCCTCTTTTTCCACTTTTAGCACTTTTTGGCCAAGTTGACAACTTTGGCAAGAAATGACAACTTTTTGCAATATCACTTCAACCTTTGAGATTTGTTCTCCAACTATTTACATATGAAAAATAACCATCCTCAAAGTAATTAAAAACATATCCTAAGTTATTCAAGTCCTCTTTCCCATCTAGGACTCATCTCTACAATATAGGCAAGAAAACACACAAAGAAACTCCTAAGCAACTATCTAGTCATGGATTGACCTAGTCATAGCCATCTTAGGGAAATAAAGAAAATGACCTTCGAAGGTCCACACATACTCTCCCAACTTGGATAGAGTTAGTATATGCCACAATTAAAGAAACTAAGGGGTTGAGTTAGGTGTGCTCCTGCACCAATTAATATCACTTCTTGAGAAAGAAGGTATTGGATAGTGAGGTGGGACTTGAATATGTACCTACAAAAGAGTAGATTGAAGATATCTTCACAAAACCATTATGCAAAGATAATTTTGAGTTATCTCCAACAAAAGTTAGGGGTTCTTCCCCTTCTAAGTCTACACTAATGTGCATTGGGGTGTGCATCAATCCAAGGTATTATATGACTATTCTTATCTGGATCAATGTTTGGCGGCTTCCTCTTAGGGGAGTGGAGTAATTTTTTCAGGGGGAGGTTTCCCTTTGTCTTTAATGTCAAAGGGGTAGAAGAAAAGAGGTCTTGATCTTGATATTGAGTTATTTGGATTATTGTTTATGAATGTTTCCATCAATGAAAAAGGGGGAGATTATTGTGAATGTGATGTTGTTATTGTTGTTGTCATTAATGGTTGTCATTAATGTCAACATACCTTGTCTAATTGGATGAGGTTTTGTTTTGATGCTTTGGTGATCTAGATCGATGTGCATTGGCTATTGAGTTGTAATGAACCATCTTTGACTAGGTTTATCTTGGTACCATTTATATTGTAACATAATGAGATACACTCTTTTCAGCTAAATTGATCTGGAAATCGATTAATGTGCTCTGAAATCATAGTAAGCATTGTAATGTGTAAATTTTATTCTTTGGATTTGGATATTATGGTAAATGGGTAGCGTGTTGTTGTTATAAATAACTGAAAGTGGGGGGGTGAATTAGTGGCCTCAAAAATATTCTAATAAATCAACCCAAAAACTTGATACCACAATATTATGTCTCTAGTTATCTTCAGTCCTACAAGATGTATGCCTTCAAATAATCATATCAAATAACTACTGCTCAGAGTACTGTGTTAATCCTTATCTTTAATGTTTACTGAATAACAATCTTTCATTTACCAAAAAAATAGTAAATTGCTTATTGTATACTGATCAATCTAGATTAGTTATGTGTATTGCAAAATACTAAAGTAATGACTCATAAACACATTGACACATATATTTTTAACGTTGAAACCCTGTTAAGGGAAAAACCTCTTGGGACCGGTAACCCAAAATTTTCACTCTTATAAAGTGAGCTCGGTGAAGAGAAAAGCCTGTTAAAGTTTACAAACACACTGTTCGGTGTGACCTTGTTAGAGGATTTAATAGATTAGTTTGTCACTTGATATCAGGCATCCCTATGCTACCTTCTACGACCAAACCCAGTGTAGTTTGTCAAATGGTATTTGGCATCTCATGCTATCTTCATGATCAAAATTTTTGATACTCCTTGGGATGTATCTCAATATAGAAAGGATTGTTAAGTCATGCTCAGTTAAGAGACTTTCTGATCCAATGGTTAAACTGAAACAATAAATGATCTGTTCACACATACAACTTAAACTTGCAAATTTTTAGATCTATTGTAAGCTCATTTTACCTTTCTGATCAATATGTATTTTCAATACCTTTGATCCACTTGTTTCTGCTCGGTGATGTTGTGCTTCTGTATTGCTCGGTGACCGTAGAAATCTTTATCTCTTTCCTCACCTTGATTGATCAGGACTGTATGAAGTTGTTCTTATCTAGTTTCTCTTCAACATTCTTCTTTTTCATTCACTCCCCTTAATTCATAATGAATTAAGTTGTCTCTTTATAGACATGATATCATCATTTCTCACTTCTTGATTTTCTTGTTCTTGGACTGATCTTCAATCTTAGCCAATCTTGATTTAAAGCATAACTCATGTTTTATCTCGTAGAAATATTCTTTCCAACTAGATAAAGAAGCTTCAAATCATTTACTTATCTCTGGCTTTAACTTTTTGATGAAAACAATGTAAACAACTAGTTAAGTCTATCTTTAGCTCTGCCAGCTAGGTATTTTGTCATTTCTGAACTCCAGTTAACTTCGGTTTTTTAACTCTTTGATAGCTTTGGTCAACACTCCAGTTCTCCTTGGGGTTCACCATCAGTTGCCTGTCCGTTGAGGTTGTTTATCCTTCGGGCTTGTTTGTTCATTGGTTAACATTGTAATTCTGGTGGTCAGTAATGCTTGTGATTCTACTCATCGGTAATGCTCAGGGTTTCTTTGCTCAGGCATAACTGTGACTTTGCTCTCGATTTTCTCTATCCTTCAGTTTCCACTAACCGTCGGTGTTTGAAGTCACTTAGTGAATGCTGGTCTTTTATGCATTACTAAATGCACAATCTTTATCTTTCTAATTTTCTAAAGTCTTTGACACTTTGAATATAACTGATTATATTATATCAAGTTGACATCAATGACAATACAATCCATTAACTGATTTAATGTCTAGCATTATCTTTCTACATTTCGGTGATCAACTTAACATCTTTAAACATTCAATCTGTTACATGGCATCAATCTCTCCCTTTGGCATTGATGGAAACACACTACATTATCAAACTATATTATTACTAATACAATATGAAATCTAATAGTTAAAGTTCATCAATCTGATCTCCTATTGTAACTATTACAAATGTCTAGCTCTCGGTAATCTCTTATAGCTTGGATTTGTTTCTTGCAGAGTGTGTTCTTCAATCTTTAATCCCTTCACTGGATAGATGTAGCAACTTCTAATCTTTGTTCCTGCTATGTGTTTTGCCTTGACTGTTCCTCTTATTTGATCATCTCTTTTTCCTTTGACAATAATCTCTCCCTTTGTATGTATTCTCTCCCTTAGATGGATATTTCATATGTAATCAATCTCCTTGGATAATGATTAACTCTCCCTTTGAATTTTTAGGAACTTCTCTCCATGGATAATGATATAATCTCTTCTCTGATAATGAGATCATCTCTACCTTTTGATAATGAGAATCATCTCTCCCTTATAATTCTTGATAATGAGATAATATCCCCCTTTGATAGCAATACCAAAAAATTCTTCTATATCATCTTCCATCATTTTTATAATATACTCCTTGAATTTCCCTATCCATCAACAGTACATTATCTCTAGTGTTCGGTGCAGATTTGTACCTTTCTTTGTATAGATGTATCTGTTGCTATCCATCTCGGTGCTTGCATCAACATGAATGATCTTTTGATTTGTGTGTAGGTTGATATAGTCTCCTAGTTAGCTTACTGACCGATAGACAAGGGTTGTACCCCTAGTCTCTGTCTTAGGTACTCAAATGTATCTTTCGGTAATGGCTTGGCAAATATGTTAGCTAAATGTTCCTTTGATTGAATATATTTCAGTAACACCTCTTTTGCTTGTAGTTGTTCTCTTAAATAGTGATACTTGATTGCTATATTCTTAGTTTTGGCATGCATGACTGTATTCTTAGAAATGTTAATTGCATTGGTATTATCATAATAGATAATCACTGGTTCAGCAATCTTCATATTCATACCTTCCAGCAAGTGTTTGATCCATGCAATATTGGAGAAATTTGTAGTAGCAACCACATATTTTGCTTCTGCAGTAGACTGAGAGATGCATCCTTGCTTCTTGCTAATCCATGTGACAAGTTTGTCACCCATGAAGAATGCTCCTCCAGTTGTGCTCTTTTGGTCATCAATGTTTCCAGCCCAATCAACATCTATATAGACTTGCAGCTCAAATTTTCTTTCTCTTTTATACCATAAGCCATAGTCGGTGTTCTTTAGATATCTCAGAATTATCTTGACAACAATCATATGTGATTCTTTGGGATTAGCAGATAATCTTGCAACTATTCCAACTGCATGTGCAATATCTGGTCTAGTATGAACAACATACATTAGTTTTCCAATCATTAATCTATACAAGGTTTGATTTACCTCAATTGACTTATCTTCCTTTGTCAGCTTACATCTGGTTGCCATAGGTGTTCCAACTAGTTTGGAATCTTCCATCTTGAATATCTTCAACACTTCCTTGATGTATTTGGGCTGAGTGATATATATGCCTGCATCTTGTTGAATAATCTATAGACCAAGAAAGAATTTGATCTCCCCAAACATAGACATTTCAAACTCTTTGTTCATTTCATTAGCAAAGGTTTTGCATAACATTTCATTTCCCCCAAAAATGATATCATCAACAAAAATTTCAGCAATCAGAATATTACCATCGATATCTTATTTTAAGTACAGATTGTTATTTTCACTTGTTCTTACAAATTCAATGCTAATGAGATAGGAGTGAATTCTTTCATACCATGCTCTAGGTTCTTGTTTCAATCCATACAAGGCTTTATGTAGTCTACATACCATGTTTCTCTTGTCTGGATCAACAAACCCTTCTGGTTATTCAATGTATACCTCTTCTTCCAGTATTCCATTTAGGAGATTTGACATCCATTTGGTATACCTTAAATCCTTTGAATGCAACATAAGCAAGAATAATTCCAACTCCTTCTAGTCTAGCAACAGACGCAAAGGTTTCACCATAATCAATACCTTCTTCTTGTGCATACCCCTTGCATACTAATCTCGCTTTGTTTCTTGCAACTTCTCCATTCTCATTCATCTTGTTTCTGAATATCCATTTGGTACCGATGACATTCTTGTCATCTGGTCTCAACACTAGTGTCCATGTATTGTTCTTCTTAATATGTTCTATTTCTTCATTTATAGCACTGACCCATTCTTCATTTTCAAGTGTAGTATTAACAGATTTAGGCTCAAAATCACAAAGTAAACATCTAGTGTTTAGTGACTTAGTTCTTGTTCTCATTCCAACCTTCTTGTCTCCTACGATCTAATTCTATGGATGATGTCTTCTAACATACTTGGCAAGTTTTGGTTTAGCTCTTTCTCCATTATTTTGATTATCTTCTTGACCTTCGTTCTGATCTCCATCACTCGGTACATCATTTTGAATATTTTTCTAATTTTTTGGTAATTATAGCCTGATGCTCAGTTGCAATGTTATGTTTCTCGGGAGTGATACACTATTTCTTGGGTAGAGTGTCAGGTTCTTTAGTGCAAAAAAAACTGTTGTAGTCTTCTGGTTCTTTTCTACTTTCCTTATCATTCTTTTCTGTAAATTCATCTATTCTTACATTTGTACTTTCAATGATATTGTTAGATGACTTGTTAAGACATTTATAAGCCTTTCTTTTGGTGGAATACCTTAGAAAGATACCTTCATCACTTTTGGAGTCAAGCTTTCCCTTTCTATCATCTTTCAAAATATAACATTAACTACCAAAGATTCTGAAGTAACTTACATTGGGTGTGCAACCATACCAAAGCTTATAGGGTGTCTTCTTTGTGTTCTTATTCAATTGTAATCTGTTCAATGTGTAGACAAAAGTACTAACAGCTTCCCTCCAAAAATTTTGAGTGATTCTTTTCTCAATCATCAATGTTCTTGCACAGTCAACAATTGATCTATTTCTCCTTTTAGCAATTCCATTTTGCTGTGTGCAGAAACTTGTCTTTGAATTCCATGTTCATTACAAAAATTAGTGAATTCATCTGAAATAAATTCCCTTCCTCTATCTGAACTTGAGCATTTCAATTTATTATCACTTTGTTTTTCTACCATAGCCTTATACCATTTAAACATCTTGAATGCTTTTGATTTATCTTTTAAAAATATAACTGTCATCATTCTAGAATAATCATCTACAAAGAGAATGAAATACCTATCTCCATAGTATCTATTTGTCCTCATCGGTCCACATAAATCAGTATGGACTAATTCTAGAATTTTATTAGATGTATGGGCTTTACTCTTGAAACTAGAGTTTGTCATCTTACCATTTTGATAATTCTTACACATGATATGCTCAGGCTTTGACATGCTCGGTAAGCCTCTAATTTTTTTTTATTACTTATCTTTATCATGTTGTCAAAATTCACATGTCACAATCTTTTATGCCACAACCATATGTCTTCATTTCTATCCATCAAACAAGTGGTGTTAATATCATCAAGATAGAAAAGGTTACCTTTTGTCTGCTCACCAGTTTTGATCAACCTTCTTGATTCATTGAAGATCTTTGCCTTCTTATTCTCAAATGCTACTCGGTGACCTGTATTGTTCAGCTATGAAACACTTAATAAATTATAATTCAGTCCTTTTACCTAGTAAGAATTTTCACATTTGATCAGGTTATTCAAAATTATGGTTCCTTTACCTTCAACTGGACAAGGTGTGTCATTACCCATTCTTACTGAACCACCATTATAGTATTCAAAAGTTTCAAACTTTTATTTATCACCGGTGATGTGGTGAGTGCAGCCACTATCTATAATCCATACATCATTCTTACTAACCTTAGATATGAGTGTAGTTTCTACATACCTTTCTTGTTCTTCATCTGAATCATCTTTCATGGCTACAAATACCATCTCAATGTCTTCTTCAGATTCAGTGTTAGGATCATTAGCTCTGTTCTCAGCTATGTATCAAGATTTCTTTCATTTTTCCTTGTAGTCTTGGGTATCTCTTTTGTCAGATTGTCGGTTGCTTCGGTAATCTCTGTTATCACCTCGGTCAAAAAAAATTTCATATGTTCTATCATTACTTCTGTCATCTTTTCTACTGTTAGGACATCTTGTAGGAGAGTGTCCAACCTCTTTACAATTAAAACATACAAGTGGTAGTTTACCTTTGTATCTCCCTTTGCCTCTCTACAATCTTCTTGCCATTAGTGCTTCAATCTCATCAAGTCCTTCATCCTTATTATCTCTTTCATTATCATTTCTCATAGTGTGTCTATGACTTGAGTTACTTATTTTCAAAGAAGATTTGAATGCAAACTCTATAGATGGTAAGACACTATTTTTAAAGTTATTCATCTCAAATGAAATTAGTCTACCAATCAGACTATCTATAGTAACTACATTGTTTGCAACTGCTCTCATTTCTTTTATAGAAGAAAATCTAATAGCATATACAACCAGTAAGGTTCTTAAGATTTTACTTACCACTGTCTCTTCTTCAAGTACATCTCCAACTCCTCGGATAGCATTGACTACCTCTTTGATTTTGTAGCTATACTAAGTGATATTTTCTCCTTCTTTCATCATTAGATCATCAAACCTCCCTCTTAGGCTTTCTACCTTGGCTCTTAGTACATTAGCATCTCCTCCATGTACCAGCTTCAATTTATCCCACATTTTCTTTGCAGAGGTGTAGGTTTTGACATCTTCAAACTCAGCATCGGAGAGTGAGGAAACAAGCTCTATCATCATGCAATTATGCTCATGCTTTTCTCTCAATTTTTCAAGAGTGTGAGGTCCTATAGGCAACACATATTCAGTATCAAAGTGTTGAGTAATATCATTACCAATACCTGATAGGTGGAGTCTTATTCTACTTTTCCATGATGCAAAGTTGTCTTTATTCAACTTGCGCACATCTTGCCTGTTCATCTTGTGATCTTTTACTTGAGCTATTAAACTCCCTTTCTAAGCACACAAGCTCTGATACCAATTGTTAGAAATAAATGAAGAGGGGAGGGGGGTGGGTGAATCAGTGGCCTCAAATATATTCCAATAAATCAAGATGTATGCCTCAATATTAAGCCTCTAGTTATCTTCAGTCCTACAAGATGTATTCCTTAAAATAATCATATCAATAGATCTACTGCTCGGAGTACACTGTTAATCCTTATCCTTAATGTTTACCAAATAATAGTCTTTCATTTACCAAAAAATAGTAAATTTCTTAGTGTATACCGATCAATCCAGATTAGTTATGTGTAATGCAAAATACTAAAGTAATGACTCATAAAAATATTGACACATGGATTTTTAACATGGAAACCCTGTTAAGGGAAAAACCACTTGGGACCAGTAACCCAAAATTTTCACTCTTCTGAAGTGAGTTTGGTGAAGAGCCAACCCTGTTAAAGGTTACAAACACACTTTTAGGTGTGACCTTGTTAGAGGATTTAATATTTTAGTTTGTCACTTGATATCGGGCATCTCTATGCTACCTTCTATGACCAAACCTAGTGTAGTTTGTTAAATGGTATCTGACATCTCATGCTATCTTCATGATCAAACTTTTTGATACTCCTTGGGATGTATCTCAATATAGAAAGGATTGTTAATTCCTGCTTGGTTAAAAGACTTTCTGATTAATTGGTTAAACTGAAATAGTAAATTATTTGTTCACACATACAACTTAGACTTACAGATTTTCAGATATATTGTAAGCTGATTTTACCTTTCTGATCAATATCTCTTTTCAATACATTTGCTCCACTTCTTTCTACTCGGTGATGCTGTGCTTCTCTGTTGCTCGGTGTCTGCAGAAATCTTTATCTCTTTCCTCAGCTTGATTGATCTGGACTGTATGAAGTTGTTCTTCATTAGTTTCTCTTCAGCATCCTTCTTTTTCATTCACTCCCCTTAATTCATAATGAATTAAGTTGTCTCTTTATAGACATGATATCACCATTTCTCACTTCTTGATTTTCCTATTCTTGGTGTAATCCGCAATCTTTGCCAATCTTGATTTAAAGCATAACTCATGTTTTATCTCGTAGAAATATTTTTTCCAACTATATAAAACAGCTTTCAATCTTTTACTTATCTATGCCTTTAACTTGTTGATGAAAACAATGTAAGCAACTAGTTAAGTCTATCTTTAGCTCTGGTAGCTAGGTGTTTTGTCATTTATGAACTCTAGTTAAATTCAATGTTTTAACTCTTTGATATCTTCGGTCAACACTTGAGTTCTCCTTGGGCTTTTCCATTAGTGTTGTCTATTTGTCAGGGTTATCTGTCCTTTGGGATTGTCTATCTGTCGGTTCTCTATAATTATGGCCATCGGTAATGCTTGTGATTCTGCTTGTTAGTAATGCTCATGGGTTTCTTTGCTCAGGCATCATTGTGACTTTGCTCTTGGTTTTCTCTGTCCTTTGGTTTCCACTAACCGTCGGTGTTTGAATTCCCTTAGTGAACGCTGGTCTTTTATGCAATACCGAAAGCATAATCTTTATCTTTCTGACTCTCTGAAGTCTTTGACACTTTGAATATAACTGATTAGATTATATCAAGTTGACATCAATGAAAATACAATCCATTAACTGATTTAATGTCTTGCATTATCTTTTTGCATATGGATGATCAACTTAACATCTTCAAGCATTCAATCAGTTACATGTCATCAGTTGTTTCGAGCAAGGAGTTTCTGTGTAGTCCATGTCTCATTCCTTTCCACCATGGGAATGTTTTGTGGTGACCTAATTAAAATTTTGTTTCGCTCACTTAGAAGATTATGAATTCAAATTGTGCTTGGCCGACTTAGAAGATTATGAAGGCATGCAATAGTATAATTAAAAGATGACTCTATTTTATGTTGGTGTATGGAAGAAAGGATGCAAATCTCAAAAGAAAAATCCAGATATTGTTAAGTATGAGAAAGTGTGTTATTGGAGACAAAAGATAATAGGGTTCTTTAGGTGTTGTAGTTGGTGACAGTTATTTAAGTGGATTTCCATTTTGATGACATGTAACTGATTAAATGGTTGACTATATTAAGTTGAAGATGATGCAAGACATTAAATCAGTTAATGGTTTGTATTGTCATTGATGTCAACTTGATATCATCTGTATGTTCATATACATAATTCCAAAGACTTTAAAGAATTAATGGAATAAAGGTTACGCTTTCAGCAATGCATAAAAGTCTAGTATTCACTAAGTGACAGACTACACCGGTAGAGTGCACACCATTGGCAAAGACAAAGATAATAGTCACAGTGATGCCCGATGAGTAGAAGACAGTATTGCCTGATAAAGTAGAATCAAAGGATGCCCGATGAGCTTAACACAGTATTTCCTGATGAGCAAGATCCAATGATTCCCGACAGATGGAGATCCTGAAGCTAACTGAAGTGACACCGACAGAACTGGCACTTGTCACTGGCGATGAACTACAGATTTGACCGACAAAATAGAGAGATCAGAAAATGTCAAAATATCTAGCTGACAAAGCTAACGGATAAACTTAACTAGTTGTTTTATTTGTTTTATTCAAACCTAGTTAAGTAAAGTGAATTGTACAGTTGGCAAGAAGATAACTATAAGATAAATCAGGAGTTAAAGCCATAAATCAAATTGGCTAGATTATTATTCACACCAAGAATCAAGGATCAAGAATCAAGAACCTAGAATTAAGGAAATCATGTCTATTTAAGAGACAAGCATAATTCATTCTCAAGGTGTGGTGGTCGAGAAGCAATCAGATACATGGGGGAGTGAACTGATAAAAGATGCTAAAGAGAAACTAATGAAGGATTAACTTCATGTAGTCCTAATCAATCAAGCTGAGGGAGAGCTAAAGAATTCTAAAAACACCGATGGACAGAGAAGCACAACATCATAGAGTAGAAAGAGTTGAGTACAAAGGAATCATATTGATACATTGATCAGAAAGATATTGTAAGCAAATAGATCTGAAAAACTGCAATTAAGTTGCATTAGAAACATGTCATTTTGTTTCAGTTTAACCATTGAAGCATTAAGTCTCTTAACAGAGTAGGACTTAATAGTCTTTTGTAATTGAGGTATATCCTAACAGATTACCAGAAGGTTGACTCATGATAGTAGTATGGTCTTACCTAAAGCCTATTGACAGTCTAAGAAGGAGGTTGATTCAAGGATGGTAGTAAGATTTGCATAAAGCCTATTGACAGTCATGAGACTGATTCAAGGATGGTAGCGTAGATACCGGATACTTGGTGACAACCTATGTATTGAAAATCCTCTAACAAGGTCACACTTAACATTGTGTTTGTAACCTTTAATAGGGTTGGCTCCTAACAGAGCTCACTTCAGAAGAGTGAAAATTTGGGGTACCGGTCCCAGTGGTTTTTCCCTTAACAGGGTTTCCATGTTAAAATTCTTGTGTTATATGTGTATGATTTATTACTTTACTGTTTTACATTTTGCATATGCATTTATGGATTGACTAGTATGCTCTGCATATTTACTGAGGATCGGTAAATACAGTTTACTGCTTATCGGTTATCAAGGAGAATAAGGACAGACAAGGTAAACCGACAGATAGTTATTTGTTTCAAATATTTCAATGGTATACATCTTGTTGGGACTTAATAATTGGAGAAGTATTGATTAGTGGATTAAATTGGAGAATGTGTTGAGGTCACTAATTCACCCCCCCCCCCCCTCTCAATTATTACTAACAATTGGTATCAGAGTTTGTGTGCTTAGAAGGAAGGTTTCAAGACCTAAGTTAAATATCACAAGATGAACAGACGAGATGTGCCCAAGTTGAACAAGGACAACTTTGCTTCATGGAAAAATAGGATAAAGCTTTACTTATCAGGTATTGGCAATGATATTACTCAATACTTAGAAACTGAATATGTGTTGCCTACAAGACCATTGATAGTGGATCAATTAAGAGAAAAGCATGAACATAACTGCATAGTTATAGAACTTTCAGCCTCACTCTCTGATGTTGAATTTGAGGATGTCAAAGATTGAAAAAATGCAAAAACAATGTGGGACAAGTTGAAACTTGTACATGGAGGTGATACAAATGTTCTGAGAGCCAAGGAAGAAAGCCTTAGATGAAATTTTGATGATCTCAGAATGAAAGAAGGTGAAAACATCACACAGTACAACACAAGAATAAAATAAGTAGTCAATGCTATACGAGGTGTTAGAGGTACACTTGAAGAGAAGACAGTGGTAAGTAAAATCCTAAGAACCCTATTGCCTATATATGCTATTAGAGTCTCTGCTATTCAAGAAATGAGAGTAGTAGAAAATAATACAGTCACTCTTGATAGCCTGATTGGTAGACTAAT
>MU226403.1:1364299-1382568 GCA_018584345.1 Thuja plicata | reverse complement strand
TATGGTTTCTATAAATAATAAATAAAAATTTAAAATCATAGTCAACAATAATAAATAACTCTCATGTACCTCACCTCTATGTCTCCTCAGGCGGTCAGGAGACCTAATATATGTCATTGGTAGCGAAAGGACAATGTCACCAATGTCGACTCTGACCTGTATATATGTTTGCGAACATGAGATTGATGTACGACTTATACTATTCAATGTTAAATCTTTGGTAGCAAATACATGTTTTAAATATAATTGAATTAACATTAAAACTTACCTGTGTTGAACTTTCTTCAAGTAATGTCAGTTGGGTCATCAATGATATAAACCCTTGGCATGGTTCCTCCCTCAAACTAGGGGTGACCTACAAAAGTCAAACAGATAAGTTTCATACAATCATGACTTGATCATATTAAATATATACTTGATAGTAAACTACACACAAATAAATTTAGAAATATACTTACTGTGGGGCTATCACTATAAATTGAGATGCATGTGGCTCTATCATGGCGAACCGGTCTCACGACATCATCAGACACCACCCTCTATCAAATAGAACATGTAATTAAAAATGAGTACGCACAAGTGACAAGTATACTATGTATGCTTAATCAATCTAAAATACTTAATTACCTTCCCGTTGTCAACATGAGATGCCTGAACCCCCTCACATTGCCCCCCAGTGGCAACTAGTTAAACCTGCATCAGTATGTAATAAGATGATCATAAAAATTAGAAAATACATGAATACAATATTATAATAAAAGGAAACCAATGAGTACATTAAAACATATGTACCATGGAAGTGTCAAGGCCAAATGAAATGGCCGAAAGTGTGGACCCCTCCACCTGTGTCATCTCCTCCTCTATCATCAACTAGACATAAATGAAACACATAAAAAAATATAAGTGGGCAATCATTATAAGAAAATTCTATTAAAAATACGAACGTTTAAAATTAAATGTACAATGTAACAAGTTAACTGTTTACTCTTACCATGATAGTAGGAGTCTATGACTTTGTATGGCCTTGATGCACATCTTCATGGGGTGTTTTAGTGCCTGTAGTGTGTTGTGTAGTATCGTCCACCTTGAACACATAGTTATATGCATCACTATCATTCAGGGGACCCAAGCACATATTCTTACACATAATGCAAGTATGAGGCACACAAACATGTGAGCTCGTGGAGGATGTGGAAGGGACAAAAGCATCAGTATGAGGAGGCAAAAATGTTGCACTTTGCCTAATGAGTAGATCACTCAAATGGTGAATGGCTTGAATAGTCTGTGAGTTGGCCTCAGCAATAATGTTAGGATGTTGTACTATGGGAGGTAGTGAAATCTTGGGAGGGGGGACATATGTGCAGGATTTCATCTGATGTGCCCCTGGCCTGTCCTGGGGAGCGCCTAAGCCCACCCCCTGGTTCTATCTCATGCTCCAGTAATTGACTTTGTGACCGAGCACAAATTCAGCATACAATTTTCGTATGAAATAAAATGGGACATCCAAATTGTTGTGGGGTGGTCTATCAAAAAGCATCCACCAGCGATCCCAAAAGTTGTTACGTATTACCTCATTTGTACACCATTTAATTGACAACTTGGTTTTTTTGAGGTCCACTTTTAAACTGGTTTTGGGATCAACAAAAATGTTACATATGTCATGTTTTGTTATGTTTAGATCAGAAACTTGATCGTAGTCAAGCCCATCATCAAATTGGGCGTGCATGGATTCACGCCAAAGAAGTGCGGCATTGTGTTGTTCTGTGAGTTTCTCCATACATTCAATAATGGAGGTCAGCGTGGAAAACATGGGATGCAAGGTGGGGATATTTGCATGTGTTCTTGTATCCTCTAACCTGACTTATATTATCTCCTATGAGATCCTGTATTGGTTGAGGGTTTGAGAACGGTTGGTCTTTTGAAGGCGGGGGATTGTTTTGATGTGGTTTTGGATTGTTCGTGGACTGAGAGGGAGGGTTTTTGGATTGGTCTGAATCCATGTCTAATTCAAAAACAATATAGAATAAACAATATCAATTTCAACTCTAGTTTATCATAAATTTTACAAACTAATACACAATATCATTTAAAACCTAGTTTTTTTTTAAAAACAATAAATTTCAATGCAAAAACAAAAAACAATAACGAAACAACTATATTTCACTTACCTTGGTGTACTGGAGGAAATCTGATATCAGATACCTATCTAATATACAATTTTGTTGGCTCGGTATCGCTGCTTCAACGTTTTCACAATGAAAATGTTGAATGCAGCCGCGAGCAACAATATATTTCTAGTGATGGATATCAGATATCTAAAATTATCAGACATCCAATATTATTGGACATTCGATAATGCTTTAGCTTTGGCTTTTGGCTTGGCCAAGTGTACTGACACCCAGGCCTACTCAAAAGTCAACAAACTTTTGGGTGCGCTTTTGGATGAGTGAAAAACTCATTTTTTCATATCGCCACTTTTTGGCATACCATGATCTTGCACAGACCTAGTTGTTCCCTAGCCTCAATGTCCTTCTATGATCACCCCTTTGATTTTTAATCATGTGCCTTATTTTTCTTGTGTTGGTTTCATCCTTTTCTGGCCTAGTCCTCGCTTCTAGTCTTATGATTTGTCCCTGGCTCTCATCTTCTCTTGTCAACCTATCCCATTTTCCTAATCCTACGTAGGTACCTCCCAATTTACTTTGTTAGTTTATCTTCTTTGCCCAGTATTTGGTCCTTTGGTCTGTTCAGTGATTTTTCTAGAGGTGTTTTGTTCTCTTTTTGACATCATTTTATAGGATTTGTTGTAGGTTTTTTTCCTCCCTTAGTGACAAGTCAATGAGCTCCTTAGTTGTCAAGTTCTTTAACTGGGCTAGTGGTGGAAGGCGTGCAGATATTTGTGAAATAAAAGGGATCTCTCATTGTCTCCTTCTAATCTTCTATCTTTTCACAACTTGTGGGATTCATTATCAGTTGTTTCTCTAGCCGCATGCATGGTTCTTTACCTTCAAGGTATTTGGTTGTTGCGCTCATGGACATTTTCCTCATGAAGTTGTCTCATTCGTCCACTGCTGGTCAAAATATATGTCCTTATTGTGGATTCTTGTGTTGCAAATGGGTTTGGTCACTATATACATCTTCATCCCTCCTTTATAGTCACAATGAGCTCCCTCCTTGCAGTTTCAAAGGTAGTGAAGCTAATTTTTGTTATGCCTTAGCAATTTCAACCTAGTGGTGTTCATTTGGTACATCCCCAATATTAGAATGGCTAATACATTTTGGTGTCTCATGTGAGTGTTTGGAAGAATACCTTGATAAGTAGTGTCATAGAATTTCAAGGTAGAAGACGAAGAAGTATGGCATGCCATTTCGTACATCCTGGCATGTAGTGTTGGAAAATCTCACACACATGATGGGGTAATATTCAAGTTGGTATTTACTTCCTGCTTCAAACTATCAACTTCCCTAACTGGTTGAATATGATTGGGAGTAGACTTGTGGCATCAAAGTACTAGCCACAAGTATCATAAGCTTTGGGAAGCATCAATACTGAAACAATTGCAAGTTCTTTGGGTCATGTTTGACTTAAGCAAAGAGGGGTGTGAAGAAGAGATGGCTGAGTGAGATGCTCGTGCCTCCCCAACATGACCAAGCACCAAGATGGCCGAGTGAGATTCCCGTGCTTCCTTAGCATGATTGAGCACTGCCATAGCATGACCGAGCACTAGGTTGGCCGAGTGAGATGCTCGTGCCACCATGTATGCATCCCCAGCATGACCGAGCACTAGAATGACCGTGTGAGATACCTATGCCTGCCCAGCACGATCGAGAACGGGGATGGTCGAGTGAGAGGTCCGCGCCTCCCCAGCATGATTGAGCACTGGGATGATTGAGTGAGATGCCCGTACTTTCATGTATGCATCCTCAGGATAATAATTGTTCATCTGCAACTACCAACCCCTCGAAAATGGAGGAGTGAATGCAACCTACGAAGGTTTTTTGGGTTTCTGCCCTAAAATTTTAATGTATTGAAAATCTTGCTAGATTTCAATTTTTAGGGCATAGTGGTTTTGATCAAATACTTCAATATGTGGGACACGATATATTTTTTCCACACTACAAATGATGCCAAATGTATGTAACGGTCGATCTTGGCAGTGTTTCTTTTCCAATTGAGCCCTTGAACCAATTTTATATTAATAATATTAAATACTAGTGGTTCGTCCACTTTTACTTAAAAAATAAAAAATAAAATAATTAAAAAAAGATTATTAAAAACAAAGTCAAAATATTAGAGTTAACATAATAAAATCAAACTTATATAAAAAACAAACTTATACTTTAAGAATGACTACATTTCAATATGTATTTTCATTTAATAATAGTGAAGCTAAACTTTCATATATAAAACTTAAAAAAAGGTAAATAGGAGCAATTTTATTAAAAGACCATTAATAAAATATAAAATTATTTAAATAAAATAACATGAATAAATTAAAGTTTAAAAAAATTACAAAGCTTAAATCAAATATTACATATTCGCTGTTTACTAATTAACATTACAAATTTAAATTTAATAATTAATTTTTAAAAAGAAAAACTTAAACAAAACAAAATAATTAATTATCATTTCTATTAATTCCCCTTTCTACTAGCATATATGTTTCATTTCAAAAATAAATGAACCCCTCAACCTTCTTTAAGCACAAAGTAGTAGCACTTAATAGAGACAAAGATCACTTTTTAGATTAGTGATACTATTATGCACTTGTATGTAAATTAGATTTAAAAAAATGTGAAATGACTATTAATAATGTAGGGAATAAAAGATGATCATTCAAATATTTATTTCAACATATAATTTGAAAACATAAATAATTAAAAAATAATAATTACATCCAAATTAATCAAAAACATTAGAATTCTTATTAATTTCATAGAAACAAAGAACCTTTTAAGAGTTAAAAATAGAAAAAACATACAAAATTCAAATATATAAATGAGCAAAAAGAACATAAGAAAAACAAAGATTTGTTGAAGATTTATAAGATTGAAAAAAACAACCACAAATCTGACAATGGGCTAAATAAGATAATGCCTTTGAGCAGATTCTTGTCAATTTCTAGGATTTTTATTTTTTATTTTTAAACCAAAAAAAATTATTTGATACCCGAATAAAACAACAGTCAGATATTTTAAGCTTCATAATTTTGAAACATGTGGAGCCAATCGTAGAATTTGAAGTCCGTGTACAACCAGCATCGAATTTTAAACCATAACTTCTTTGTCTTCGTAAGCATAAAAATGTATTGAAAAAACAAAAAAAATAGTGAAGATGGGATGACAATGTCCTTCAGTGAGGACGTGGGTCGCTTGGTAGAGTGTGAATCTTAAGATCTTGTAATGGATCAAGAAAATGCCTTTTTTGAAGAGAGGAACATGCACATACAGTCAACTCCATATTCAGTTTAACTATATTACTTTATTGAATAAAATGTAATGGGGATTCCGGAATCATTCTCATCTGTACATCATGCTGTGTTAACGAAATCTCTCCCCTGGATTTTAACGTCGTCTTCTTACATCAGTCACAATTATAATAATACTAAATCGGCAATCTGATAACGAACTGAAAACTTCAATACCAACAACCCACTTTTAAGACAGACAGTGTGGTCAAAATGGAGGCCAAAAAAAGGACATCTTTCATGTTTTGGGCAGTAACTTCGTCAAGTTTGTTACTTGTACGCAAGTTTCTTGTCTGATCACTACAAATGCGATTCTGGAATTTCAAATGAGCGAAAGATCAGAATCTGAAAAAAATAAATAAATAAAAAAAATTGATAATGCTTCTGGATACAATTGTGTCAATGTTTTTTTGAAAAAATATGATACAATTGTATTCAGAAGCATTATCAAATCTAAATCATAGATTTTTGGAAATCTTATATCATTAAATAAAAAGATACTTGAAAATTTTAGTGTTTAAACAATGAAGAATTTGAAATGCCAGCTTATAAATTAGCTATTGGCAGCTTGGCTAATGCAGGTTAATGGAGGTTAGTCATTCGTGCAATTTAAAAGGCTTGTTTAAGTTTGTAGGCAATTTAGTGAAAATAGGTCTGTTATAAATGCAAACTGAGAGCTTGTGAGTTCTTGTGAGTTTGTTCTCAAACTTATACGAGTTAAATCAAACTTTTGACAGCTTATTCAAAGATGGTTGGTCTTTTCTGCAACCTGACATCGTATGCATATGTTCTGAACTTAGCCAAACAAGATCATCACTTTATGTAATGCAAAAGTTTGTGTAGTCGATCTCAATCTTTCATGAAAGGCAAAGTCAGACCTTGGCAGCTTAACTAAAGGAGGTGGATCATTGGTGCAACTTGAAAGCTTGTGAAAATTCATTCTCAAGCTGAGTAGAACAATCAGAGCTTAATAGCTTAGCCAAGGGTGGTTGATCATTCAGTGGGGCTGGGAAACTTGTGGGTTTGTTTTCAAAGAAATTAGAAGTGCACTAGGAGGGAACAGGCTCAATGGGGGAAAAAGACAGAGAGGTGATTGAGGAGCATGGAAGTGAAAGTTCAGAGACTCAAGGAATTCCATTTATTAAACTTTTCTGTTTTGCAGATGCATATGACTATATACTGATGATTATTGGAACTGTTGCAGCTGTGGTTCATGGTTTTATTTGGCCAGCTTTCTTCGTCATTTTCGGAGATATAGTCAATGCCTTTGGAACAAATCAGGATGATCGTTTTAAGATGGCCAACATGGTTACCAAGGCAAGAAATGGACATGAAATTTTCTTTTGAGAAATTTTATTGTTTTAACTTCCAAAGTTTCATATCTGAACAGCTAAGTAGTTTTAATTTCAATTATTCTTCACATTCAGATGAATTGTAACGCCCCATGTTCTTTTGTCTGCTCTGTTACAGTTCAGTACATACCTTGTTTGTGTGGGAGCCGTAGCTTTTATATCCTCTTGGGCAGGTAAGATTTTTTTGTCTTGAGGCTTTTTAATGAAGACAAATAGTCTAATAGATAATGACCAAAGTAGGTAAATTGAACTGTAAATGTACTGCTATCTTAGAGTAGACAAGAGGAACACTCAATGCAATTCAACTACATGAAGTATAAAAGAAAATGTAGAAAGAAGACAAATGTAACATTGAGAATATGCAGATAAAAGTATTAGGAGGTGGGAAAGAGAAAGGAAATGACCTTCAATATTATTTAAACCAGTTTAGTCTGTACGATATAACAATGTTCCTGTGATGGTAATATTGGAAATGGCAGAAGTAGGATGCTGGATGCATACTGGGGAGCGACAGGCCGCAAGGGCCAGGTACAAGTATTTGGAAGCCATATTGAGCCGCGATGTGGCCTTCTATGATATGGATGTTAGAACTGGAAAAATAGTACATAGCATTTCTGCAGATACACTCCTCTTCCAAGAGGCCATCAGTGAGAAGGTCAGTGTAATGCCTCTTTTCTTTTCTCCTTTTACCTGTATCCTTTCATGTTAGGTTGATAGGTCATTGGTGAGGTGGTCAATGTTTTCTCTCATTCTACTCTCCTTCCAAGTAGTATCTTTTGCACCAAAATCCCTGCATACTTATTTGTCCAAGGAGTATCTTTTCCACCCAATAGCTGTATAGTTATAGGCTATCTTTATCCTTTTTCTTAATGTCTACTCCTAAAGTTTCAGTGGTCCAAAATATAAGATCATATATCCTGCCAAAATCACCCAGGCCTGGTGCACCTAGACCGCATAGGGACTACCACATAGGGAACGGCGCAAATGATTCCAAATATTTTAGAATGGAAGGTGCATCTATGTTTCAGGATAGGTTTCTCCATAAGGTAGAAAGAAAGAAAGAAATTAATTTTAGCGTCTACAAGACTAAAGATAGTCTATGGGACAGACCGCCTCACACACTAATTTTTGCATCTCAGCCTTTCTCTTGTGCAACTTGATAATGAGTGCCCCCAATTGCTCAACTACCCCCTCATTGAATAAATCAACCCAAGAATTAGTTGTCAAGATATCAACATAGCGGTCCCTGCTGTCCTTGAAGGCATCACACTCTAAAATAAAATGTTTTTTCTGTTTCCACTTTTTCAGAAGTGCAGAAAATAGTCACTCTTTCTTCCCAAGCTTCTTTTGGTCTTTCCCAATGCCCAATTTCACAACCAAGTTGATGAGAGTTGGTTCTTAACTGAGCAATAAGAATTTTGGCTCTCCAAGAGATATTGACCCTTACGTACACTTTTTGATGATGATTACGAGTGGGATTAAACTCTTCAATATAATACTCTTTCTTTGTCGTTAGACCTTTATCCCAAGAACACTTGTGGAACTTATCCATAACAAAAGTCTTTATCTCTTTACTGTTTGGGGGACACGAATTCAAGTAAATACCCTATTTACTAAACCATTTTCTATTTTGTCGCATCCAAGTCTTTTTTCTTTTGCACAATATATCATTGAAGACAACCTTAGACCATCTGCTCTCTTCCGTTTGCTCAATTCTTTTCAAATATCATATGAGGGAACAACCCCCACCACACTCAACATGATATCATAAGAAACTAAACTTTTATTTTTGAACTCATTTGTAGTAATTGTCTTGCTAAACTCAAGAGTATACCATATGGGAGAAAATTATTCTCATAGTTTCTAGTATTTCAGTAAACCCCTGTTGAGAATTTCTTTAAAGCTTAGCTGTGTACTACTACCATGTACTAATATGTAGGACTTCTGCCAAAGTCGCTTTTCCGTCTCATTCTTTTGGTCTGGTATCATTACTGATGGGTTTTGTGAGCACAAGCATATGTATTCTGCTAAAGTCTCTTCCTATCTCATCCTTCTGGTTTAGCATCATTAAAAATGGGTTTTGTGGACATAAGCGCATGAATTCTGTTGAAGTTAAACCTTATGTCCTACCAAAATCATCTACCTCACCAGGATATTTATTTAGCCAAAGTCGTCTCCATTTGCATCATTCCAATTCCACTTCATCCCCTTTGCCTTAGATACCTATCTTGTTCAAGTCACATGATTGCACAATGTTGTTCGACACTTGTACATGTTCTCCTGGTATATGGATTGGCAAAGCCCAGTTTATTTTCAAGCATGGCTGAAAACTCAAGGGATAGAAAATTTGATCAACTTATATATAGTAGAAATGAAAATCACTTTTTGGTCCGGGGATCCTTGCTGGCTAGGCTGTGTCATAAAATGACCTTTGAGCTTTATTGTTGTTTTGTCAAGTTTGTAAAAGAGCACTCTTTAGTGCCCACATGAACAGACGCCTTTATGGGGACTAGGATGCTAACTAGAAACATGGTCAGGAAATAGTAATGCCCGTGTTATTTTCCTGACCTGACTGTTGCTGAACTGTGTGACGCGGTGAAGAGCATGAAACTCTATTAAACTTACAAGCAAATCACAATAGCATGTTCTGATTAGTAGTAGTGTTGCATGCAGGTTAGCGTGTTTATTCAGTACCTGGCAACTTTTGTTGGAAGTTTTGTGGTTGGATTTTATTCAGTATGGAGAGTGGCTGCTGTGACCATTGCCGTGCTGCCACTCATGGTGCTTGCTGGAATAATGTATTCTTATGCTGTCCAAGGATTAACTTCGAAGAGTCAAAAAGCATTTGAAGATGCAGGAGTCATTGCAGAAGAGGTACAAATCTTTAAGAGTTTCCTTATATAAGTTATTGAATAATATTTGGAGACTGAATTGTTTGAGAATGGCATGTATGCATATTATGTATTACAGGTGATTGGACAGGTCAGAACAGTGTATTCTTTTGTAGGTGAGAGGAGAGCCATTAATTCCTATTCCAAGGCCTTGGAGGCAGGTCTTAAATTTGGCTACAAAAGTGGGCTTGCCAAAGGATTAGGCATGGGAGTGACCTATGGCGTTTTATTCTGTGCTTGGTCTCTGGTTCTCTGGTATGCAGGGGTACTAGTGAGAAACCACAAAGCCCATGGTGGAAAATGTGTCACTGCAATTTTTTCTGTTATGATGGGTGGAATGTAAGGTTTCTTGACTAGAAAACTGTGTTTTTTCTAAATGCAGCAGTTAAGGCACATATTGACAAGGCTAATATAGTCGTTAATGTACAGGTCATTGGGAACTTGCTTCTCCAACTTGAGTACATTTAGCAAGGGGAAGGTGGCCGCGGCAAAGATAATTGATATGATTAATACCAGCAAAATGTCAAAAAATTCCATTAATAGTTGCACAGATGGCTTGAAGCTTGCTGAAGTCACGGGTGAGATCCAGATTCAGAATGTGGACTTCAGCTATCCTACCAGACCTAATATTATGGTTCTCAAAAATTTCAGTCTCCAAATTCCTGTGGGTGAGACAGTAGCTCTGGTTGGTAGCAGTGGATCTGGTAAAAGTACTGTTGTCTCCCTCATAGAGCGTTTCTATGACCCTGTAGCAGGTATTTCTCCTTTTTCCTTTAATTGGATTAGAGTTCTTGACTACTCAGAACCAAATAAGACTGTAACATTCCATAAACTAATGCAGTAAAGTTCGCTCAACTAGCATAGCCATGAGGCCACTGCTAAACAGGAAGGTGTCATATTAACGACCTCTTCAATAATGCCTGCAAATGAAATTTTGCATAGCATAGTTAGGATAAGGTCTCAAGGATTCAAATACTTATATTTATTATTTTTATTATTGACAGTTTAAGAATACCTATAGGTTAAACATAAGTTGATTCTGGACAAAATCTTTATAACTTTTTCTTAGTCCAAAAAGATCCCATATAGTTCTACAGCCAGTACTGGAATAATTCAATAACCTTCTCGTCCACAACTAGAAACAACATTGACAAACACAAATTGATTACACACGGCCTTTCATTCCATCAACACTTATTATGCCTAGTAAAAAAAAAGAGAATTATCAACTATAAGACAGTTACAATCGCAGCTTTGAACCCAATATTTTTTATTTATTTTTGCATATCATTGATTAAGCGATGGCAAATCAACCAAAACAGATTATACAATTATGACTCAAAGACGATGAAGGTTAGATTAATATATTAGATCTGTTCAGCATAGCTAGAGAGTAGAGACAGCTTCAGAGTTGCACATTGCTGTCTTATAAGCTTGATTTTATTATACTTTCTTGTAAAGCTACTCCTTAAAGTGTTCGCCATAACTGTTATCCTGTTTCATTGAGTCATCTGGTCAATAGGGAATATTTATTTCTATACCAAATTCAATTTCTTTGTTTTGCTTAGGGAAAGTGCAACTAGATGGGCATGACTTGAAAACTCTTCACATAAAATGGCTACGAGATCAAATTGGGCTTGTTGGTCAGGAGCCTGTGCTCTTTGCTACAACCATTCTTGACAACATTCTATATGGAAACAATTTGGCTATTCTAGAGCAGGTCATGGAGGCTGCCAAGGCTGCAAATGCACACAAATTTATTAATGACCTGCCGGATGGTTACCATACTCAGGTTTGCTAACTATAGTACATTTAATAGTTATTAAAGCTGTCTTAAACTCAGATGGTAATATTGGCACTGTCTCACTATCAATGATTACTCTTTCATGTTTGATGGAATGCTTCCTATAACCAGAAACGTGTGTATTTAAATTTCATAGACAGGTGAGAGAGGTGTCCAGCTCTCTGGGGGTCAAAAGCAGAGAATAGCCATTGCAAGAGCCATGCTCAAGAATCCCAAGATTCTACTGTTGGATGAAGCCACAAGTGCATTGGACTCGTCTTCTGAGCACATAGTGCAGGAGGCATTGGATTTTCTTATGATGGGAAGGTCTACTATTGTAATAGCTCACCGCCTGTCCACTATCAGGAATGTAAATACGATAGCAGTTGTCAAGGAAGGGATGATAGTAGAAATGGGAAGTCACCAAGAATTGATTGCCAAAGGAGAGGTCGGTAACTATGCTTCGCTTGTGAGGTTGCAAGAATTGGCAATGGTTAAGGATGGTACAATAGTCAGTCCAAAAAAAGACAAGTCAAGGTATTTTTCTGTCCTGCTTTTGTGAATATTACTGTTTTTATTCTTTTATAGAAATATTTATTGAACATGTTTTACAGAGTGACCCTTTGTATAGCAATATGTACTGAACATTTTTTACTAAATAACATAACAGAATGTCAATACCCGATTCAGTAAATGGTTGTGAAAGGCTCAGCAATGTGGCTTCTAAAGAAAATATTTCCAGAGGTTTAGCTCCAGATGAGATGGACCATCAATCTCCGGGATCAAATTTCTACAGGTTATGGAAAATAAGCTTATCTGAATGGAAATATGCTATTCCTGGTTTTATGGGATCTGTGTTGTCTGGATTTCTGCTTCCAGTCTTGTCCATGATGATCAGCCAAATTGTCAGATTATACTACTACTCCGATTATGATTTGATGGAAAGGAAAATTGCAATGTATGCCTTGATCTTTGCTGGAGTAGGGATAGCTTCATTTGGCATCCATTTTATGCAGCATTACTTCTTGGGAGTCATGGGAGAGAATCTAACAAAATGGGTCCGTATCCAAATGTTTCAAGGTAAGAATATCTATAATAAGCAAGCTTGTATTTTTGTGTACTAAGTCTTTTAATCAAGTTTAAACTTAATGACGTTGTCAGATCACCCTCTAGTATCATCGACGGGAAGAAAGATCAAAAAACAGATTCATAGATGCATAGGAAGATGATGCATATGTACAAATTCTTTTCTCTTGCACTTCCTCAAAATAGTATCATCTATAGGACGCAGTTACACAAACTAAGTTATATAAACAGATGACGCAGATCTATTTTCTATGCACCTTGACTGCCATTTTCATTAATTAAAATCGCTTATAGGCCTTTAAAAGCAATAACAGCTATGCACGGGTACATAAGTAGGCTCTTAATTATGTTTTAGTTTCATTTGTAATCCAGAACCTTTGACCATAACTGGCACTCATTTTTTGAATTTGTAGGCCTTAAAAAGGTGATACACATTAAAACCCCACCATATTCAACCTCTTACCGGGTAAAAATAGGCCCATACCAATATCATAAGATCGGAAAATAAATGCAGCAACTTTGGTCGGACCAGCCAAATGGTTGCTTCATATTTGGTAGGATAGGACCTGGTGCAGCCGTGAAGCATAATACTGTAACCTGTATTAAAATGAGAAGACGGATATTAATCTGGCTCTATTCAACCTCTACATTACATGTAAGCCCATGCACAAGTATGGATACAACCTTCCAGCAAAACAGAAGATGAAAACAAGTGTCTAATAGCTTTCAACAAATACTTTGAATAGAAAATAAACTATGAAAAGTTAAAACTAAAACTCAGACCGTAGGTCAAACCCACAAATATTATAGATTTTCTATATGTTAAAAATGTAATTCATACTGAGAGTGCCAAGTCTTCCGCCCTAAAATAAAGCCCCAATTCATCCAAAATCTCTCTTTCCTAAAACACTACCACACTTGCAGACACTAGCAGTGGACAAAATAAGATTCCTCTCAGTCTTCACGGAAATGGCATTTCTGTTAACTGAAGTTGCTGTGCCTGGAATCTCTTAATTACTGCTAACCAATTTCCTAAATCTTTCAACAGAAGTTCTACCAAAAATGCACATAAATGCGACCAGTTGTAGTCTGTTGAGGTCCCTGACATCAACCTCCATATGAGAGTCCTAAATCAGATTTGAAATTAGTATTTTCTCTCCTTCAAGTTTTCTCAACTCTGATTCTGATATCCATGTGGCTTCCTCCAGTGTTTTCCCTTCTGCTTTAGCAAATGTTGTTTGTGTCTGTGTCTGGTGCGCCTGGTCTTAATAACCTTCACATTCAAGACTTACTTTATCTCTTCTGGTTTATTTTTGAAAATTTGAATCTTCCAGAACATGGATTTTTCACCTAAATCTGTGACATTAACCTCATAGCCTTATTCCTATTAGCATGCAACATTTAACATAGGAGATATGTCAACTCCTTCAAGTAACTGTAATATCCCTTGCTAAATGATGGAGAAAAATGATTTTTCTACTCAAGAAATATTGTCAAACAAGTTGCATACAATCTGAAAAATGTCATAAATGAATTGTAGACCAAATATATATAACATATGATAGGCCAAATACATCAAATTTGCATCATATAGGACATTGGCATTTTGTCAAACACTTGCCATACATGACTCAGAAAATACAAAATTTGAAGTATATATACTGCTGCAAATGAATTCTGATTTTTATTTCAAACCCTTAGTGATTGACAAACAAACTTATTGATGCAAAACATGCAAGCTAGAATTAATCAACTGCAAATGAAGAAACCTGGAATCCGATCGCAGTCTTTGGTGAACACTAAAATTGGAATGCAGCTCACTGAACATGATTCAAATTGGATCGCAGCCTTAACACAATGCACCAAGACCTTCACGGCTATTGTAGCAACTATTAAATAATAAAATCTTATATAGAATGGCTGCCAAGAATGAATCTCCAAGTCTGCTGTACATTTACCTTCAAATCCTTCAAACCCTAGATGAAATTCTTCACTTTTAAGCACAAATAGAACTCCTAAATGAAGCTCTCTTGAATGCCAAATTCACTGGATATTTCACCAACTCAAATAGCTGCAACACTGAAGATTTTCCGTTCTCCAATGGCGGCTGCAAGTAGAAACCCTCGTTCTCCAAGCAAGAGCAAAATAAACCAAAGTTCAATAATAATCATAAACATATATTCAGAATGAGCTCTTAAGTCACTTTTTATTCTTTTCTTATGGGAGCTCAAACACTTTCCTGGCCAATGTGAGATAAAAGTTTAATTCCCACTTTTAATTCTTTTCACTTAAAATTCTATAGTTGGTGCACATATAATTCTTTTCACTTGGCCCCATCTATGATAAATTGACCCTTCACTTAAGTGACTTAAGTTATAATACAAAATTATATTATAACTTTACAATATAAGCTCAAAACTATTAATATTTATTTTAACCAAATAAATATTAATATCTCCCTTATTACTCATCATCTCTACACGCCGTCTGAACTGGAAGCTAGCATGGTCAAGTTGCATACGGCCGTACCCCATTTCTAAAAATAGCAGGGGTCCCACACTAACCTCCTCAAGACTTATTATAAATAGCAATTACTACATACAGAGTCCTCCTGGAGACCTCAAATGAAAGTCAAATCTGCAAAACTCTGGCCACTGAAGAAGATGCATCCTTAAAGGACCCTCTAACCAACATCATTAGCCTACGAGGGATAGAATAATAGACTAATCCCTCAACTCTCATACTCATGAAAAAATGGGGACATTACAGTCAAGCTGGATATAATTTTCCCCAACATGTTCCAACGTTCTTGAACTTCAATTTATTTAAAGTCCCTTTACGAAACATTTTCTGATTCAAATTTCAGAATATGACTAGGTCTCCTACTTTAAATTCCTTACCGCCTTTTATATCAATCAGTTTCTTTTTTATGCTTCAGATTGCTCTGTTCCCAATGTGTTTTCACACTTGCATGTAATTGTTGCATATCCTTCTGCATCATCACAATTTATTCCTTATTTTTGGTGGGTTTATCAAATCTGTAATTCCTTTGAAATTGATTCTAGTTTGCTACATGAAATGGCATAAACCATAAAGGAATTGTTGCAAGCAAACTCCGCCTGAGGTTATTTATCGGTCCACTGTTTTGGTTTTTCTTCAGCTATACATCTCAGTAGGTTCTCACGTGACCTAGAAATTTGTCTGTCCATCTGTTTGTGGGTGGCATGCGGAGCTGAAAGGCAACTAGGTATTCATCTTTTTTGGAAGAGTCTTCCAAGTGTAGCTGCAAAACGTCATTTTTCTGTCCATATTAATGCTTTTTGGTGGACCATGGATCCTCACTATATCTATATCTTTGAAGAATGATTCGCTAACCTATGAAGAATCATTACTCTTCCCACAAGACATAAAGTGAGCCATTCTATAAAACCTATAAACAACAATAAATAATACCACTCTGTTTTAGGTGGTCCAAAAACAAAATTCATTCAAATATCGTCCGATGGCCCATTAGGCAGAGCTAATCGAGTATATACCCCTATTTTGACTTCTGCAAATCCTACATCTTTCCACAATTCTGCTGACATCTCTCCTTAAAGAAAAGCATAATAATGCTCTTCTGCTGCTAATTCTGGTGTCTTTGGCACCCCCTACATGTGTGATTGGTAAAATGTGTATTACTGAAGGACAATCAATACCATCTCATCAAAGGTGGACAGAGAAGCTTCATGTTATTTGGTATAGAGGCAAAGAAAAACTTAGAGAGGTCTTCAACCTTCAAGGGAAGATACATAATTGATACAAAGGATTGTCCCCTAAGAAAGAACTAATGTTGATCAAGTCCTTCCATGCTCAAGCACACTACCATTACATCACATAGACAATTGGAGGCAAAGGTACTCTAAACCTTGGCTAATGTTCATTTTGTGGTGCAATGTGAGATGGCATGTGTGTTGTTAGTAGTAAGGCTCATCCGCCTCTCCAGTTGAATATCTATAGCTTTTGGGGACCAAAGGCCTCCACATCGAGGAGCTGTGATCCATGAAAGGATTGTTTTCACTAAATGACAAAGTGAGAACTTATATTACAGGTCCAAATTAGGTTTTTGATGGCATTGAACTCTAAATATTATTGCATATGGATTCCTCTTTAAAAATTATGCAATTTAAAAAAAAATGGCAACTATTATGAGTTTGTATATAAAAGTTACGGCTTCTAGAGTTGTAGTCCAAGTTGACCATCAAAAGTGGCGGTTTCAAAAGTATCATAACGTCAGTTTTGCAAAATTCTATGCTTGCAGCTTGCCTAAGAAGCTTAGACCTGTGTATTTCTATTGAGTTAAAATATTTTAAGTGAGTGTTTGATCAAATATGCTGGAGTTTTCTCCCACATGTGGTTTTCTCCATGTAAATCTGTGTTTACCTCTTTGGTGATGCTTGTTCTCTCATTTGTTGATAATTTTTGTCCAATTGTGCTTATTAATTCCAGTCTTTGTTGTCCTGAAGTAATCCATTGTCCATAAATCCATTGTAGTTTATAGATCATGCACAAATCTTCCTGACAAAGATAACTAAAACACTGCTGCATTTACATACAGCAGAAATGGGAAAAGCAACTATCCACTTGGCCTTCATATAATAATGTAGCTGGCTTAAAAGCTCTTCCCAGAATCCGCACACAACGACTAACCAATTTCCCGTAACTTCCCAACATAAATCTCAACAAAAATGCAAATTAAGTGCAACCAGATGAGATATGTTGAGCTCCCGTACATCAGGATCAATCAATTTTGAGTTGAATGTATGTTGTCTGCAAGTCAGATATTGATTTTAATGTTAAGTAAGGGTTGGATGAACGCGTCCCTTACAACCACACATCAATTATAAGATCAGCCAAGCAATGCCCATGTTGCCAACACCATATGACCCCTAATAAATTTCTTCTCGATTTCGAACATCAGGAGGTTAGTATCTTGACACGAATTCAGGTTTTCAGGTATTCAAGATGTTAGTTCATGTTTTTTTCCTTGAAATTCTTTTACTGGGGACTACTTGCCTGACACAGTTTTGAGTTTAATTCCTTTGTAGTATTATTTTAAAGGAGAGTAATTGCTTGACACAACTATGTTTATCAAGCATCGCATATAATATATATTAGAATTTCTTTTTCGTCTTCAGCGGTAAGTATTCATTGTACAACTTCACAGCTGTGGAATATTTTCTGTTTCTGTGGCCATTCTTGATTATTTATGGAAATTACTATCTAAATTCAATTAAATTCAATTAATAATAATACAGGTTCATTATTGTGTGTACTTCTGAGAGACATGCCACACTTTGCTATCCTCCTTATATGTTATTGTTGAACTCACTGTTTTATCTTTATTTCTCTTTCTTTAATTATCTTTATAGACTTCCTTTCTAGTAAAGCCCTGATATACTTCTCTCTTCTTTTTTCCAAGTGAGCTTGAAGACACATCTACAGAGTTTCTGAATATTTCTAAATTTAAATTTGCTTTATATTTTGTTTGGGTTTAAATATTAATATGTTGTTAATGCAGTGATTCTACGAAATGAAATTGGATGGTTTGATCAGGAAGAGAATAACAGCAGCCAAGTGGTCTCACGTTTGGCCTTGGATTCAATTACTGTCAGATCTGCCATTGTTGAACGTGTTTCTATACTCATCC
>MU226403.1:1342782-1358227 GCA_018584345.1 Thuja plicata | reverse complement strand
GAAAAATCAAGGAGGGGCATCTCATACTGTGTACAAAATTTAAAGACATCTATTTTTATGAGCAGACATTGTATGGCCTGAAAATCAGGTCAAATGAAGTTGGATCAGCGGGGTCATGGAGAAACTACTCAGTCAAGGTGGTTACTGTGGTGATGTTTGGAGGTTAGCAGAGGTGGTCTATAACATTTCAGAGAGTTTTTGACAAAGGAGAGAATTGTGAACCCTCCTAGAAAAGCAAGAATGACGAGTTCTTTGCTTTGTATGGACAGTAAAAGCACCATTTACCATGACAAAAGTACCATTTATCATGTGAATGTAGAGAATACCACGGTGTTTTGACAAATATTGCAATGATCTCATGAATATTGAGGTGGATGCATTATCACCAGTCTAATGAAAATGACAAATGCGTGATTGTCAGGACAGAGCAGAATTCTAAGGGTTTTGGAATTTGAATTGATTCCTTTGACATGCAATCTTCCATTTTGATGCCGTAGGATAGAGGGATAGTATAAATAATGTAAAAATCATGTTGGATTGGTTGACCCATGTTAGAACCTTCAGCTTTCACGTTCGTTATGGGATTGCAAGTACAATTGTAAAGATTTATGAGTTGCAGGGGTTGCATAGCAGGTGCAAAGGAGTTTCAAGGCTTTGTTATGACTCCGTTTAGACATATTTGCATTGCAACACTTCTACGAATGATTGAGATAGTGATATGAGAACAAAAAACTCACTCTTTCTAAACGTTTCACCATTTTAGAATTTCTGTGGGGCAATTCTTGTGTTTGCTATGGTGTGTATGTGTTTCCTCGCAAGGTTATGCTCTGTTTTACATGTTTATTTGTATTTACATCATGGAGAACAACTGTCCTGTTGTTTACGTCATTGGAAAGAATTAAAAAATTATTTTGAGATTTCTTTAGTTGAGTTGGCATATAGATATTTGTTTGTGGCGATCTGAAGGAGAGTATCTCCTAGGTCTTCATGAATCATCATATTACATCATCCACATGTGTGAATGTAAACATCCATTTTGAAGATGTGTGAATGTAAACATCCAGTTCTTCAAAATCTGTATGCAACTTTTATCCAGAACACCTTTTGTAATAAACAATAGCATATAACAACACTAAATAAGCTATGTCACTTCATGAACTTGTACCACAAGTTGTGTATCTGTAAATTCTCATCCTAATGATGGAACCCAAAGGAGATCCAAAATGCCAATGCTAATTCTATTGTACACAGTTGTCTCCAAATTTAACTCCTTTACTGAGTTGCAGTAAAATCAAGCTTACCCTGTTACATTTTTAGTCTGATGAAAGAGCTTTACGAACTCAGTTTAACACTTCAAAACTCATTTTCTAACACGTAAAAGGCTAAAGCACTTAAATCAAGCTATACACTGTCGAATTTCAAGTCTGATAAAGGAGTTTTCTAAATTCATTCAGACATTTTATTTGCAGTTATACAGCGGCTGGCCATTGCTAGAGCAGTGCTAAAGAATCCACGCATTCTTTTGCTAGATGAGGCCACCAGTGCCTTGGACATGGATTCTGAGAAGGTAGTGCAAGATGCCTTGGATAAGCTTATGGTGGGAAGGACTACTGTTATGATTGCACATAGGCTTTCTACCATTAGGAATGCTTCAATCATTGCTGTTGTCGAGGAGGGAAAGATTGTGGAGAAAGGGTCACATGCTCAGTTAGTCTCTAAACCCAACGGCTCTTACTGGCACTTGCTCAGCAGTCAGAAGCTTAATATTGAAAATAATCAAGCAAATTGAATTGCACAAGTCCAAGGCACCAATAGAACATACCTGTCTTCTTTCAGAGGAGAAGTGATTGTGTCAAGAATATCTGAATATACCAATAGAGTCAGTGTCTTCTTTAAGAGGACAAGTGGTTGTGTTAAGAATATCTGAACATACCAATAGAGTCTATGTGTCTTCTTTCAGAGGAGAAATGGTTGTGTTAAGAATATCTGAATACCAATAGAGTCAATGTCTTCTTTCAGATAAGAAGTGGTTGTGTTAAGAATATCTGAATACCAATAGAGTCTGTGTCTCCTTTCAGAGGAGAAGTGGTTGTGTTAAGAATATCTGAATATACCAATAGAGTATATGTGTCTTCTTTAAGAGTAGAAGTGGTTGTGTAAAGAATATCTGCATCTACCAGTAGAGTCTATATGTCTTCTTTCAGAGGAGAAGCGATAGAAGTGGTTGTGTAAAGAATATTTGAATCTACCTGCACATCCAAGCAACAAGAAGCTATAAGTTACATTGCATATTATGCTATTTTGTAGCTGCACTTTTGGTCTATGACTATCAATTACAAATATGTTCATCCCCTTATGCTTTCATCTACATTTTGTGCTGTGATGGGTTCTAGATTCTTACTTGTAAGAAGACAGTTCCAGACTATTAACTTGTGCAAGAGATTGCAATGGAAACTATGAGAGCTCCTACTCCTGGTAATACATAATTTCTACCATGAAAAAATCTGCCTATCATAAAATCCATTTATGTACAAGTTTATTTGTATTAGTATGTATAAGATAAAAGAAAAAACTTTTATTATCCTTTAAGCCAAAATGGTAGATAGGATAAATCATTTTGTATCATTATCTTTCTCAAGCAAATTCTTGAAGTTGATATATTACAATTTTATTTTTTGAAAACAGCTGGAAGAGATTGCTGGACAAGTTTCCCAAGATCCTCTGCATTTTAACATAGCTTTTTTTAAAATCAAATACATGTGTACTCGTTCAATATTAGAAAATTTCTGATGCAGAAATTCTATGAAACAAAATTGGCTGCTTTGATTGGGAATAAGAAACAGTAGCTTGTGGATTCAAATTCAACTCCTGCCAGATCTGCCATTGAAGAATGTGTTTCAATCCTCCTCTGAAATACACTGACACTGGTCACCATTTTCTCTCTTTGCTTTATAAACAATAAAGAATAGCTTTTGTCATCACGATTGCATTCCTCCTTATTTTTGTAGCCTTTTGTGGAGGTGAACTACAAGCTAGTCCCCTAAAAAATAGATTTGCATGGTTGCTTTGTAGGGAAATGTTCAAATAATGTAGAATTGATATGCATAGACAGCTTGTTAGGAAAGCAATAGTACGGAAACGCTTTTCGAATGCCAAATTAACGTGGAAATAAGCAATTATATCTCAGAGATGTGCAAGACAATAAAATATGGAATTACCAGACACAAAACACACAGAGAAAATACCAGATTTAACGTGGGAAAACCCTTTCGGGAAAAACCCACCACCCAACAAACCCTCGAGCAACTTTGTATTGCAATAAAAAGATTTACATACAATGCACTCCAGATTGTTACACAGGCTCAGATTGCCTTACAATCAACCTGACATAGCACCATGCTACTCGCCTCAAATTTATAACAAATTTCGTAGACATTTATACACTCTGTGATTCATTATAGAATTCGATATAGCAACTGCCGCTCCATCAAACGATTACTAGCAACCTTGGCACTCCTCCAGTTGACGGTCCCTTCGGCATTGGTTCACTCCCTTTGCCTCGAAGACTCACTTCGGCATCCAGTCACTCCCTTCGGCCTCAGACACTCCCTTCGGCCTCGGGTCACTCCCTTCGCCTCGAAGGCTCCCTTCGAATCACTCCCTTCACCTCAGTTACTACCATGTTGTCACACCCAACGACGTTGTCACACCTCTAGCCAACAGTCTGGATCTTTGTGGGACATCGCCCATATGGTGACTCCATAAGCCAAACTATATGTCACCGTACAACTCCTTGGACCGTATAGAGCCTCCACCCCCTCAGGCAGCTTGACTCCACTCCCTCAGGCGGTCATTCCCTCGGACCACTCCCTCGGGTGACATGACTTCACTCCCTCAGACCACTCCCTTCGGCATCTGACATTCGGCCACGACAACCATGTACTAGTCATGGAAATTACCATATGAGTCCGCCAAGGAGTGCATCTCTCTAATCCATACAGCTGCACAACTATCTCCGCATGGTCTACACCTCCACACAGTCTACACCTCACCGTACGGTGGTAGCCTCACTTATGGTGCCTCACCGCACATGACCACTATACGGTGGAATCAACCTACGCTGCAGTACGTATGAGACATTCATAACAATCTCCTACTTGACGAGGTATGTACTCATAACCACAGACCTGTGAAGATAGAGACTGGAGAGAATCATAGACTATAAAGCCCATCAATGTTGATATACCACTCAAACACAAAACCATCAAGAACAAAAATCTACCGTATGCACAATTGAGATACTTACAGAATCGTCTCATCTCATTCATGGACGTTCCCACCTTCTATTATGCCATTGCCACTGGACACACATAGAATCTATCCACTAAGAAAACCATACAATTTGTCTCACAGAGAATCGTAACTCTGTCTCCCAAAGCACACAACCCTCGATCTAAAAGATTATCGAATGTATCAACATTTGTCACAATCATGGTTGAAATAGCACCCACAGTAAGTGCTAGCACATCCAACTATACATACCTCTAAGGTATACCAACATGGATTCCAAAACATCGCCATATTCAACCTATTACCTGCTGTCTCAAGCCTCAAGTGCAATACCTATCACATACACACCAAGAAGCTCCCACTGCACATGTAATATTAATATGATATGAATCCATTCAACATCACATAAAAGTCCAACAACAAACTTGTAGCATTAAGAACATCAACAGTACATCAACCATGTACCATGTCCTTCTACGTACACCTCTAAATGTCTGTCATACTTCCTGTTGAAACTATCAACCATTTCAACAAACACATCTCTTATCACAAGAGAAAACATCATCACCGTCGTTGCTAAGTATCCATGAGCACCTATAACCCATTAATTAATGCTAACTCCAAAAACATAACAACAACTTCATCAAGCGTCAAGCAAATGACCAATGTACTCAATAGACAACAACAAAAAAAAAGATCAATTTCAAAGTTCCAACCATGGCCTTAGGAACATAAACATGACAACATGATCTAAAACATCTCAACCAAAGAGATAACATGCTCCATATGAACATACCATAACATGTCAAATGAAAACATAATCCACACCTTTATCAAAGACCCCGTTGAGCCCTCAAGATGTCAACATCTTCAGTCACATGAAGATAAACATCTCCAAACAATACTTTAGCAAATGTGAAAAAATCCTTCTGCAACATCAGAATCTCACACCTTCAATATTTGCAATACTAATGAAGATCATTCACTACGTCACTACCAACAACTCCCACTAAACCGTGGTGTCGAGTTACACATGACACCGTGACAAACTTCTTCCACACCTCACTGCCAACAACTCCCACTGTACGGTGGTGTTGAGTCACACATGGCATCATGACAAACATCTTCCGCATGAAGATCAAATTAATCTAACCAGTCATCATCAGATGATCGATTAGCCAAAGCAACACTGCTAACATCTTCATCATTTTGAGAAGATTCAGAACTCGAAGAGTCATCCCTTTTCTTCTTCTTCTCCTTGCATTTTTTCCAGACTTGACCAATCTACCCACAATTCTAGCACTTCACTTTGGACTTATTTCCAGAAGACTTATACCTAGTCTTCTTGTCCTCCCATTTGTCTCCATCCTTTGATCTGCCTCGAATAGAGAGAGCCTCTTTGGCCACTTCAGAAGTCCTCCTCCGCATCTCCTCTGACAAGAGTGTAACAATTACCTCGTCCATTTTTAAATGGGTAGTAGTACTTCCAATAGCCATCACTAAGTGGTCCCATGAATCAGGCAAGGAACACAACAAGAGAATACAACGTTCTTCCTCACCAATGGTTATACCAACAGATGTCAACTATGTGATAACCATATTGAACGCATTTAGATGATCTGCAACAACTGTTCCTTCATCCATCCTCAAGGAGTACAATTTCTTTCTCTGGAAGAGTTTATTTACCAAAGACTTGCCCTGATAAATGTCTCCTAACTTCTTCCACAAGGAATGCGCGGTTTTCTCTTCATGGACATTCAACAAAATGGAATCTGCCAAACTTAATCTTATGAGTCCTCTGGCTTTCCGGTCCGCTATATCCCAATCTTCTTGCTTCATGCCTGTAGGCTTGGCAACATACACAACAGTCCAGAGATCTCGATCAACCAGCACATCTTCAATTTTAAGTTTCCACAATTCAAAAATTAACATTGAACTTTTCAATGTTTATTCTTTCTGATGTACTAGCCATCTCAATATACAAACAAAAAACTTAACAAACTCCCACTGAAAAAAAATTGGCACAAAATACCAAACCCTACCCGACAAGGATAGCACAACTCACCAGGCTCTGATGCCACTTTTTAGAAAAGCAACAATGCAGAAACGCTTTTCGAATGCCAAATTAACAAGGAAATAAGCAACTATATCTTAGAGATGTGCAAGACAATAAAATATGGAATTACCAGACACAAAATGCATAGAGAAAATACCAGATTTAACATGGGAAAACCCTTTCGGGATAAACCCACCACCCAACAAACCCTCAAGCAACTTTGTATTACAGTAAAAAGATTTACATACAATACACTCCGGATTGTTACACAGGCTCAGATTGCCTTACAATCAACCTAACATAGCACCATGCTACTCGCCTCAAATTTATAATGAATTCCGCAAACATTTATACACTTTGTGACTCATTATAGAATTCGGTATAGCAATTGCCGCTCCATGAAACAGTTACTAGAAACCTTGGTACTCCTCCAGTTGACACTCCCTTCGGCCTCAGACACTCCCTTCAGCCTCGGGTCACTCCCTTCGCCTTGGCTACTACTATATTGTCACACCCGACGACGTTGTCACACCTCCAGCTGACGGTCTGGATCTTTGTGGGACATCACCCGTACAGTGACTCCATAAGCCAAACTATATGTCAGCGTACGACTCCTTTGACCGTATAGAGCCTCCACTCCCTCAGGCAGATTTTTTATTGGGACATATGGAAAATTGAAGATGAAGAAATTTGGTCCTTGCAGAATACTGAGAAGATTTGATAGTGGAAATGCTTATGAAGTTAAATTACCTGATGACATGGATATATCACCTATATTCAATATTTCAGACTTGTATGAATATCATGAATCTGATGAAGAAGTGACACTACCAAGTGATTATCCTAGGAAATAGATAGAGGAAGTTGAATAGATCTTGAAACAAAGAATTGGCAGAAGTACAAGAGAAAAAGAATACATGGAGTATCTGGTAAAATGGAAGAACAAATCGATTGAGGATTCATCTTGGATTTTTGAATCTAAGTTGGATTCATTTCAGGTTGAACCTGATACATGATTCGGGGAATCATTTCTTGTAACCCCAGGTGTCTGATGCAGGAGCATCTTGGGTCCTTGGCAATCCTGCTCAACCAAAAATATGTTTGCTTTTGTCCT
The DNA here is from genome assembly GCA_018584345.1 of Thuja plicata. Lineage (NCBI taxonomy): Eukaryota > Viridiplantae > Streptophyta > Pinopsida > Cupressales > Cupressaceae > Thuja > Thuja plicata. The sequence goes on along the minus strand of MU226403.1, from coordinate 1,350,767 downwards.
TTAGCTTGTTTGGAGGCTAGTCAATGAAGTACTTTGTTACCCTATTGCTCGGGTATGCTTGTTCTGAGTTTTTTTTTTCTGTTGCTCGGGTATGCTTGTCCCAAGTTGATTTTCTGTTGCTCGGGTATGCTTGTCCCAAGTTGGTTTTCTGTTGTTTGGGTATGCTTGGCCTGAGTCATTTTCCTGTTTCTCGGTGATCTCTATTCTCGAGTTATTGTCGTTGCTCGGTTTGCTGCTTCCGAGTTGTTGTTGTTGCTTAGTTTGTTGCTTCCGAGTTGTTTATCCTATCTGTGTGGGCCTAAATCTGGGTCTCTCTTATGGATTTGAGCGCTGACCTCTTGGTGGACTCTTGTATATATTTGTTTCTCTTTTCTTAGTTTTGGGATCAGTTCTCGGAGAATAGTAGAATTGGATAGAAGATTATTTGTGGAGATATTGTAAGGCAGGTTTGTGACCTCGCACGTATGAAGATCATTTTTTAATTCACTGAATGTATATGGCCGAAACCAGGAAGGCCTCATAGCCCAACATGTAATGAGTTTGATCAATTAATGAAAAGAACTCATGTTGTTTCTTCTCTCACTTTGTTGTTGTTGTTGTTGTTGTTGTTGTTGTTTCTGCATTGTATCTACAAGCTAGTTTGGTAGTTGGGAGTGCCCTCCTGCCATCCCTCCTTGTGTCAGATTCCCCCCCCCTCAGTTGTATTGATAGTCTATTATTGCTAACAATAGCATCCTTACTATAGGCAATTCATCTCATAAGCATAGAATTTCATTTATGAATTTGCATAATAGTAAGCATATTGGAGCAATTGTAGTGTAATTGAGCTATGATAGGGTAGATTTGCATCATTTAAAGTTTACTCTCTCATTCTAGGACTATCACTAACGGATGTTAAGCTGAGAGCATTTGATTAGCATTTCTAGATAGGGAACCATGGAATGCTTCTTTCTTGTTTGTATGATTCAATAGCTTAAATGTTAGATTTCATGTTTGAATTGAACATATTTGCAAACTAATTTCATGAAGATATATTTCTCATATATACACCTATTTCCCTCACTATAAATATGGGAGATATGACACTCCTCAAAGGTTTTAAGAATATAAATGGAATCCATAATAAAACTTTCAATAGTCCATTTTGGCTTTTTTATTTGTGAGGTGGTTGTTGATATTCAACAAGTTGCCTTTAACCCACACTTTCTTAAAACCATAAGATTGGGCCAATTTAATTCCATTGTAGGTTGTATTTGCTTTAGAAAAAATAGTTTGTTCGGGACTTCTTTCACTTTATGTTTCTTGCATTAACTCATTTTATCTTAATGTCTTTCATAATAATATTTTCAAAGATTTTTCATACATTCACTCCATTTCTCAAATCTTTCATACATATTTCATGTTGCTATATGATGATCTTCTTAAAAATGTTCTTTGTTTGATTGAATTTTTTAAAATATCTAGTGGATGTTGATGACCCCAAATAATGACCAGCTTTTGTTATAAATTCCTATTCTTTTGTGACATTGTCATAGGGTTTACCACATGATTTTTGATACTTTTATACTATTTCCCGAACTTATGAACTATGGGCATGAACTTATCCTTGTACCTTTTTTGCTAAATATTAACCTGCTATGTGATCTATTTATATTAATTTTGCATGGGGTTGAATTAATATTACTCTAAAGTGATTATGGATATCCAATTGTCTTATACACACTAATATCATAATGCAGGATCATATCAAGCTGCAAAAATAGATGGAGCTTTCCAGATGAAGGAAGTTCATGCTAGTTGTTCAAATTGTTGAAGGAGTCAAGATGAGATGGACATTGAAGAAGTCAATAGTTGCAAACTTTCATCTCGTAAGGAAGTAATAGCTCAGTTTTAAATGTCCATGTTTGTTTTTTGAGAAGATTTAGGAGGAGTTGTTATGCTAGATCATCGTTGAGGCTGGACTGGTTTGACTGATTCTTATGCATACATGACCTTCCGCTATTTCATGCTTCCAATAAATGATGTCTTCCTAGTTTATTGGAGTTGACTGTATAGTTAGTTATAGGCTTTTCTTCTATAAATAAGATCAGATGTTCCTCTATATGAGGTTAGAATTTATGATATTGTACTGTTATCTCAAGTTTCAATAATTACAATCATATTAATATTATGTTGTAACAACATTTTAAATAAATAGAATAGTTTTTTAATTTTCTACATCGAAGTTAAGATATAGGGAGCCTCATCTAAGGGGACCCACTTGGTGATAATTAAACCCCTTTGGTTTATTAGTTACTTTCCTATTCAGTAATTAGCTCAATCTTAGCAAGTGTCTGTTATTGCAGCCCTTGGAACTCTATTATGTGTCTATTCCTATAGCCAAGGAAGACATAGTAACTTCTTGTATGTTTTCTGAGATTTATATTTTTGTTATCTATTTTTGTTTAGTTTAATTTATGCTTAGTATTCCAACTATTTGCTTTCAGGATTTTTACTTCAAGTACTGTTTCCTTTCCAGCTATATGATTGAATGACTACAAATGAGTACTAGTGCACATATAGTACAAAGCTATTTTAAGTTCATGTTCCTAGATTGATGAATAAATGAACCTTCATGGTGAGTGAGCTAACTAATTAGTGTATATATCTAATCTCTAAGTCATATCTTAGGGCTTAGTTATTAAAATATTATAGGAGGCCAACAAATGTTTCAAGTGATACTTTTGATAATCATCCTAGCGATGATGATGAGATGAATAATGCTTACACCTCTTTGTTGGTGTTTGAAATCGTTTATGCTACTTAAAGCTACCAATATGCCTTGAGATTGATGTTAGGAGTGGTTAGCTCCAAGTATGAAAGCTCTGCAAGACAACTGGACAAACTATAGGGACAAGACTGCCCTATGCACTTCTGGCTCTATTAAACCAAGGTGGGTGCACCTAATCCAGATTTGATATAACTTTTACAAGTCTTCACTTACTTTTGTATTTAACAACAGATCTATGATAAGAAAGTGTTGAATGTTAACCAGACATTCATTGAGTCTCAATTAGCATATAGGACAACAAACAACAACCACAAATAAAAGAGACTTGAATATGGTTTTGCTGTTTAAAAAGGAGAAAATAACCAAACTCTATCAAACATGCATCAACAAAGAGTAAACTAGCTCTTGATCAGTGCCTTATCCATTGGGCAATCTTTCAAATCCAAATACTGAAACACAAGACAACTTATTGACCAAGACTCATAGCCATAAACACAAATATCTTAGATCATACACTTACTTATAAGATCCTTATGAATATACATCAAATGAATCCATGCTCTATCCAAAGTATAGTTTAATCCAATCCTAAATCAGTACTATGGACTAGAACACATGCATGGATAAATCTATGTAATGGATTATAAAATCTAAAACTCATACGATGAAAGCCAATGAGAGACTTGACACTGAGACACTTATATTAAGTATAATGAGTCAAAAGTCTGTAACAATATGACCAAATGATTACACCATTCAATAAATTGCAAAATATCAAAGAACTATCTATCTTATCATGAATTATAGTCTAACATGAATCTGCTATATCCCTAGAACTAGAACCTTGGATTCACACTTTAGAAGCCAAAAAATTTGGAACCTTTACAACCTAGAAAAGAGAGGGATAAATAGGAGAAGGAAAACCCTAGAAGAGGGTTTTTCCGATAGTTGTCCTTCTCAGCAATTAAGAATAGTCCTTCCTAGCTGATCTTTCTCTAAAATATCATGAAAAGATCTAATCTGACATATCACTCGTTAAGTCGCAAGAAAAGATATAATCTCATAAATGCAAAGAACTCACGCCATGGGCAGAAACATCCCAAAAAAGGAAGTAGACCAGAAACATATGAGACCACCATGCTTTATTGAATGCTTCTAGGACCATAGAAAACATCCCCAGCCACTCAAACGGCGCCATTAAAACTGATCATGGGCAAAGAAGACCTCAGGCCACTCCCCTCTAAATCTGAGAACACACAACCATGACAAAAAACCTTCAGAGACCTTTAAAAAATTCAAATTATCATTACAACGGCTAATATTTCTAGCGCTAAACACACAAATGATCGATATCAAGTCCTTTCTCAACTTTTAAAACATGACCATCAATCAACTTTAAGTTAACCAAGCCCAACACAGATCCTGCCACGCATTGTGTAGGCGTGATGCCATAATGGTTAGATCATGCGCATCTTTTAATTGAGGCTTCACGCCCACCATCGAATGAAAAATGACATGACTGGTGTTTAACACAATTACCCTGACGCTACTCTGGACCCACATGGGACACATGGCCTCCAGGTGCAATGCCTTGATGACTGAAAATCTTCATCTCTGTGATCAAGGGATAGTGCCAGCTGTTCGATCAACCTTTCATCTATACTTTGACTCTAACTAGCCTATGACTCATCTTTAACTCTGATTTAATCTAGATATTGCACAACTATGTAATCTCTAAGTTGCTAAATAATTTCACTAACTCTGGGTACATCGGGAGATTAACTCTGGGTACATCGGGAGATTACATGCCAATCACATGATCAACATAGCATCTACGATTATGATTTGATCCTGGCAACCCATGCTTAACTTTATCTTAACTTAGGCGCATCTAGAGATTGCGTGACTAAAGAGATCGCCAGGTCGTGAGAACATTTCTTAAACTCTGATTACATTTGGAGATCTAGCGCAAGCCCTCAGATCTTTGCTCTGATCAACGACCACGATCCTTTCTGTGCAAACTTGTCTGAATAACTTGACTCAAACTCTTAACTGTAGTCTATCCTGAGATTCAGTGAATGAAAGAAAAACTAATTCGCGAGATGAAAAGCTAACCCCAAAGTTTATTTCAAGATTACGAGACAACCATAATATCTGATCTAGATTGATGATGCGCGTGAAATCTCAGAATCCTTTTGTACTTGATCATTTCCTTGCGATATTACATGCCAGCCTCAGATCTTTATTTGCATCAATGATTCACGTTAAATCTTAGAACATATTGTGCTTGATCATTTCATTGCAAGATTAGACGACTAGGCCAACTTAACCTTGACTTGAGCTTAAATCTGGTCCATTACGAGATCACAAGATTGAAGAGAATGCCAAGTCGTGAGATAAAAACTTAACCCTTGAGTCTGCTCAGAGATTACGTGCAGGCCACACGATAAGAACAAGGACAAAACAAGACCTACAGCCCGCGTTGAATCTCAAGACATATTTGTACTTGCCCAATTCTTTCCGAGATCACGTGCCAACCCTAGATCCTGATTACATTGATGGTTCAGATTTAATCTTGGATAATCCATCTTGACTTAACTTGACCCAGGCTCTATCTGGAGATTGCGCGACTAAAGTAGTCTCCAAGTCGCTAGATCAAAACATTAACCTGGGTAACATCAGGAGATCATGCGCAAGCCATTGGATGAAACCAAGAAAAGAAAAATATCTATGACCCTCACTTAATCTCAAGACAAAGAACTTAACCCTTGATCCATTCAGAGATTTAGTGACCAAAGAGGAAAGATAACCCTGCCAAGACAACAGTTAGATCACGAGATTCAGAGACAAAGCTATCTCTGAATCTCCAAATAAAATCCTTGACTTAGGTTACATTCCAAGACTTAGCGCCAACTGCAAGATCATTACTTGAAAAGACAAAGATCAACAACCCTCGCTGGATCTCCAAATAAAAAAGTTGACATCACCTTTTTCTAGCGATCACGCACCAACCACACGATCAAAACCAAGACAGAGAAAGATCTATAGTGTGTGCGAAATCTCCAAATATTCCATGACTTTGAATTTTATCCCGAGATTATGCGCCAGTCGTGAGATGAAAACTTAAAGAGACTTGATCGATGGTTTGCGCTGAATCTCCCAAAGGAATAGCTGACTTGGGTTTTATCTCGCGACTTAACGCGAACCGCACGATCAACATAAGAACTTAACAAGATCAACAACCTTCACGTAATCTCCAAGAGAAAAGAGCATATTCCATTTCATCACAAGATCAGGAGATAAAGAGCTGCGCTAAGTTGTTGTTTATAAAGGAATATTTGGTCCTGGTTAAGCAACTAGGAGATAAATGCAAGTCAATAAACTGCACATGGAAAAAAGGATTTTAATTGGCTTGGAAAAGTAACTCAAAAACATAATATGTCTTGAAGGGTTTAGGGTTTTAGCCAAATTTTAACACAAAAAGACTTAGGGCTTTAGCCAAAGACCAAAAATAATTGCAAAGACAAGGGGAAAGAGCTTTGAACCATGGAAAATTTTGCAAGTGCTAACACTCTCCTTTAGTATCTTCCACTCATGTGGAAAAATCTAATACTCTTATTAATTTTCTCTCCAATGGTTTTTTTATGAAGAAGATCTGAGTTTTGATCATGGTTTGTATTCAGGTGTTTTCATTGCTGGCAACATAATCTATTGGAGGCATGAGATCAGTTTAAATGGTAGTGGTGAAGGACTAAATTGATGAAATGACTAAGTGTTGAGTCAACTGGAAAGATGAAAAAATGCAAGGACCAATCAACAGGATCTGGCGTTTGAGATCGAGTTAAGGTGTGTGATAAAAAAATATAAAATATAAAGAGTTATAGCTACCCAAATCTACGATCGTATCAATTATTTTTCGATATTTGAGAGATTTATTGAAGATCTAAGTGAGATAGACATGAAGAACATAGGGCAGACAAAGTGTGTTTAGTTAGATCGGTTTCTAGTCACTTAAATATTAGAAAGGTTTGATTTATGACTTGATAAATGTTGTTTTGACTTTACTGAGTTGAGTAATACATTGTGGCATGGTCGGATTTGATTTTTATGTCGATGGGTAAAACCTTTTTGTGGTGTAGGCTGACTTTGATAAAGTTGTTATAAAAGAATGATGAAATTGATATTTAGGGTTAATGTTTAGATGATTAGACAATGTGATTGGAGATTATGATTGTGTGAAGTTGTTGAATGTTGAAGGAGGTGTTGTGAGCATAATTGAAGTGGATTTGTCAAAAAAAGAGGGTCATTATCAAGTCAATTATTATTGGGTATTCCTCAAGGCATGCCCTAACAAGTTTGTAGCTTAAATCCTTTAACAAGGTCACTTTTAACTGGGTGAGAAGGATATTTAACAGGATCTGAATTATGAATCCTCTAACCAGGTAACTCTCAGAAGGAGTTTTAAATCCTTTAATAAGGTAGTTCTTAACAAAACTTGTATTAGCTTCTAACCAGGCTAAAGATACTCTTTATAGGGTATACCCCTAGCATGATGTTTGTAATTTCTCTAAAGAGGGAAGATTTCTTTGGTGAAATAGTAAAATTTGTGGGTATCATCTCGTATGTGGTTCTCTCCCTCTAACAAGGGTTTCCACAGGGAAAATATTATGTTATGAGTTTACTTTGTGTGGATGATTTACTTGTTAATATTTTATTAGTATTTTCATTTGCATGTTGGTTGTTGTGGAATCTATTGAAAAAGAGTTTTAGATTTGTGGTTGCATTGATTCAGCCCCCTCTTAGTGCCATTAAAGACTAATAATTGGTATCAAAGCCTAGTTCCCTTGAAGAAGCCTAACAACTTGGGAAAGATCCTTAAGGAAAAGATGGGGGGTTTGTTGAAGCACAAAAAACAACTCAAACAGGTTGTATTGCTCATTAAGGAATTGAAGAGACAACTTAAAGTAGTTAAGAGATATAAGACAAGAGATTGTTGAGAAATTAAATGAGAGTTAAGATTACATTGAGAAATTATCTTAACAAAGAGGATCTGATTAATTTGATGTAGCCCTTGAATCCATGGCAATGGAGAATGAGAAACTGCAAAAAGAAAAGAAAAACCTTAAGAGAGAGATTGAAGCCCAATCAATAGAAAGTGTGAAGAGTTAGAAGCTAGGAGTGTTAGTAATAACTGAGAGAGGGGGGGGGGGGGGGG
>MU226403.1:1302355-1327761 GCA_018584345.1 Thuja plicata | reverse complement strand
AAGAAAATATACCAGATTGCTCAACTCATTTTGTGTTCAGATTATCAATTCCTTTTCATCTTCTTTAGTAAGTGTTTTCTATTCTGATTTTAAATTTGGAAGTGAATGTTTCATTGTTCCTTCCAGATTGATAAATCTGATCTATCAAACCTTATTTGAGAAATGTATGTTGTTAAGTGTTGAGTTATTTGTGGTTGAACCCTGATAATTAAATTCACTAAACCTATATGTTGAACAGTGTACCAAATCATCTGAATTTCATTATTTGTTAGATCTGGAACTATCATTTTCTTTTTCAGGTTTCTGATTCATTCTTGGTGTATCACCCCTATCTATTTCCAGTTTTAAAGTTTCTTTTCTCCCTTTCCCTACTAAATCTCAAATCAGGAGGTGATATCCCATATTTTATAGGAACCGGCCTAGAATCTGGAGATTCCTCTTCACTCATAGTCTACCCACAGCTAGGAGAGGTTTCCATTGTGAGGATGGAATTGTCATGTAACCCTAATGCCTGAGTTAGGGTGACAATTCTAAGCCTGAACAGTTACAAACACACTTTTAAGTGCGACCTTGTTAGAGGATTTTTATACATAGGTTGTCACTTAGTATCTAGCATCTACACTACCATCCTTGAATCAGCCTTCATCTTAGACTGTCAATAGGATTTATGCTAATCTTTCTACCATCCTTGAATCAGCCTTCATCTTAGACTGTCAATAGGCTTTATGCTAATCTTTCTACCATCCTTGAATCAGCCTCCTTCTTAGACTGTCAATAGGCTTTAGGTAAGATCAATGCTAATTTCATGAGTCAAAATTTTTGGCACTCCTTGGGATGTACCTCAATATATAGAAGATGGTTAAGTCCTTCTCTATTAAGAGACTTAATGCTTCAATGGTTAAACTGAAACACAATGACCTGTTTCTAATGCAACTTGAATTGCAGATTTTCAGATCTATTCAAGTACAATACCTCTCTGATCAATGTATCAATTCAATTCCTTTGTGCTCCACACTTTTGTTGGAAAGTTGACTATACTAAAGTATATGAATCTATTTATTTTTTTCATTATGGCAACAAATTCATATAAAGTTTTGGAGTCAGCACACATTATCAGAAGATTAGAAATTGGCTAAAGTACAGAAAACATGACAAAGCAAGGAACATACTGTTATAGTTTTGATTAGCGTGTGTTCATATGTTATCCAAATGATATGTGCCTTTCAATATAAGCTTATGAGTATGTTTACATGATAAGTCTAAGAGAGCATGATCAGATCTACATGTATGAAGAAGATACAGCCAGTTGAAGAGGTACAACCAATGAATGCCAGAACAGGACAAAGATCATGGAAAGAGCCGAAAGAGATTGTTTTGGCGTGGAAGTTTCACTTATCCTCAAGACTTGTACCTTTGGATTAGTCATTTTTAGTGACCTAAAAATCTATGGTTAAAAGCGCATGACTTGATTCATCCGGGATAATTAGTTAGAGCTATTTTGGTGAAGCGGATTGTGTGAAAAGACGTGTCTGTTCGGTTTAAGTAAAGAAGTTATAATTAATGTTAAGCTAAATTAATGAAGGGTTGTGTGGTTATGTAAGTGATCAAGACACATGGTAAAAGGTTTCCTTAATCCAACATGTTCATGTCCTTTTAGGAAGTACTTATAGAAGGTCATTTGTGATGGGAAAAGTTGCGAAAGCCAGAGATAAGAAAAGCAGAGCAGAGTGTAAAAGCAGCAAAGATATATCTATCGTATGTTGATGATATAGATATTGAAGTAGAAGCTTTCAGAGTGAAGATAAGATTGTTGTAGTGCTTTACAAGAGGTTAAAGCATCAGCGCACAAAAGGAACTGATCAGACAAGCAGTGTCACAGCAGTAGTTCACCTTGTAGATACAGTGTGTATCAAAGATCCAGATGGTTGTAGCCTTCACCACTTGAGCAGTGTGTTCTTGGACAGTGAGTCCACCACCCCTAACAAGGTTATTGTAAAAGACTCCTAACAGGGTCTGACCCTTAACAAGGTCACTATACTTCATGTATTGTAAAGACAACTCCTAACAGGGTTAAGGATCTCCTAACAAGGATCATAAGACACTAGTACAGAATATTTGTGGGTACTAATTCCCACCGGGGTTTTCACCTACATTGGGTTTCCCCGTAATCATATATGGTGTTATGTGTTGTGTATATTTATCTTACTTGCATTGATATTCAAGTTCAGTACATAAGCATTTAAGTAAAGATTTATATAATAAGAAAAAGTATTAATTGATAGATCACTGATTCACCCCCCCTCTCAGTGATCCTATTCCTAAAAAATTTCTACTTTGTGATGCTGTGCTTCACTGTTCGTCAGTGTCTATAGAATTCTTTAGCTCTCCCTCAACTTGATTGATCAGGACTATATGAAGTTTAACCTTCACCAGTTTCTCTTCAGCATCTTCTTTCTATTCACTCCCCTTCCGTGTATCTGAAGCTTGCGGAAATGAATTATGCTTGTCTCTTATATAGACATGATATTCCTTAATTCTTGATTCTTGATTCTTGGTTCTTGGCGTGAAAAACAATCTAGCCAATCTGATTTATAGCTTTAACTTTTGATTTATCTCATAGTTATCTTCTTGCCAACTGTATAAATCTTCTTTAAATCAATTACTTAACGGTGGTTGAATAAAACAAAAAACAATGAGTTAAGTCTATCCTTAAGCTCTACCAGCTAGATATTTTGTCATTTTCTAATCTCTCTGTTCTATCAGTCAATTCTGTAGTTCATCATCGGTGACAATTGCCAGTTCTGTTGGTGTAACTTTAGTTATCTTCAGGATCTCCATTCGTTGGGCATCATTGGATCTTGCTCGTCGGGCAACTCTGTTTTCAGCTCGTCGGGCATCCTGTGATTCTGCTTCGTCGGGCGACACTGTCTTCTACTCATTGGGCATCACTGTGACTTTTTTCTCTGCCTTTACTGATGGTGTGCACTCCGTCGATGTAGTCTATCACTTAGTGAATACTTGAATTTTATGCATTGCTGAAAGCATAATCATTGTTCCAATTATTCTCTGAAGTCTTTGGCATTATGTACATGACTGTACAGATGATATCAAGTTGACATCAATGAAAATACAAACCATTAACTATTTTAATGTCTTGCATCATCTTCAACTTAACATTATCAAACATTCAATCAGTTACATGTCATCAAGGAGATTTATAGAGGATGCAAAGAAAGTTGCAAAAGATGCCCTAAAGGTCAAGGATGATGCACTAAAAGATCTAGAGGATAAAATTTTCAAGACAAGACAAGAAGTGAGCACATTGCATGAACATCTACATGATACAAATGAGGAAAACATAGAAGCCCTAAGGCAGAATGAGAATATGAGAAATGAGAATGAGAAACTGAAAAAATAATTGAAAAGTGCTAATGATCTCCTAAAGAAATTCAATGAGAGCAATGTAAAACTTGATGAATAGATAAGGAATCAAAGAAGTATCAAAGAGACCACATGCCTTGGATACATTGGTAAGAAAGTTGGTGAATCATCTCGAAAAAAGGAGATTAAGAAAGAAGCAAAGTCTCCACCAAAGATAGCAAAAAGAAATCCTGGTAAGAAATCCTACAAACTTATGTGTTTAAAATTTCACAAGGTAGGTCATACTACACATGTATGTAGAATCAGATATGTAAACAAAGCTAGTAATTTTGATGGATATTGTTACAACTACAATAAGTATCGACATATTGCCTATGATTGTAAATCTAGATCCAGTAGTAGATCTAGTAGCTTTGATGGTTACTATTACAAATGCAACAAATATGGTCGCAAAGCTAATAAGTGTAGGAGAACAGTGAACAATATAAGGTCACCTATGAACCAGGAAGTCATTACCAAAGAGAGAGGAAAATTGATGTCACATACTCAATTTGTGGTAACTTTGGACATATGGCTATGAGTTGTAGAATGAGGACTGCAAGAGGTAATGCATGACCATGAAGATCTACTAGTATGACATGTTTTCATTGTCACAAGATTGGACATTTAGCAAGGAACTGAAGATTACATAACCAATCAGTAAACCACTCAAGTAATCAGAAAGGAAAGCAAGTTGTGAGTGTAGAAGAGACTAGGAAGGAGATGAACAAGATCTGGAAGAAGAAGGAAGAAAGTAAGATATCAGAGGAATCTAGATCTACATCTGGTGTGAACAATTCTTCATCAAACTAAGCCTTCATGTGGCTTAGGGGGAGAAATTATTGTTGAATTCATCTTCAGACCCCCTGTAGGTGTGTGGTAAGATCTATCAACATATTAAGATGCAATAATATATTTTGGAGCATATTATAAAGTTTTGATGAATTAGATGATGTTTTGATCATCAGTATTGAATTATGGGTCAATCAGTGAAAAAGTTAGCTCAATTAGTAAGTGCATTTAATACATGCATGCAAAGGTAGATAAAAGGTTATTTTTGGATTTCATTTTCACCTTCCACACTATGAAATCTGTTGTGGAGCAAAAGAAGCACTGTTTGAGCCATTTGTTGAGATCTAAGCGATAAGGAGAGATTGTTTGAATTGATAGGATTTGAAATTGAGAATTAATCGGTTGTTTTCATGTTCTTTGGGAAAGAACCCTAGTTATGAATTGTTTAAGGTATTTATCTGATATCTACACTTGTGGTTACAAATTTAAGATGTCTACTCCCAAATTGATTGATATTACTGAAAGACCTCCACCAGAATTTAAGAGACATCCATTCAAATCTATGGAAAATGACCCAGCGGATGCCCTATATTGCATTCCCTATGGTGTTCTACATGTAGAGGATGTTAGAAATTTTATTCACAACAAATTGGAAGACCTAGGATTAAGGGAAATACATGATAAGTATGAGACATTATGTGATGATAAACTAGTGTTGAAAGATGAGCACAAATGTATAGCATAAAAAGGTTTTCATCACACTGATACCTACCCCGATGAATTTGAGGATGATCATGTTAGATATCTTCTGAGAATAATTCATGACCAGTCCATGTGGCTGGACCGACGACATAAAATCACAAAGGAATCTAACCACACTACAACATTTGGGGTCAAATTTTGACTCCAATTTGCGATGGCACTACCATTTGTGTGTGATTTTTGTGTTTTTTTTCCAAGTGCCCCCAATGTTGTCATAATAGTGAAGGTACCATCATAATTTTGACACCCGCATGATTATAAACAAAAAAAAGGAAAAATAAAGGCTCATTTCTAATTTTTGTATCAAGCCGCATGCATGCGCGAAGAGGGCCCTAACTGTGGTAGATCGAGCTGCGTGCGCGAAGAGGGCTCTTATGTTGTGAAGCTCGAGCTCGATTTAGAAGCTTGGCATATGGAAGCCATGACTTGAGGTAGGCATTCGAGATTTGTCTTCTCATTAACTCAATTTCATTTTGATGGTATTTGTTGATTTAATGACACAATATGAATTTTAATACTGGCATTGTTTACATCTTTGCATTTTGAATGCTTGATGACCCGCGAGCTTTGAGAGCTAGGGCATTGTTTCTATTACCTTCAAGGCATTGTGTGAAGTGTTTGATCTCTCTTTATTTTTTTTGTTGTTGATATTCACTATGTGGCGCTCCCCGTTTATGATCATTTCATGAGGAAATGTCTTGATGGCTCACGGGCTGCAAGCTAGGGTATCATGCATTGTTTACGAGCTCACTGTTTAATACTGACATTGTTTACATCTTTGCATTTGGAAGGCTTGATTACCCACGAGCTTTGAGAGCTAGGGCATCATTTATATTACCTTCAAGGAATTGTGTGAAGTGTTTGATCTTTGTTTGTTTGTTTTGCTGTTGATATTCACTATGTGGTACTCCCCATTTATGATCATTTCATGAGGAAATGTCTTGATGGATCGTGGGTTGCAAGCTAGGGCATCATGCATTGTTTATGAGCTCACTGTTTAATACTGGCATTGTTTACATCTTTGCATTTGGAATGCTTGATGAGCCGCGAGATTTAAGAGCTAGGGCATCGTTGCTATTACCTTCAAGGCATTGTGTGAAGTGTTTGATCTCTCTTTATTTGTTTTGTTATTGATATTCACTATGTGGTACTCCCTGTTTATGATCATATAATGAGGAAATGTCTTGATGGCTCACGGGCTACAAGCTAGGGCATTATGCATTGTTTATGATTCAAACACTGTCTGGTTTCAAAAAGCAGAAACTATCGCCTAACTATTTCAATGAAAATAACAATGTGAATCTACTTGGATGATAGAAATAAAACAAATTATGTTGACAAAAATGATCCATGAGGTGGAACAACCATTATATTAAATTTAATTGAAAGTGATAATGGAATAGAAATATCTTTTTTAATCAATATTGACAAGTGTCCTTGTACAATTGTTTAAGTTTTTTTCAATTTTTAAAAGAAGCACTACAACAAATAAAAAATGTAACACTAGACAGGGTATACTTGCTTCCATGATGTAACACAAATAAAAGATATAATCTGTAAGCACAAGATTTCCACCCGATCACATTATTTTTAATAAAAAATTCATCTTGAAGGATATATGTCATGACCAAAACATATCATAGCATTACACCCACTAACCATGTGTAACTATATGAAATCAACTACATCAACAACATTTTTGGATTCTACTTAGATATTATGTTACCACGCTCTTCTAGTTTGAGTGTCGGTGTGCATAATCTCACTATTTCTAATTAGAAATTAATTTGAAACCCCCTGCTTATCCCTATTTATAGTAGGTTAGCAGCCCAAAATGTATGCAATGGTGGAAAAAGATTCATCTGACATAGGTTAAATAGTGATTCCTTAATCTTATAGTTTCACAAAAAACTTAATGGTACACACTGACTACAGAGACAAATCAAATGTTCACTGTTGATATTTGAGTTCAACCAAACATTAGTCATATAAGCTAAATCTTTTGATTAAATAGGGGAGCATCGACACACTAGGCACCCAAACTGATTACAAGGATTTTAACGTTCTGAACCCAACTTAATGATGACATTAAGTTTTGTCATTAGTATACTTAAAGGGAAAAACATGATAAAGGTCATCGGTATAAGCATAACCGGCGAACAACAAGCATACCTGATGAGATGAAAATGTCTATCGTAAAAATGCTAAGTATAGAATTGCCCAATGAACATTGACAAGAGTCAAACTGACGACAAGCATTGCCGATGATACAGTTTTGAGAACATCACCGACATAGTAGAAAAGGTATACCCGACGAATAGTTCAATTAAGGGACACCGACGGAGTACAAAACCAACAGAACTGACAGAGCAGCCTGACCATCAGAACCGACAGTCAGTTACAAAACCTGCAAAAAGTGGATCTGACTTTACACGTTAGATAAAACATTGTAATTCTATTTATAAAGTTTTATTTGTTTTAAAGATTTACTTGAGGGTCAAGCAAGAAAATTGTGAATGTTTTAAAGCATCCTAATGGATCTAAAACATATCTAACTAAAGATCAAGGTCAAGTTGTAAACCTTGGATCTAGAGTTAATTTGAAAAGCGCGAATCAAGAATAGAGCTAGAAACTAGTATAAATAGATGTTCAATCATTTGTAATTCATGAGACTTGTAATCAGTTGATAAATGATAGTAGCCATGGAGATCATCTAAACAACATAAGAGAATTCATACAAAGTATAGAAACAGATCAAATCAGTTATCAAGAACACAAAAAGGCTACCGACGAGCAGAGACAAGGTATCACTCAATCACTCAAGGTGATTACATTTACATTGTAATCTTTATAGGATCTGTTATTAACAATTAGAGATTGTATTCATTATCAGATCAACATTAATATTGTAGTTGCATTCTTACAAGTGCATCACAACTAAAATCCTTTTGTAGAAGGTGGACCTAACAGTTTTTTGATAAATCTCTTAACAGAGTGCACACCTAATGGTGTTGCTAAAGCTTCAAATGATGTAGATCCTAACAGGTCTCCACTCTAATACTCTTAATAGGGTATATCATCATAAGTGATCAATTGTAAGCCTTTACTGGCTTGCTTCTTATCTACAGATAGTGAATTTTTGTGGGTAGACATCCCCACCGCAGTTTTTACTTCCTAACAGGATTTTTCTGTGATATCATATCATGTGTTATGTGTTATTTGTTTTCATGAATGTTTCTTGATTGTTTACACATGTAAAGAACTTATATTATGATTTCACATACATATAGAAAGATGAACAGATAGATAGGAATATACAAATCTTATGACACAAAGGTTAATGGGCCACTCACATAAAAAGTTTTAGAGGTACTGATTCACCCCTCCCCTCTTAGTACATCATTCCAATAATTCCAATAATTTGTATCAGAGCTAAGTCTCTTTCTTGAAAAGCTTAAAGACTTAAGAGAAAAGATCCACACAATGGAAAAGTAAAGACTGGACAAGACTATTGAGAATGAGCAATTGCAAATTCAGATTTACTATGAGTGGTATAAAGAGGCAAGAGTAAGCATGAGAAAGTTGCTTGATGAAAGAAATATCATGGAAAATAGGCTTAATGAAAAATATTATCAAGAAGAGGAGATCCCAGATTACTTCAACTATGCTGAATCATCAACAAGCAAAGCTTCAGACACATCAGTAGAAGAGATCACAAGTCTACAAGAAGACAGTCTACATCTGACAGAGAAAATCAAGATGCTGCAAATCGGTTAAGAGACTCAGATGGTAAAAATGATTGATGTCATGAATGATTCAAGAAAAGATGAATCAGAGAGAACATTGGCTATTGATGATAGGAGGAAAATAACTGAGAAACTACAAGAAAAATAATCAGAGATTCAAAGACTTAGTGATCATCACCATGAGATTACCAACCAGATTATTCTTATGAGTCAAGAGGCAAACATATTAAATACTAAACTCATTGAAAGAATACAGATCAACAGTGAGCTAAGGGAAGAGAATGAGAAACTAAAGCATGAAGTCAAAATTCAGAATCAACACAATGAATTGATCAAGAAAGCTAAAGATAGAAATAAAAGAATGGATGATTTCCTTGACGGTCAAAGAAGAGTCAACAACTACACAGGAATAGGGTACACCAACAATAGAGAATAATCTAATCAATCATATCAAAGGAATGTTTATGAAACTCCAAGGACCAAGAAGCTATCATGCAATCATTGTGGAAAACCAGGGCACACCTCAAACATTTGCATAAACAAATTGAAAGGTATTCCTCAATCAAAATCTACTTTCATTGGTAATTGTTATAAATGTCACAAGAAAGGACACAAGGCATATGAATGCAGATCCAAGATGACAAATTCAAAGAAGGAAACCTACATGGACAAGTACTATCCTACCTGCAAAATGAATGGACATAAATATTAGGAATGCTGGAAAAATAATAAGAAAGCATGGACACCAAAAGAACCTGATAATGGCTACAAACCAACAAGAGTAGGTAACTCATATGTTTAGGACTATAACACATGGGTAAATTGCACAACATGTGGAAGGTATGGTCATATATCTACCAACTGTATGAGAAAATGGACTAGAAAACCAAGAGAATGGTTCAATCCAGGTATGGCATGTTTACATTGTCATAAGGTTGGACATGTGATAAAAGATTGCAAAGACCGAATGATAGAAACAAGCACTTATCCCAATAGAAACACCATTAATGACATCAAGAAGATGAGAAACAAGATGTGGGTAAAAGCCACAAACACTGAAGGTGTTGGAACAAGCAAAGCAAATGATGACGCCCCATCTAATGGATCTAGTGACATCACTATCTCTAACTAAATTGCACAAGTAAGTATGGAACTACATTAAGACAAGTTATATTATGCATCGGTTCCATCTACAGATTGATCATATAGACAAAATTTGTATTATTGAAGATGCACTATATTGTTACTTGTAATATTATTGAAAAACAATCGTCGGTTAATGGGTAAAAATTAGCATCGGCGAACACACACAAAAAAGTTAACACTACTTACTGAAATGTATCAGTCATTACATAAAGGCCAAGTCGCTAAATGTAAACTGACGAACATCGGTAACCCTTGAGCTGACAAAAGTTGTCATCGCCATTCTACCGACAATCATCGGTGAAGTCACCAAAGCTGCTAACAACCCCAACACTTTGCACCTACACCGAAGATGTTACTTGTGCCTCAATAGACGAACTCAGTCTTTGTATACCGACAAGTTGTTGTGCATTAATGACAACTTAGGGCACAAAAGTTACAAAAATGTGACGAAAGAACTCATTTTGCACCCGCGATTTTTGAGCAACCAAGCAGAGCTAAGCAGAGCGATTGGAGAGAAAATTGAAGTGCGACCTTAGAAAGATTTTAAAAAAACTCAAAGGATTCACGAGCAATCAAAGAGATTCAGTAAGTACCTGCATTCACCAACCACATAGTTTAAATTACGAAAAGCCCTAAATTTCTAAAAATGATGGCATCTACTTCTAGAGTTGAAAAGTTGAAAGAGGATAAGAAGAAAATGATCAATCTTATCAGTAGAGAAACTTGTGTTGAACCTAAATACAAGCTGCACCCAGAAATCACATCACAACCTGATGATTCCAGAGCATTCTCCAGAATCCCACCTAGGGTTTTGCTGGTAGAGGATGTAAGGTCCTATATACATTGCAAGATCTTGAAATTAGGAGATCTGGACCTAGACAATGCCTATAGGGAACTTTGTGATGAATTTGGAAACCTAAAAGAAGAGCACAAGCATCTGGAAGTGAAAGGTCTCACGAATGCATTACACTTTCCCAGAGTTTTTAAGACATAATGGATAAAGATAGTTCTCAACAGAATGCATAACTAGACATTATGGCTTAATAAGCCAAAATAAATAACAAAGGATGTTATTCATGTAGTTACTGGATATCCTACAACCGACAAACCACAAGCTCACAAGCACACATCCTTGAAGGAAGTGGAAAAGCTAATTGGTACAAAATCAGACAAGAGAGGTCTCAAGGTTAACACTATCATCGATGAAGAACTCAAGTTTGGTGCATGTGTGGTAGGATACAAGATCTTCCAGGCCAGAAGAATGAATAACATAGCAAGCACTACTATGAGCACATCTTACAAGATCATCAAACAAGGAAAGAAGATGGATCTTGCAGAGATTTTATCGAATCAACTCGAGGAGAACATGAACACCATAAGATCTTCAAGAAAAAATACTTGTAAGTTTGGTTCCCTCATTATGTGCATATTCTTTTACTTTGAAGAATAATTTCTCTCAATAGGCAAAGTAGTATGGGATACAAGAAAACCAGTCACCATACATATATGTGAGCATATAGAGTCATTAGGAATAGATTTTGATGACCTAATGAATGAGTATTTCAAAGGATTTAAAGAAAAGATGCAAGCAAGAACTAGGATACCTAAAATTTTGATAGAAGAATACAAAGAGGATATATGTTTATTGGTAGATATTGATTTTACCCATATCAAACCAATAATACTTAGGAAATCCTGGCTATCACATTTAGGATATGAGATCAAAATAGGACAAGCCACTGAGTGCATCAAGGCACTATTGAATGAACTAGTTGACAAAAAGCAAGCAAGATTTGGCACTTATGAAGAATCCAAACCAAAGATCAAGACAAATCTTACTGTCAAGAAAATTATAAACAAGAAGAACAAAATGGTTAAAAAGTTAACCAAGCAATTTGCAGTTACTGAAGAAGGTGAAGATGAAATAGAAGGAAAGGAGGAACAAATCAAAGGCTAGTCACCTATTGGTGAAGAAATAGAAAAGAATGATTCAAAGGGTACAAAATCAAATTCACCACCTCCACCTCCACCTAAGAAATCAAGAACAACAACCACTTCAAGAACAAGAAGCAAAACTGCAAAGGAACCAACTCCTTCACCACTTAAGAAAGGTAAAGTGAGAACCTACAAGAGAAAACCAGTCTCACCTAAAGAAATACAAACCAAAAGGAGGAAATGGGTTAGGAAAAAAGAGGATCTAGAAGACTCAGCTATGGATGAAGCTGACATAGATGTACAAAAAGGTAAAGAACCCTTGATTCCAAAGACAATTGATGAAATCTGTAAGAGCATCTCAAAATCACCATCTATTTCAGATCTTAACATTAGGAAATGGTTAACATTTGATCCAGAGGATCAAAAAAAGATAGAAGACACTATTATAGTTAAAATGTGCAAACATCATTATGTTCCACTATAATTCTTAGAATATGACATTCCTAAGGAACTATCACTGGGAGTGTCTGCTAGATGGACATTTGCTCTTCATCAGGAAAATGAAGTATGAGAATGAGTACTTGTTACTCTTATGCCTTCAGATTCAAAGAAGGAAGAAATAAGTGAGATGATGAAGAAGTATGAAAAGAAGTTCTCACCAAAAATGAGAGCATATGAATTTCTCAAAGGGAAGGTAATTGATCTTGATCAAGACAACATTTAAAAGTGGTGCAAGATACTTAACCAGCCCATTAAGGAAGCTAGCCCGGAGAAGGAAAACATCATCATCAAGGATATACAAGATGACTCATCTGTGGAATTGGATAAAGAAGAGAGTGATCTAGCAGGCCCCAAACATACTGAAGTAATAGATGAAGTATGGCTCAACACTACTCTTGACAAAACTCAGACTGATGAAAGCCAAATTTCATCAAGTCCAATTCATATTGACTTGAGTAATGAAGAAGAGGTTACTAAAGTAGATTTAACAATAAAAGATAACATAACTGGTGATATCAATGATGAATCATGGTTGGATAACATTATCAATGACACTACAGGAAAAGACCCTATAGAAGAAGTGCAAAAAGATGAAGATATCAATGCTGCACAGGGCAATACTGACGGACGAGATACAACTATTGACACTGCAGAGGTCAATACACCGACCAACATGAAAATTTTGATACAAGCTATTGACATTGAATCAAGTCAGGAGAAATCATCCAAGAAAGATGATGATATACACATAGACATGGGTAATGATGAAAATAAAGATGTATCAAATACTCAAAAAGATACAGATACAGAGATGAAGGATGCAACCGACACTCAACAAGAGGTGTCTATTGAAAAAGACAAAGAAGCAGATAATAAAACAGATGAAACATTGAGAAAGGATGAAGAGAAAGAAAAGAGTGAAGAAGTCAAGTAGGATGAAAGCATGAAAGAAAAAGAAGATAAATCTATTGATACACCCAAGGTCAATGAGGAGACATCTTCACAAAACCAACCGGTGGACTCAGAACAGAAATAACAAGATGCCTCATCTTTTTGACCCTCACCAACAAAATCCATCCAATCTCAAGGTTTACAAATGGTAGTACACCAATCTACCTCCCAGTTGAAGAAGAAGAAGAAGAAATTAATGAAGAAAGATATCTTGGCGGTAACACTTGATATGGTAATAGAAATACCCAAGTGAGATGTATCTACTTTAGATACTGAAGTACTTCAAAATTTTGGAGTGATGTGTCAGAGAAAAGAAATACAAGAAAAAATGAAAAAGGCACATAGGGAAGCCCAAGCACTTGATAAGGCAAGGGACATTCTACATCAACTTGTTCCCGATACAAAAATAGAAAATGACATATCAGTCATGGAACAAATAGAATTTCTTATCGATGCCATCACAAATCAAAATGTAGATGCTGAGAAGGAAATGGAAGAACAAGCAGAAATGAAGTATCAACACAAACAAGTTGAGAAGATCAGCCAAGAAGTGGCATAGAACAAGGTAAATCTCTCTAAACTAGCAAGTCAATTAGAACCTATGATTGTTGAAGCTGTTACCTTAGTTCAGAAATTGTGCACATTAGAAAACTTCACAAAAGAAAATAGTGAAAAACTGTCACAACTAGATTCAGATCTGATAGCTAGTGCACTAAATTTAACCTCTGATGCAAACACAATAAAGCTACATCATGAAAAGATCATAGAGGTAAATAGATTGAGACAAGAGATATGGGATGCAGAGACACAATTCAGAAATGAGGTTACAGAACTACAAGCTCACGTATTGCCAAACCTCACCACTCTGCAACAACATATTATAGATGCAATAAATCTGATCTCAACCCCAGAGATGTCTGTGGTAGACATCATATATGACATGCATTTGAGGATATCACTTGAGCATATGGCTCTTGAGAATTTAAAGGAGAAATGGGAGAAAATGATGGAGGAAATCAAAGCCTCACACTCACATTTTTGAAAAGCTATAAGTACCCTTTCCTTCATTATCAAAAAAGGAGAAATGTATACATATGTACAATATACTTTATTAGAAAAATGAGGAATGTATACATATGTACAAAATACTATATGAGGATATGTATAATTTATATACAGAAAGAATAGATATGTACAGAAACTTACACTTACCGACATATGCATAGGGGGAGTCATTTCATGACTTAGGAAGAAGTATACATAGGTGTACATACTAATACATCTAAGTATGTTGCACATATCAGTTTTTTGATACTAATGTCAAAGTGGGAGATTGATGACATTAAGTTATGCCATTAATATACTTAAAGGGAAAAATATGATAAAGGTCATCGGTATAAGCATAACCGACAGACAACAAGCATACCCGATGAGATGAAAATGTCTATTGTAAAAATACTAAGTATAGAATTGCTCGACGAACATTGACAAGAGTCAAACCGACGACAAGAATTACCGATGATACAGTTTTGAGAGCATCACCAATAGAGAAGAAAAGGCATACCCAATGAATAGTTCAATTAAGGGACACTGACGGAGTACAAAACCGACAGAACTGATAGAGCAGCCCGACCATCAGAACTGACAGTCAGTTACAGAACCCGCAAAGAGTGGATCTAACTTTACACATCAGATAAAACATTGTAATTCTATTTATAGAGTTTTATTTGTTTTAAAGCTTTACTTGAGGGTCAAGCAAGAAAATTGTGAATATTTTAAACCATCCTAACGGATCTAAAACATATCTTAGAACTAAAGATCAAGGTCAAGTTGTAAACCTTGGATCTAGAGTTAATTTGAAAAGCGTGAATCAAGAATAGAGCTAGAAACTAGTATAAATAGATTTTCAATCATTTGTAATTCATGAGACTTGTAATCAATTGATAAATGATAGTAGCCATGGAGAGCATCTAAACAACAGAAGAGAATTCATGCAAATTAAAGAAATAGATCAAATAAGTTATGAAGAAGACAGAAAGGATACCAATGAGCATAGACAAGGTATCAATCAATCACTCAAGGTGATTACATTTACATTGTAAGATTTACAGAATCTGTTATCAGCAATTAGAGATTGCATTCACTATCAAATCAACATTAATATTGTAGTTGCATTCTAACCAGTGCATCACAACTAAAATCCTTTTTTATAGAAGGTGGACTTAATAGTTCTTTGATAAATCTCTTAATAGAGTGCACACCTAACGGTGTTGCTAAAGCTTCAAATGAAGTAGATCCTAACAGGTCTCCACTCTAATACTCTTAACAGGGTAGATCATCAGAACTGATCACTTGTAAGCCTTTACCATCTCTCTTCTTATCTGCAGATAGTGAAGTTTTTTGGGTAGACATCCCCACCATAGTTTTTACTTCCTAACAAGAGTTTTCTATGATATCATATCATGTGTTATGTGTTATTTATTTTCAGGAATGTTTCTTGAATGTTTACACATGTAAAGAACTTATATTATGATTTTACATACATATAGAAAGATGAATAGATAGATAGGAATATACAAATCTGATGACACAAAGGTTAATGGGCCAATCACATAAAAAATTTTAGAGGTAAAGATTCACCCCTCCCCTCTTAGTACATCATTCCAATAATTCCAACACTTACAGGTTCATGTTGACTGTAGAAACTGATCATGGGAGGGAATGGGAAATATTGATTCTCAATGTTCCATTAGTGCTCCATTGTAGTGATTCAAATACCCTATCGTATGATCTCTTATGCAGATCACACGAAACCTGACGTCCCATAAATAAATTTTCTATTGTTGGGCGCAGATAAACCCTAATGATCAAACCCCTGGTCTCTGATTGATGCATGTCTGTGATGGTTGGAAGGGCGGTAGAAATTTCTAGTTGATGATGCATGGTCAATGTGCTCACCCTACAATGGGGTTTTGATGATCCAGGTGACTGGTGCGGCTTCTATCACACTTATAATATTGTATAGAACCCTCCTTACAGTGGAATTGCTCCAAATATGTTGACCGCTCAACCAGGATTAAGGAGATTAAGGAATTTAATTAGCGCTAGAATGCTTGTAGTTTAAACTATTGAGGTAGGGTTTTTGTCCTAACCTCTAATCGTACATCCAAAGGGGTTATCATCCTTGAAATCTTGTTACTTTATCAAAATCTTGGAAACTATGTGAAATTGGATGCTCCAAAAACAAACAAAATGGAGATAAACCTGTCAAAATTTTGATTCTGAGGGCCTAAAAGTGGCGCCTAATAATTTGAATTTGAATTATCATATATTTTAATTGATTTATTTATTATTATTTTTTTTTATTGCGATGATGTGAAATTGGGTATGTTGGGGAAAGGTAAAATCACATAGGGAAAAATTGAAAAAATTCTAATTTAGGAGGAAGCTTTAATATTTATTTATTTATTATTATTATTATTATTTTCTTATTATGATGTGTGGCATTAGGGTCTATTGGGGAAAGGTCAAATCAGATGTATTGTGAAGCCTTGCTTCCTTGAAAAGTTGGTTTAAACAATCAACCCTCAAGTTGCTCTCATATTGCATGAATATCCTAGTAAGGAATGCACTCAAGGATAAAGTATCATTCAATTTCAACTACCCCTTTTCCTATAGAGAATACACATTTTTTCTTCCCTAATTTCTTTGGAAACCGTCCATCTACTTGTCTCATATCTAAGATGATGACATATGGTTCTTAGTTATGTTACTAACAGTCTAGCCTTATCCTTGACTACCACTAGCAAGTAGTCTTTTACATTAGGTTCCCATGTGGGATTGAACTCTTTAACATAATGAGTTTTTTCCTGACCAATTTGCTTTATCCACATGGCAGCCCTGAATTTCTCTAACATGTCTTTTTATCTCTTCATGAGCATTGAGACATTTTTGTAATTTAATGTTTCATTTTCTCATCCACTTTTTGTTTTGCTTCATCCATGTATTTTTTCTACGATCTAGCATCTCCTCGACAACCATTTTTTCACCAATTATGAAATCTGAAATTAAGTTTCCTTGACATGGAATCACTATGTTTGGATCCATCTTTTTTGGTGATGCTAAAAATTAATCACCATATCATGCTTAACAACACTACCTTATCCGACATATGATCATATCCTTGTGGAGGTTGATGTCTCTAATGGTATCCCTGAGATGGTGACCTTGGATTCTCCTCGAGGTGCTTGGACCCAGACCCTTGATTATGAGGGAATTCCATTCAGATGCAGAAAGTGCCACAAGACATGCCATATTATTGCTAGGTGTTTATCAGATAGGGGAAAATCAAACAAACCGCCCTCTTGGTGGGTGGGTGCAAAAGACCACCATTATTCGGTTCAAAAAGTTTCTAAGGATGGGGGTTTGGATGACAGTCCACCTTAGGATTTTCCCCCTACTAAAGCTAATGTCGCTATTACGGATGCTATCCCAAAGAATGTTTCTTTTTCTAAACCTGATGTTGTCCTAGGTCAGAATGATGTTGTTGTTATGTCAAGTGTTGTGGCTGCTATCCCTACCCTTGATGTTGATGCTATCTCTATTTATGCTATCCTTAATGCTGGTGTTGTGGTTGGCACCCAATCTCCTTTGGGGGGCATTGTTGTCTCTATCCCTATGTGTGTTGGGATGGATAGCCCTGCCTCTTGGGTTGTGGGTTTCTTTGATTTTTCTTTGTCAGGGAAGAATGATGCATTATTGATGGAGGAAGGATGGAAAACTATCAAAGGAAAGAAATTTAAGTCTCCCAAGCCTCCTTTTGATATGAATTTAAGGTCACATATGGGTGGGACTAAATGATCTCCTACTATCCTTTTTTACTGACTGTTGTTGTAGTCATGGTTTCTTCTTTGTGGGAGTGCTTTTTTTCTCCCTTCGGTGTGTCTGGAGTTGATTCACAACTGTAACTTGGTTCTCTTAATGTTCTATCTCTCAGTTCTTTATTGGTTGTAAAAGGTTTTGGTCATTTCAAAACTTGTTTTTACTTAATCAAAACAACACTACCTTAGAGAGCTTATAACATAAATAAATAAAGCATAACATCATCATAAGATAGCAGCAAATAGACACAAATCAGCAACATAAGAGCATCATATAGTACAGGATTTACATGGAGAAAACCTTGAGGGAAAAAAATGTACCAAGAAGAAAGGCCAAGTATGCATTATCATTTGAATAAATGAGATTTCAATACATTCATTTCCATTCTTCTCTTTACCTCCAACATTGCAGCATCTATGTGTAGACACTAAAATCTATCCATTACCCTTATCCTAGCCTAATTAAATAGATATTTATTATTTATTTAATAATCCATATCTTTCCTTTAATTAAATAAATTTAAATTTATTTAATTAAGAATATTCTTTATCCCTATCCCTGATTAAATAAATTTACATTTATTTAGTCTTATCCTATTCCATTTCCCTAAAGTTTAATTAATTCTTAAATAATTAAACTAACCTAGCTTATCCCTTTTTATCCCACTTGAAATTAAATATTGCATTTAATTCTATTTGAGCACATGGATCCTAACTTTAACCCTCACCTAACCCCACTTCCCTAACCTAACCCAACCTTCTACCCCACTTGCCACTAATTAATCCTAATCTTCCACCTAATCACTCCGTAATCATTTGCACAATCCTAATAAAAGGATTAGCAAACCCAAGTCACATGTGACTCTTACACAACCCAAGTCACATGTGACTCTTACACACCACTTACACATTTCTTACAAATCCTTACACATCTTACACACACTTACACATTTGTCCCCCTTCACATGTGAACTCAACCATGAGCCATCACTTTCTCAAGTTGCTCACACATGTGTGAGAAACTTTGGTCTTCTCACCCTCTTACAATCTCTTACACCCTCTCACACCTTCTTACACCTTCTTACACCTTGTCATTGACAAATAACTTTTAAAGGTTTCTCACACATGTGTGAGCATCTTTCCCCCTTTGAATGGTCAAAACCCTAATCCACTTGGCCTCCACTTCATGGCCACATCATTGATCCTATGCAATCCTATCACTTTATCAAAATTTGAATCTCAACCTACCATTTTCCTCAAAAATCTATAAAATAAGATCCCTCTCCTCATCTTCAACAAGCTTTTTCATCACATTGTTATGCTGCAGGATTGTGAGCAACCACATTCCAACAATCATCCACACTTCTTCATTTGGGAAGTTTTCATGTGTTGTTTTGAGTAGATTAAACTTATTTTCTTATTGTCATTTATTCTCATTTACATGCTTTCTACATATCTTTTGAGGTGTATGTAGATATGTAGGAATAAGTTTTAGTTGCTTATCATTTATTCCTTTATTTACTTTTTACATACTACATTTTGGCAAAATGCAGACACTTAAATCTGTCCATTACCCTTATCCTAGCCTAATTAAATAGATATTTATTATTTATTTAATAATCTCTATCTTACCTTTAATTAAATAAATTTACATTTATTTAATTAAGAATTTTCTTTATCCCTATCCCTGATTAAATAAATTTACATTTATTTAGTCTTATCGTTTCCATTTCCCTAAAGTTTAATTAATTCTTGAATTAATTAAACTAACCTAGCTTATCCATTTTTATCCCACTTAGAATTAAATATTGTATTTAATTATATTTGAGCATATGGCTCCTAACTTTAACCCTCACCTAACCTCAGTTCCCTAACCTAACCCATTCTTCTACCCCACTAGCTAGTAATTAATCCTAATCTTCCACCTAATCACTCCCTAATTATTTGCACAATCCTAATCAAAAGATTAGCAAACCCAAGTCACATGTCACTCTTACACAACCCAAGTCACATGTGACTCTTACACACCACTTACACATTTCTTACAAAGCCTTACACATCTTACACACACTTGCACATTTGTCCCCCTTCACATGTAAACTCAACCATGAGCCATCACTTTCTCAAAATTTTCACACATGTGTGAGCAACTTTGGTCTTCTCACCCTCCTACACCCTCTTCCACCTTCTTACACATTGTTATTGACCCATCACTTTCAAATATTTCTCACACATGTGTGAGCATCTTTCCCCTTTTGAATGGTCAAAACCCTAATCCACTTGGCCTCCACCTCATGGCCACATCATTGATCCTATGCAATCCTATCCCTTCATCCAAATTTGAATCTCAACCATCTATTTTTTCCTCAAAAATCTATAAAAGAAGAGCCCTCTCCTCATCTTCAACAAGATTTTTCATCACATTGTTATGCTGCAGGATTGTGAGCAACCACATTCCAATAATCATCCACACTTCTTTATTGGAAGGTTTGCATGTGTTGTTTTGAGTAGATTAAACTTATTTCTTATTGTCATTTATTCTCATTTACATGCTTTCTCCATATCTTTTGAGGTGTATGTAAATATGTAGGAATAATTTTTAGTTGCTTATCATTTATTCCTTTATTTTAATTTTAGATACTACATTTTGGCACGCTTGGTGTGACCCACTTCACGAGTTCTTTTACTAACCTTTTAATGTCTTTTGAGTTTTTTTTTGTGAGTTTTTAGAGCTTGTAGGTTTAAGGAGCACTTGGAGGTCAACTTTTACAGAAGGCTCAAAATTGTGAAAACTTCCTCACGGTTGTGCTTGAAGGAGCCAAGAGAAGTTTTTCGATATATAACTCCTTATGTATTGCTCATTTTTTTTTCTCTTCAAATTGTAGGAATATATATGCATTGAATATATCTCAATTTTTGTTGTATATCTTCATTTATAGTTTTAAGAAAAAAACTCTTTTGTTTATATCAATATTTTATTTTTATTATTTTTAGAAAAATATATATACATTTATATATATTGAACATATATACACCTTATATATATTTAATATATGTAAATATATATTTAAAAAATAATAATTATATATATTATAATATATAATATATATATCTTATATATATTATATATTTAATATATTTATAAAAACAAAATATAACAAAAAAATCATATTAAAAAAATCAAACCAAAAAATAAAATTTAAAAATAAAATAAAATTCTAAATTAAAAGTGACACACTCGCACGACCTATGAACACAAACCCGTGACCTGTGAGGACACTCCCCACGCGGGGCTGTGAGCACAGTCCCCACGTTGGGTTGTGAACACAGGCCCGTGGGGTTGAGTTTTCCCTCCCCGCGCTTTTTTTAAAAAAAAACTTTGCTTTAAATTGGGTTTTAAAAAAACAACCCGCCCAAAAATTTTAAAACAAATTCCCCAATCATTAATTATTAATTGGGTTTTGGCCCGTTAATGGGTGCGAGAGGGTTATTCCTCTTTCTAAGGATGAGAAAGAATGTAGAAACACGTGGAAACCACCATCCCCCGGATGGATTAAGATTAACTTTGATGGTGCCTCGTGAGGCAATCCCAGAATAATCGGGTTAGGCTACATAGCCTGGAATTACAAAGGAGAGATTCTGGCCTCAGGGGCCAAAAGGATACAAGATGGTACAAATAATGAGGCAGAATGCCTAGCTACAGTTTAAGCTATCCTAATGGCTAGAAAACTACTATTCAGGAAAGTGCATTTGGAGGGTGACTCCCTTTTGGTAGTTAATGGAATCAATAAGGGCCAGATGGATACATGGTATTTGAACAGGCATATTAGAAGAATCAGAAGCATTTTGGCAGAGTTCAAAGATTTCAAAACCACACAAGTGCTGAGACTAGCTAATAACCTAGCAGACAAGCTTTCAAACTTAGGAGCTGATGGGTCACTTGAGGAGAAATTTGAAATCTTTGAAGATTGCACCCTGGAGGCACTAGCCGAGGACCTTTGATTATTAGAAATCATAGAGGGGAAGATTCCCAAATAATTAGGCAAGACTACACCACACCATCAGCTATGTGGCGGGCTTACACATTCCCAGGCCTTGATTGCCGCCATGGGGAAATATTTCACTTCCCCCAAATCAGTTTTACGGTATGTGAATCCGAGTTCATACCTGCGAGAGTAAAGAGTATTGATTGCCTTTTTGGCAAGTTGATGGAAACATCATCTATTTCTAGAGGCTTTGATGACAGTTTTGATACTTTGAAATCTGTTGTGATGAAGTTCAAAGACCAATTTAGTGCGATGGAAGCTAACTTCTCTCTCTCAATGATGGGGCAAATCCTGGCTTTTGACACCCCCATCACTTTGGATAGGCTGAGCCACATTTTTTTGGGTGAGGGTGATGACTTCTGGGAGGCCATCAGAGATATTCTCGGTGAACATTTCCTCCAGAAAGGATGGTGCCTGAGAACAAATTTGGATATCTCGTCTATTTTTGTGGCCCTTGCCCTGATGGTGGCTGAATCTAAGGTGAAAGTTTGATGAGTGGTTAGGGAATGCATGGTGGTGAAGTGGATTGGTGGAGTGGAGGAAATCATTGCCCGAGCAGAGGTGGGATTCAGACTACAAATGGGGGAGGCACCTTTTCGCATGACTGGGCATGGCAGTTGGGGTCTGCAACCACTGGTCGTCTGGTCCACAGCATGCCCGGAGGACATACAACTAGCACGGGCTTTGGGAGGCTGGAAGGTGTTGCTAGTGGTGTTGGATAGGGCCAAGGCAGAGTTTACAAAGGTGGAGCCTGACAATGACAAGTAGAAATGAAAGAAGATGACCATTAAGTCTTCGACGAGCTTGGGCGAAGATGGCCGACCCATGATCTGAAGGCAACTGTCGGTCACTAGAAGGGGTGCAAAGGCCTCTACGGCTAGGATTGCTAGAGAGGAAGCGGTTGTGGGGCCGAGTGGGGAAACTAATACCAACATCCTGGTTGGTGCTCTTGTGGACAAGTATGGAGCGTTTGGAAATTTTTTCAGAGACGATGCGGCAAAATGGTTCCATTAGCCGAGCTTGGTTTAGCTTAGCTTAATTTTTTTGGGTCTCTTTTGTATCTGGGAGAGGAGGTTTGTTGATAGACCCCTCTATTTTTGGGTTGCTATATTAGTGTTTCCATAGTTATCTCTATGTTGGAATGTATGGTAGTTATATGCTCAGGTATGTTTAAGCCCCTTTTGAACGAGAATGTAATCATTATTTTCAATCAATACAATATCAAAATTACCAATAAAAAATAAATTATTAATTGGGTTTTAATCATTTTGCATTAATAATTAAGTGGTTTTTAATTATTCTATTTCATTTTGTAGGAACTCGACCCCTAGTCATATGGGTGACCAGGGGATCTGCTAAACTTTTAGCCCCCTCTATCCAGCCTATGGTCACGTGGGGCCTACAGGCTGATTACCAGGGGCTTAAGTTAGTTCACTTCTACCTTGTATTCCATAAAAGAGCCGTTTCACAAAAAAATAAGTAACCTTCCCATATGAGCGCCGTTTTGGACGATTCAAAAAGAACCAAAAAGCTGATTTATCCCTCTACGCAAATCAAAAAGCCATTTATCTAGATTCTTTTTCAAAATTCAGGTGCATGTGTTCAAAGTTGACCTTTCATTGTAATCTTAAAATGCTCATAACTCTTGCATATGAAAACATTTTTCAGTCAGTTTTTTAAAAATTTATCAGAAAATCATAAGGAATCTATTTTTGAAATCAATTTTGGCTTTAGACAATCTGTTTGAAGTGTTTTCCACATATTTTGCAAATTGGGCTTAAAATAAAACTTTCACATTTGGATTTGGGATCTAAAAAGAACAAGTGTATTTTAAACCCCAAGATCACGTACGTATTCTCTCCTCTCGCGCCTTCAGGTGACCTTGAGTCCACAATAAATACATGGTCTTGTTTTCTTTATCTAAGAGGCCTCCTTGGGGATTTGATCACCTCAAGAGATTACCTCAACTCCCATGCTCTGGTGGATTATAAATATTGGGAGGTGAATCCAAAGACACATCTCTTGGAAGTAGAATCTTGTCACTCTTGGCTAAGGCCCAAAGAACTTTATACCTTTGGGAAGTGAAGGTGGAGATTTGGGTTACCATCTCCTCCCATCTGTGTAGCATTATTCTCTTTCATCTATGGATTTGGGCCTCATGTACCTTGCGTATATCGAGGACACTCCCTTAGTTGAGCTTGTAAATCCTAGTTGAAACCTCAATAGGGATGTTGGTATGTTTGATGTGTTTGAGTGTTTAAAACCTTCCCCATTTGTAGCCAAAAGGGGACACACCATCCAAATAAAGCCTTAGAACTTTTGTCTTGTATATATTTGCATTGTATATTTTGCATGTTTAAAACTTCAAAAATCCAAAAACATCATAAAATTTCAAAATCCAAAAAAAAAAAATCATAAAGTTTGAAAATACAAAAACATCATAAAACATAAAAGTCCAAAAAACTCAAAAACTGAAAAAATAAATAAAATCAAAACATTGCAAAAACAAAACAAAAAAATGCTTGCTTAAGTCTAGCCAAGCTTTCCACATCATCTCCATATCACTTATTCTATCTATCAAACACTTCTTATCCTAATCACCCTCTTAATCATCCAAATCATTCCTCTAATCACAATCATCCAATCACTCTATTCACCATCTCTTAATCATATACAACATTTCTAATCTCCTCCCTAATCCAATTCAATCATCCAAATCATTCTTCTACATCCTTAATCATTCCTCCATGTCCTAATCACCCTTCCTTTTCAGATCTTAATCATCCTAGCTATCTTCTTGCATCCTCATCCTAATTAACTTTCTTAATCATTTCAATTATCCATCATATCTAAATCATTCCATAAAATTTTACTAATAATCTCCCAATCATCCATAACATTCCAAATCATCTCCCTAATCACATTCAATCATCCATATTCTTCTAATCATCCTTAATCAACCTCTACATCCTAATAAATCTTTCATATCATATCCCCTATCCTATTCATACCCTCCATCTCATATCTCTTCTCCAAATCCATTCCACTTTTCATTTCTTTTCTCTTCCTTACAAAACTAGAGGCACTCATACACCCATATATGCTTTGGACAATACATGCCTTCCTCCCCTCCATGCATATCCTTTTCACAACTATCTATCCATCTCATTTATCCTTTATCCACCATCTCTCCATCCTTCATCTTCCCACCTCTAGTATGGGGGCAT